>JAJJWW010011321.1:0-384526 GCA_023531295.1 Papaver armeniacum | reverse complement strand
GTGATAGGTGTAGAATACACCTAATTTACTATCTAGTAGTTTATGCTTTCTTTGCTATTTTTCTTGTAAATTATGTATTTTACGCTTGTTTTGAGTTTTGTAGCTACTTTGGAGTCGCACGGAGGAAAAGAAGAAGAAATCACCCAATTTGAGCAAAAAGGGCAGAAATTGTCATTTCACCAAGGAGGGAATACTATATGGAGCCCACCAAGGTTAAGGGGAGGACAAAGAGGTGTCCCTTATCCAAAGGAAGGGAGTGAGAATAGCACATTTTGGGTGTACTAATGGTGGGTGTCCGAATCCACCCACACCCTAAACCCGTGAGACCCATACCCGTGCCCTATCCATACCCACCCCATTTAACTTAAACCTAAATCGAGAAAAAAGTTATTTCTCTTCAATCATTCTTCCACTTTGAAACTAATCGAGCAGTCATGGCTGCTTTGTTAATCGAAAAAATTGAAGACGGAAGAGATGGGTTTCGGGCCGTTGAAAATCGAAGAACACGGAGAGATCGAGAGGTTGTGCCAAGATTGAGACAAGATGAGAGATCGAGCGGGATTGAGAAATCGAATCAAGAACGGGAGAGCTGAGGGTTTTGATGCACGTCATTGAACAAGAAATTGAAGAGGTTAAAGGTTAGGGTTTGGTCTGTGAACAAGATGAAGACTCTGTCGAGAAGATGGAATTGATGTATTAGGGGTTTGTCATCCGAATCGAGATGGGTTGGGTTAGGAGTTGATTTTTGCTCGAGTATCAATTCTTTGTAGTTCAATGGTTGGTAGAGAGCTTCGTGTTGATTGCCACATAAAAGAATTAGGGTTTGGTGTTGAAATGGTGTTAACAATTTGTTCTTGCAAGTAACAGGAGGTTGAGATGAGTCTGTTTCAGTGGAGAGAATTGAATCCAAAATCGATGGACTCTCGGCCGGGTGAAGACGAGAACTAATGGGTTTGTTGAAAATGATCTGATGATATTGGATTGATTAATGTTACGATTGCGAGACATGAAGGCAATTGGGATTCTGTTGAGTTTGAACTCTCAATCAAGAACTCAGTGAAGAAATTAGAGATGGGTCTAGTTACGTGGCCGATTTGGCAATGAGGCAAAGCCGAAAGAATTTGGTCTCGCTAACTCTGGAGTTCTGGTAATTACGGGGAAAACTCGAGGTGGAGGTAATGTGATGAATGTGTTGCGAGAGGGCTAGATGTCTTTGAAGTTGCGGCTGCAATGGATGGTTTCGGTGGGAGGCACTTTGCAAGTGATAGCGAGGAATGGCTTGGGTCTTTTGTGGTGTGTTGGTGTCGAAATCTTTGTGCAACCAGCAATGAGGATTTAAGTTGCGGACTATGGAGCCGATAGTAATGCGGTGTGAGTATGGCCTAGGATTGTGAAACCGAAATGGCATTACAAGAGATGACCGAGATGAGGTTGCGGGGTATGATGCTTTTGGTGCAAATGAGACTAATTTGTTGAACAAGTGGTGGTTGTGAGGTGATGTCTTTGAAGCAATGAGTTCGGGGAAGGAATGCGAGAGAGGATTTGTTGTGTAGTTGAGTGAAAAATGGCGGTGGTGGTTTATGAGTGTTGCTTGTGAGAAATGAGTCTCGAGTTCACCTGTGGTTATCTATGTATGTTGTGGATGCAAGTAAAGGGCAGGTGGTCTAGGGAGGATATACAGATGAGAGAGAGTTGTGCTGTCGGCTGCAGTGGTGGCGCAAGGCTAGGTTTAAGGCACTGCCGCAGCTGCGTATGGTTATGGGTTTGTTATGGTGCTGCTAAACTGAGCTGGCATGACAGGGCATGAGCTAAGCTGAAGTTGGATGAATATGAGATGGAAGAGGGATGAATCTGAAGCTGCACAAGTGAAGAAGGAATAGCCATGATGGCTGAGGCGTGAAGCACAATCATTGTGCAACAACAAGTCTGGCCAGAGCAATGCTAATGCCATGGCAACTTAGCCGAGTTAGCCCAGTTAGCTGGACTCAATGCTGACTCGGTCTGACTCAGTAATTCCCTTGACTTTCCTTGACCTGTTGACTAACGTTGACTGACGGTTGACCAGTTTGACCGTTAGTCCTAACGGTGGACTGACGGAATATTCCGTCGAATATTCTCTTGACGAGAAATTTTCAGGTGGCCGGCGGCGACGTTTTCCGGCCAAATTCCGGCCACAATCCCAGTTTTCCGGCGAGCAAAAATTCCAGAATTTTCTATGGACTTCTCTCATGGGTGTGAAGACTTGGGCTAGGAATTGGATGGAGAATTGGACTCAAATTTGGAAAGAGAAGGTGGAAGAGTTGAGAAAAGCTTGGATTTGGAAATTAAATTGCAAAAGAATAAGGATTCTATTCCTTGGAAGAATTGGAGAATATTGAAGCCTATAAATAGAGAAGTTTTCTACAACTTCTACACACCTCTCTACACACACAACACTTGTGTTTTTGCTTGCTTTTCTAAGATTTTTCTTTTTAATTACTTGTGTGAATTTGAAAATTCTTCTTTTAATAATTATTATTTGTGTGAATTTCAAAAACATGAGTAGCTAATTTTCTTATTGATTGAGGATGAATTCCTAGTTCTTAACATGATTTGAGTTTTTGTTTTCAATTCTATCTTGAGATTTTTCACATGATTATCGTTTGTTTTTACTAATAGGAGTGATCTTAAAGACATTCATGATTGATTGATAGATTGTTTGGAGTGCACGCTAAATTGATTTGTTAATTGATCTATATCTAGTATAAGTTAGGGAATACGTAATCGTTCTCGACACTTTACACAAGTAGAAAACACGAGACCTTGCGGAGGGATTCCGTGGAGCAATTGTGTGTAGAAACAACGCTAGAAAGTGAACCAAGCGAACCGAGTTTAACTACTAGTACTAAACCTAAATTCATAAATCTTAATGCATTAAGGAATTACATCTTGTAAGCGGACCTCAAGGTGGTTCTTTTGAATAGAATCTGATAACTAAGCGGACCTGTTACTCAGTGAAATTAGGGATTTTGGGGCTAGCTAAGCGGACCTGCTATCCTACGGTTGGTGATAATCTGTGACTAATAACAAGTAGAAAAGAACATAACTTTAATCATTGTTTCGTAACGAAGAAGGATTCCTTGATCTTCTCTCTCTTATTGCTTTCATCTTTCAACTTTCGGTTTCAATTGCTTTGTTTATTTTTTTTATTTTGCTTTTTACACCCCCCTTTCGTGACAACTTTTACAACTAAGATCACTTGCTCCTCGTGGGAACGAACTTGACTTCCATTATATTATTTTTAATTGAGTGGAAACATTGATTAATTTGATTGCACCTACGACACGCATCAAATTTTGGCGCCGTTGCCGGGGAGCAACGGGCGATTTTTTTTAGTTGTTTTTATTTTTCTTTTCTTGCTTTGTTAGATTCTTTACCGTATCTAACTTAGTTTGTGAGAATCTTGTTTCAGGTGTTATACCTTTGGTGAATGCTTAAAGGGGTAGACCAGAGTCCAATACGTCTTCGATCCGGCACTCAACTAAAGGATTTCATTCGTGCGATTAACACTCCACTTTCTCCTTCTTCATCAAGTGATTCGGACAAAGAGGAAGAAACAATGGCTGATCGTACACTAAAGGACCTAGCTTCTCACAAGCTTGACACACAACAATGGTGTATCCAAACTAATTCAACCTTCGAAATCAAGCCGGGTTGATTAGAGAGTTACCAAAGTTCCATGGCATGGTGAATGAGGACCCAAATAAACATCTTATGGACTTCTATGCCATAGTTATGGCTATGCTTCCACCGGAGACTAATGCGGATGGAGCATTGTTGAAAGCTTTCCCGTTTTCTTTGGCGGGTAATGCTAAGGAATGGTTATATTATTTGCCTTCCGGAAGTATCACAACATGGAATGGGATGAAGAAACTTTTCCTCGAGAGATATTTTCCCCGCATCCAAAGCTACTCAAATTCGCAAGGAAATTTGTGGATTGAAACAACAAGTGGGAGAATCATTGTATGAATGTTGGGAGCGATACAAGAGGTTGGTGGCAAGTTGTCCACACCATCAATTTAGTGACGTTATGATACTCCAATACTTCTATGAAGCTCTCCACTCAAGTGATAGGTCTCTTCTTGACGTCGCGGGTGGTGGTGCACTAATGAACAAGACTTTGACCGAAGCTAGAGAGTTAATTGAAAGTATGGCGGCAAACTCGCAACAATTCTACACAAGGGATGAACCAATGGTTAGGCGAGTGCATGAAGTTAGTGATTCTTCATCACATCTTGATCAAAGGATGAGTAACATGGAGACAATGATTCAAAGGATGGCCGCGGTAATTATTCCGGATGGTGAGACCGAACAAGTGAATGCTTTATATCCAAATCAAAGGCCAAGGTACGATCCATACTCCAATACCTATAATCCCTGATCCCGGGTGGAAGGATCATCCCAACTTTAGTTATGCAAACAAGCAAGCGGCGGCTCCTAATCCATATGCACAACAAGGTGGTTTTCAACAATCACGCTTTCAACCTCAACAACAAGGTGGTTTTCAACAATTCCAACCACAACAAGTAAAGGAGCGTGATTCTTTGAATGATGACAAGCTCAATGCATTAATGCAAGGTTTGCAAGGTCTTACTTCTATGTTCCAACAAAGCCAACAAAGCCAACAAAAGACCGATTCGGCCATCAAGGACTTACAAACTCAAATGGGACAATTGGCGAATCGATGTGAATTTATTGAAATCTCAAACATCCACAAAACTTCTTTCACAACCGTTTGTGAATCCAAGAGAGAATGTTAATGCGGTTACTTTAAGAAGTGGAAGACAAGTGGAGGGTCCAAGTCATCATGAGGAAGTTAGTGAAGAGGTAGTCAATGACAAGGAGGAAACCGCACCAAAGGAGAATTCCACACCAAAAGACCAATCCAAGGAACCGGTTTCTACTTTCACTACTCCACCTCCTTTTCCTAGTCGTTTTGCTAAATCCAAGAAAGAAGCTCAAGACAAGGCACTTATGGATATCTTCAAGAAGATTGAAATCAACATCCCATTCATTGAGGCCATTAAGACAATTCCAAGTTATGCCAAGTTCATGAAGGAATTATGCATCAAGAAGGATAGGTTGCTTGATAATGAAATTACTAAAGTTGGCGAGAGTGCGTCGGCTATGCTATTGAAGAAGATGCCTACAAAGTGCACGGATCCCGGTGGTTTCACGGTGCCAATTACTATTGGTAAACAAAGGTTTGAACATGCTTTACTTGATTTGGGAGCTTCCATTAGTGTGATGTCGGCCGAAATATATGACTCCTTGAATCTTGGACCTTTGAAAGAGACGAGAGTTATTATCCAATTGGCAAACAAGTCTAACATATATCCTAAGGGGCTTGTAGAAGACGTGCTAGTGCAAGTAAATGAGCTTATTTTTCCGGTGGATTTCTTTGTGGTGGATATGGACAACAATGAGAACCGTTCATCTACTTCTTTACTTCTTGGGAGGCCATTCATGAAGACCGCAAAGACGAAGATTGATGTTGATAAGGGTACACTCACTATGGAATTCGACAAGGAGATAATACACTTTAACATATTTGAAGCCATGCGCTACCCAAGTGATGTGCATTCCGTTTACTCCATTGATGTGGTTGATTCATTAGCACAACAAATGATGGAATTGAACCAAGAGGATGAACTTGATGTGGTGTTGCAAAAGAGCATTGAATTGGACGTCCATGGCTTGTCTAACTTGGATGTTGAAATCTCCAAGGAATTGGTGGAGATGTGTGGTGCTTTGGCGACATTGCAAGAAGCTAAAAAGGGTGATGTTTCATATATTTCTTTACCCGTGAATGATGAGATACTTGTACCATCTATTGTGAAGGCTCCCAAACTAGAATTGAAGCCACTTCCGGACCATTTGAAGTATGCTTTCTTGGGGGATGGAGATGAGCTTCCTGTGATTATTTCTAAGAACCTCACACCGGTACAAGAAGACCGTTTGCTTAGAGTCTTGAAAGAGCACAAAACGGCTATTGGGTGGACAATTGCGGACATCAAAGGTATTAGTCCATCCATGTGCATGCATAGGATTCTAATGGAAGAGAACGTGAAGCCGGTACGTGATGCTCAACGTCGGCTTAATCCTCCCATGATGGAGGTTGTGAAAAAAGAGATACTCAAATTGCTAAGTGTGGGGGTGATCTACCCAATTTCCGATAGCAAGTGGGTAAGTCCGGTTCAAGTGGTACCAAAGAAATCCGGAGTCACGGTTGTTCGAAATCAAGACGATGAACTTGTTCCTACAAGAGTTCAAACCGGTTGGAGAGTGTGCATTGACTATAGAAAGCTTAATTCCGCAACCCGCAAGGATCACTTTCCTTTACCTTTCATTGATCAAATGTTGGAGCGGTTAAGCGGGGCATTCTTATTATTGCTTTTTGGATGGTTATTCGGGATACAATCAAATTGTTATTGCACCGGAGGACCAAGAAAAGACCACTTTCACTTGTCCGTTTGGAACGTTTGCATATAGACGGATGTCGTTTGGCCTTTGCAATGCGCCGGCTACTTTTCAAAGATGCATGGTGAGTATATTCTCGGATTATGTGGAGCGCATCATCGAGGTATTTATGGATGACTTTAGTGTTTATGGCAATTCTTTTGATGGTTGTTTAAATAACCTTGAACTAATTCTTAAACGATGCATAGACACAAACCTTGTCCTTAATTGGGAGAAATGTCACTTTATGGTAAACCACGGCATAGTACTTGGTCACATTGTGTCCTCTCGAGGGCTCGAAGTGGACAAGTCAAAGATAGATTTAATAAGAAACTTACAATATCCCACTTCGGTGAGGGAAATCCGTTCTTTTCTTGGTCATGCAGGTTTCTATAGGAGGTTTATCAAGGATTTCTCCAAAATCTCCATGCCGATGTGCAAGTTATTACAAAAGGAGGTACCTTTCGACTTCAACAAGGAATGCGAGGATGCTTTTGACAAATTAAAGGATATGTTGACAAGTGCGCCAATTATCAAATCACCGGATTGGAATCTTCCATTTGAATTAATGTGTGATGCTAGTGATTATGCGGTTGGAGCCGTTTTGGGTCAAAGGGTGGACAAGTTGTCCCATGTTATCTATTATGCATCTAGGACCCTTAATGATGCACAAATCAATTATTCTACCACGGAAAAGGAGTTATTGGCTATAGTTTTTGCGTTGGAAAAATTTCGATCATACTTGGTGGGTACAAAGGTTATTGTGTATTCCGATCATGCCGCACTAAGACACTTGATAAAGAAGAAAGAAGCTAAGCCAAGATTAATTCGGTGGATCCTATTGTTACAAGAGTTCGACATAGAAATTCGTGATAAGAGGGGCGTGGAGAATACCGTTGCGGATCATCTTAGTAGACTTGTGATGTCTCAAGAGGAACTTCCATTACATGACCGCTTTCCGGACGAACAACTTTTCTCCATGGACGAATCAACACCTTGGTATGCGGATATAGTGAATTACTTGGTGACAAGGAAAGTACCTAGTACAATGTCTAATTTCCAAAAGATGAAACTTAAGAAGGTCGCTAAGCAATATGTGTGGGATGAACCATACTTATGGAAATATGGCATTGATCAAATAATGCGAAGGTGCGTGCCTAATTCCGAATTTCAATCCATTCTCTCCTTTTGCCACACTTTTGCATGTGGTGGCCACTTTGGTTCGAAACGTCCGCTCTCAAAGTTCTCGAGAGTGGATTTTATTGGCCCACCTTGTTTGAAGATTCATATGTTTTTGTAAATCGTGTGATAGATGTCAACGAACGGGCAATCTAGGTGCTCGAAATCAAATGCCACTCACACCAATTCTCGCCGTTGAGATTTTTGATGTGTGGGGTATTGATTTTATGGGCCCTTTTGTCAATTCGAATGGGAATTTTTATATACTTCTTGCCGTTGATTATGTTTCGAAATGGGTGGAAGCTAGAGCCACCAAAACTAATGACTCTCAAGTTGTTTGTGATTTTGTAAGGGAAAACATTTTCAATAGGCATGGAACACCAAGAGTGGTGATAAGCGATGGAGGCTCACATTTCAAGAAGGCTTTCCACGCTCTCCTCAAGAAGTACAACATAACACACAAAATTGGTACGCCTTACCATCCACAAACTAGTGGACAAGCGGAAATTTCAAATCGTGAGATTAAGTCCATTCTTGAGAAAACGGTGAATACCACAAGGAAAGATTGGAGCTTTAAGCTCAACGATGCACTTTGGGCGTATAGAACGGCGTATAAGACACCGATTGGTATGTCTCCATATAGGTTGGTTTATGGAAAGGCTTGTCATCTTCCGGTTGAACTTGAACATAAGGCTTATTGGGCGATAAAGAAATTCAACATGGAGTATGATGAAGCGGGGAAACAAAGGAAGTTACAACTACATGAGCTAGAGGAGATACGTAATGATGCTTACGAGAGTGCCCGGATTTACAAGGAAAAGACTAAGCTTTTTCATGACAAGATGATTTCGCGGAAAAGTTTTGTTGTGGGGCAAAAAGTCCTTTTATTTAATACTCGTTTACGTTTATTTCCGGAAAGCTTAAGTCTCGTTGGGTGGGACCATTTGTTGTTACTAATGTTTATGCTCATGGTGCAGTTGATATTGTTAGCGAAAAAAACAGACAACAATTGAAAGTCAACGGCCATAGGTTAAAGCCATATTATGAAAACTTTCCAACGGAGCATGTGGACGTAATTGGACTTCGAGATGCACTCCCTCTGGAGGAGTAATGTGCCGCAAGAGCTAAGTCGGGCCGTCGACTTTAAAACAAGCGCTTAATGGGAGGCAACCCATCGGTTTTGTATTTCTTATCTTTTGCTTTTTGTTATTTCTTTTTCTTGTTTCTTATCATGTTAAAATTTCCCACCTTGACTATACTAGGAGGATTCAATTACATTGAGGACAATGTAAGGTTTAAGTGTGGGGGAGTGGTTAAGCATGTTTTTAAAACAAAAATGAAAAAAAAAAAATGAAAAAAATTGAAAAAAAAAAAAAAAAATTCTTAAAAATTCCAACTTTTAAAGATTTTAGAGTCCCTAGCATGCTTCTAGGTATGTTTACATAGAGATTTTGACCGACATAATTGAACTTGGAAATGTTAGAGAACTACATTCGGATTTCTTGTTTGTTTGAGTGTTAAATAATGGATTTAATCATGCCGGTGATGCGAATTTGGTGCAGGGAGAAGTGCGTTATTAGAGTTGCTGATCAATCATTAGTGGAGACTACCCGTATTCATATCATGAGAGGCACCGCCCAGAATTCTTCCATTTACTAAAGAGCTTCTTTTGAGTGTGTGTCACCATACGTTAATTCCGGGTAGAATGGTGAGCTACCCAACCTCCCACCAATAAAAGCACTACTCTTTGATCTCTTGAGTGCTAATTTTGTCAATCATGAGGGTGACGTCCATGGATGAAAGCTTCCTTCTTGTAGTTCGATTTGCAGTTAGCACCATTCTCTCTCGCGACAACAACGGATCCATAGAAACACATTCATCATCAACAAGGAGCGACATCAAAATCTACAAGGAAAGTTGGAAAAGTTTAAGGTTTATAAGCAACGGAATGAGAAAAAGAGCAAATACAAGTAAAGCAACATACAAAGAGCGGATTTTACATATATGTTGAAGACTTACACTACAATGAGTTTATGATTTCAAGACGATACAAGTTGTGAAGAATCAAGCGGTAAAATACTTCTCCCACGGCCATGGTTTATTTTTGTATTTAATTTCTCTTGTTTGAAAAAAAAAAAAAAAAAAAAAAAAAAAAAAAAAAAAAAGAGAAAAAAAAAAAAAAAAAAAAAAGAGAAATATTTGTTTTGTTAATAAGCCGTGGGAAAGGAAAATTTATAAGGTAGTTTCAAGCGACAAGGATTTTTAAGGTAAAAGAGTACAAATTGTTAAGGATTTATGAAATTCAAGGGGTTTATCATTAATAGTTGAAACCGAAGACGAAGACTAAGAAGATCAAGACGAGGAGCGGAAGACGTTTCTATTGGATGCCGTGAGAGTGGTGTTATCATAATTGGCAATCGGATGTGAAGGTAAGTAAGTAATCTCATCCTCAATATAAATGGTTGATTTCCTTTCTTAGAGATCGTCAGAAAAATGGTTTTTCAAAATATTAAAAGATGTGGGTTTTTCAAAATTTCGGAAGTTATCCTTCCCACCATTCAACGTGATGCAGGATTTCTATCTTCATTCCTACCTGCACACATGAGAGAACCATAAAAAAGCCGTCTTTTTGAGTGCAATTATCATAAAATCTTATTTGGTGAGGCAGCGTGTCGAGGCGAAATGCTTATTGATCGTTTCTCAAACACGCATTCTCTCATTATGGTGTGGTTATTTCTCACTCAACAATTAAGAACGAGAATATGTTCTTTAGTATTTCTAACTTCTTATTACTAGCATGCAGAAACTCTATGTCCTCATAACTCTTTGGATGCTTGTGACGCTTGAACGCTTTGAAGTTGTGAGTTTTTAGTTTGATTTGCTCGAGGACTAGCAAAGTCTAAGTGTGGGGGAATTTGATAGGTGTAGAATACACCTAATTTACTATCTAGTAGTTTATGCTTTCTTTGCTATTTTTCTTGTAAATTATGTATTTTACGCTTGTTTTGAGTTTTGTAGCTACTTTGGAGTCGCACGGAGGAAAAGAAGAAGAAATCACCCAATTTGAGCAAAAAGGGCAGAATTGTCATTTCACCAAGGAGGGAATACTATATGGAGCCCAGCCGAGGTTAAGGGGAGGACAAAGAGGTGTCCCTTATCCAAAGGAAGGGAGTGAGAATAGCACATTTTGGGTGTACTAATGGTGGGTGTCTGAATCCACCCACACCCTAAACCCGTAGACCCATACCCGTACCCGGATCCATACCCACCCCATTTAACTTAAACCTAAATCGAGAAAAAATTTATTTCTCTTCAATCATTCTTCCACCGAAACTAATCGAGCATCATGGTCAGCTTTGTTAATCGAGAAAAATTGAAGACGGAAGAGATGGGTTTCGCTGTTGAAAATCGAAGAACACAGAGAGATCGAGAGGTTGTGCCAAGATTGAGACAAGATGAGAGATCGAGCGGGATTGAGAAATCGAATCAAGAACAGGGAGAGAGCTGAGGGTTTTGATGCCGTCATTGAACAAGAAATTGAAGAGGTTAAAGGTTAGGGTTTGCTGTGAACAAGATGAAGACTCTGTCGAGAAGATGGAATTGATGTATTAGGGGTTTGTCATCTGAATCAGAGATGGGTTGGGTTAGGAGTTGATTTTTACTCGAGTATCAATTGTTTGTAGTTCAATGGTTGACCGAGAGCTTCGTGTTGATTGCCACATGAAAGAATTAGGGTTTGGTGTTGAAATGGTGTTAACAATTTGTTCTTGCAAGTAACAGGAGGGTTGAGATGAGTCATTTTCGTGGAGAGAATTGAATCCAAAATCGATGGACTCTCGTCGAGTGAAGACGAGAACTAATGGGTTTGTTGAAAATGATCCGATGATATTGGATTGATTAATGTTACATTTCTTGAGACATGAAGTCAATTGGGATTCTGTTGAGTTTGAACTCTCAATCAAGAACTCAGTCAAGAAATTAGAGATGGGTCTAGTTACAGGGCCGATTTGGCAATGAGGCAAAGCCGAAAGAATTTGGTCCTCTTTTGGAGTTACAAAGCGAATTACGGGGAAAACTCAAAGGAGGTAATGTGATGAATGTGTTGCGAGGGGCTAGATGTTGAAGTTGCGACCGCAATGGATGGTTTCAGGTGGGAGGCACCGCAAGTGATAGCAGGGAATGGCTTGGGTCTTTTGTGGTGTGTTGGTGTCGAATCTTTGTGCAACGGAGCAAATTGAGGATTTAAGTTGCGGTACTATGGAGCCGATAGTAATGCAAATGGTGAGTATGGCCTAGGATTGTGAACCGAAATGGCATTACAAGAGATGACCGAGATGAGGTTGCAGGGTATGATGCTTTTGGCTGCAAGCCGAGACTAATTTGTTGAACAAGTGGTGGTTGTGAGGTGATGTCTTTGAAGCAATGAGTTCGTGGAAGGAATGCGAGAGGGATTTGTTGTGTAGTTGAGCCGAAATGGCGGTGGTGGTTTATGAGCTCATTAATTGCTTGTGAGAAATGAGTCTCGAGTTCACCGTGGTTATCTATGTATGTTGTGGATGCAAGTAAAGGGCAGGTGGTCTAGGGAGGATATACGATGAGAGAGAGTTGTCTTTGTCGGCTGCGGTGGTGGCGCAAGGCTAGGTTTAAGGCACCTGCTGCACACATTTGCGTATGGTTATGGGTTTGTTATGGTGTTTCTTTAAACCGAGCCGGCATGACAGGCATGAGCTAAGTCAAGTTGGATGAATATGAGATGGAAGAGGGATGAATCAAGCCGCACAAGTGAAGAAGGAATAGCCATGATGGTCGAGGCGTGAAGCACAATCATTGTGCAACAACAAGTCCGGCGAGCAATGCTAATGCCATGGCAACTTAGCCGAGTTAGCCCATTAGCCGGACTCAATGCCGACTCTGGCCCGACTCAAGAATTCCCTTGACTTTCCTTGACCTGTTGACTAACGTTGACCGACGGTTGACCAGTTTGACCGTTAGTCCTAACGGTGGACCGACGGAATATTCCGTCGAATATTCTCTTTGACGAGAAATTTTCAGTGTGGCCGGGCGGCACGCGTTTCCTACCAAATTCCGCCACAATCCCAGCTTTTCCGTGAGCAAAAATTCCGAATTTTCTATGGACTTCTCTCATGGGTGTGAAGACTTGGGCTAGGAATTGGATGGAGAATTGGACTCAAATTTGGAAAGAGAAGGTGGAAGAGTTGAGACAAGCTTGGATTTGGAAATTAAATTGCAAAAGAATAAGGATTCTATTCCTTGGAAGAATTGGAGAATATTGAAGCCTATAAATAGAGAAGTTTTCTACAACTTCTACACACCTCTCTACACACACAACACTTGTGTTTTTGCTTGCTTTTCTAAGATTTTTCTTTTTAATTACTTGTGTGAATTTGAAAATTCTTCTTTTAATAATTATTATTTGTGTGAATTTCAAAAACATGAGTAGCTAATTTTCTTATTGATTGAGGATGAATTCCTAGTTCTTAACATGATTTGAGTTTTTGTTTTCAATTCTATCTTGAGATTTTTCACATGATTATCGTTTGTTTTTACTAATAGGAGTGATCTTAAAGACATTCATGATTGATTGATAGATTGTTTGGAGTGCACGCTAAATTGATTTGTTAATTGATCTATATCTAGTATAAGTTAGGAATACGTAATCGTTCTCGACACTTTACACAAGTAGAAAACACGAGACCTTGCGGAGGGATTCCGTGGAGCAATTGTGTGTAGAAACAACGCTAGAAAGTGAACCAAGCGAACCGAGTTTAACTACTAGTACTAAACCTAAATTCATAAATCTTAATGCATTCTCGGGAATTACATCTTGTAAGCGGACCTCAAGGTGGTTCTTTTGAATAGAATCGATAACTAAGCGGACTGTTACTCGGTGAAATTAGGGATTTTGGGGCTAGCTAAGCGGACTCGCTATCCTACGGTTGGTGATAATCTGTGACTAATAACAAGTAGAAAAGAACATAACTTTAATCATTGTTTCGTAACGAAGAAGGATTCCTTGATCTTCTCTCTCTTATTGCTTTCATCTTTCAACTTTCGATTTCAATTGCTTTGTTTATTTTTTTTATTTTGCTTTTTACACCCCCCTTTCGTGACAACTTTTACAACTAAGATCACTTGCTCCTCGTGGGAACGAACTTGACTTCCATTATATTATTTTTAATTGAGTGGAAACATTGATTAATTTGATTGCACCTACGACACGCATCATGGTGCGGCTGGCATGGTTGGCATGCCTTGGCGCAGAGACGTGGCTGGCATGGTTTGCCATTGGCACGGTGGTGTGGCTGGCATGGTTGGCATGCCTTGGCGCAGAGACGTGGCTGGCAAGGTTTGCCATTGGCACGGTGGGAGAATTAGGGTTAGGTGTATACAGAGGTGATGTCAGTTAATACTAAGGGTCTGTCGTGGAACATGACACATGTATAAAAAAAAGGTACCCTGGTAATTCTTACGTAAATACGCTGATTGATTCAATAATTGCGCTATTGGTCATAGTGACGTCATGTCAGATGTACGGTTTTACGATTTAATCACTAAGTTAAAAACCACCTTCAACAACACCACAGCACTCGAATCACTCCTCATGAATGCGGTATCTTTAAAAATATTTTTCTTCGAATCTCTGTTCCTTAAAAGCCGAATTATTTCCTCATATTTCCATTATCTGCAGTTCCTTATATAACCAAAACTTCTATTCTTACCAAGATTGCGTACAACAGAGAATATCTTCCCTTATCTAACCAATATGTTTCTTCCAAAGACTCGAGATATTTTCTTCCCCTGCTTTTAGCTGACTGCCGCAAATACAAAGATTCGACTCCTTTCTTATCTCCAAAGCGTGTCAGCTGGTGTAACACACATTCTATACAAACTCAAACTCTCTGCAGGCACGCGTCAATTACCAAAAATAAGCAGATAACTCGGAAAAGAATATGAAAAACCGAGATACTCTGGTGCCTTGTTGTCGCCAGCAACCTTGTTCACTACCATCCCTGTTTAGGTAAGACAACTCATTACCAATTCGAAACAGAAAGAAAATCTCAAGGAATCAACCCCAAATCACTTCCAGGGAATTACGCAGTTAACTGCAGAAGTAAAGAAAATTTCCCGCCAAAGTTCCAAAATTTGAATGATGAAGATGGGTGCCTGATAGACACATTTTTGTGTCTAAGTTGTCCTCAATTTTCTGTATTATTAGTGCTCGATTCGTACTTACTATGGTATTTTTTGTATTTATAGGGTATTTAATCTCTTGTGGAAAAAGTTTATAATAGTGATGTTTGCACCTCTCTCGAGAAATAACCTCTTCTTCATTTTCAAACAATATATTGGTGAAAAAGTTTACAATTTTGAAGACAACAAAGAAACAAAAAATCTAGTGATGTTTTGAAACAAAGGGAAGTTATCTTCTATTAAACATGAAAGATATCTTAGAGGATTTTCTCTTGGATTTGATTCTGCGAATTAAATAAGATTTGGGTTTAATAAAGAAATTTAGAGGATATAAAGAAGAAGAAAAATTCTTGAAGATATTTTTAGAAGAAGATTTTGGAGTTATGGAAGAATATATTTGACTAATGGGTTTGTGTGTATAAATAATGAGAAGGAGAGCACATTTGGAGAGGGGTCCTGACCACCTTCTTTCATTTGGAGTTTAATATTTTCAAACAATATATTATTTTAGAAAAAGGATTGTACGATTGTGAGAACTTTGGTGATTAATAAAATAAAATTATTTAATCATATTATCGATTATCACAAACCCCATCTGAAGACCAAATCTCATGAATGCGGTAATTATAAATTTTATTATGACTATTTGCAGTATTTAATTGATTTATGATTTTTTGAATGGTTGTCATTTCAATTGATGGGTTATGCTTGCTTAAATGTTTTGATATCCCATGCTTTAGATTTACATCCATTATTTTCGAAATCTACTTTAGGCAATGAATTAGAGTCAATGAATTTTTATGAGCTATTAATGTTTAGAATTGATATTTGAACCGCATAAAATTGTTGTTTGATGAAATCCTGAGTCCCAGTGTCCCTCCATCTTGTTACTCATATTTTGTATATTTTTGCTAGTTTTATTATTATCTTTAATTCAGCCTTAAAAATCAATCTCATCAAGTCTGAGTGAATGACAACCTTCTTACCACTATTAAAAATACATCAGTGCCCCTTAAACGGTGATGGGGTGCATCTAGCAGTTGCTGTCATGTGGTGGAAATAGTAAAGAAGGTGCCCCTTATCAGTTGAGGTTCCCCTTAGTAAATGAGGTGCGCCTTATCCAAAGCAGGGGTCTATTTATCAAATGTCCTCCGGGACGCCTTCAATAACTTTTCGAGCCGAATTTTTCCGAAAACGTTTATTGCCCAAAAATACCTACAAACACATAAAATACCATAATAAGTACAAAAATCGAATTCAAAGAATACAAACATCGAGGACAATTCAGACACAAAAATGTGTCTATCAAATACCCCCAAACTTATTATTTGCTAGTCCTCGAGCAAAACAGAAAATAAAATCCTAACTCACTGTCGCAGGCATCGCGATTGCACTTAGCGTGTGCAACAAGCCTTTAAACCCCTAGGTGGTCCTAGTGGCCGAGTTATAGTCTCGGGAGGGTTTACCAGATGTGTACCAACAAAACCTTTACTCCAGACCCTATCTATCTACGCAGAACCTTGAAAGGCACTAAAGAATCTCCTTGGTTGGCATACAATCATTGAATATAGGAGGAAGTACCTTGATGCGAAATTCCAATTGATGTACACGAGTTTGCACTCAAGCATACTAAAATTCATATATAAGTGACATAGCTCTACTCAGATAGTCGCAATATGGACATCAATATCCGGAGTCAACCCAATCACATGAAAAGATCAAGAAGATGGAAATAGAGAAAACGTGGGTGGTTTCAAGGTGAACGGTGTTTCCCATATCTGTCTGAAGGCCTCTTCCAAGATGAACCTATCCTAATGGACTGAGATACCGGTCTGACTAATATCAACACAACTGGCATATACAAGGGAACCAGCGGTCGGTAATCCTAACTCTAGGTCAACACAACTGGCATATACAAGGGAACCAGCGGTCGACTTTATTGAATTTATTCCGGTTGGTCTGATGGTCTGGTCTCAATTTTTTTTCTTCTTATTTTTCAATTTTATTTTTTTTTTGGTATCTCAATCACTCTATTTCACCCTAGCAATGGTAACAACTTGAATCGTGTGCCCCACCAAATCACTTAAAAGAAAAGAAAAATAAAAACAGAATGTGAAAAGGACTCAACGAGATATGGCGAAACTATCATGTTATTTCTAACACCTGAGCTCTGTGCTTTTATGAATATGACTCTATAGATGTTTCCATCCACTCAGATTGGTTCCTCAAATCCTACAACCAAGATGTTTCCATCCACTTAGATTGGTTAGTGCCAACCTTAATAAGCATAAATTTCTAGGCTCTGGAGTTTATTTATTTATAATGCAACTAAAAGGTTTCTCCCATACCCCCAAACGTAAATCTAACATTGTCCTCAATGTTCTAAAGATGGAATTAAAAGCATGAAAAAGGAGAAACTGTTACCACTTGAAGAAAATAGTTAAGGAAAGATATTACCGTGTTGCATGAGCATGGGTTACCTCCCAAGAAGTTCTAAGTTTAAAGTCTTCAGCCAGACTAAGAAAGGATTAGTCACCTTAAAGAATCATAAAGTAATAGCTGGAATAACTGCGGATCACCAAAACCAAATAAGGCTATCACAAGTAAAAAGAATCTACAACATGCCAAGAAAATTAACAGATAAAGCACACCCTTGTCTAGTTTCCTGTTTAAAAGAACTACATCTAGCTGTGGTTCAGGTTCAGGTTTTATAACTGGGTCTAGATAAAATATTTTCATGGGTTGCATTTCCTCATAAGTTAGATCCAAATGTTCAGGTTCTAGAGTCTGGAAAAACTCAAATAAAAACTTAGAAGCACATAATAATAACCTAAATAAATGCAGATCCTTAAAGTCAATCAAATTTGACTTACACAGCTGACCAAAAAGAGAGTTGTGGTCTTCCTTAAACAAATGTGTCGACCCTAATCTCCTAAAGTAATTAGGTTTAGTCTTAAAACTTAATATTTGACACATTTGAATTTAATAAGTTCCCACAATTGAAGAGAAAGTTTTTGGTGGGAAAACAAAGTCAATCGAGGTATCGTAGCCTGGGCTAACCACATCAACCAGAGGATGGGTTTCTAACAACTGAACTTCTTTCTGGACATCATTAGGTTCAGGAAAACGTGTATGAAGATAATCTTGTAGAATGGTTGAGGCACATATGTCAAGACCCAAGTGAGGGACCTTTCTAAGAGTTAAGGCACATGGAGAATGATAATCGCCCCCAAACTTAGAGTTTTCAGGGTCTCTAGAAGGACTAGTCACAACTTCCCTAATTTCTAGGTCATCAGATTCTTGGAAATGGTCAATTGATTCTTCTAAGTCAGGTTCATCCTCACTCATCTCTACGAGTTCATTTTCGTTTTCTAAGTCTAAAGTTTCTAAATCGCTAGATTCTAAAACAATAGATTAAACTCTAAAACATCATTCCTTTAAAAAGGAAATACTACTAAAACAATATTCTCGATCAAGAAATAAACTCGTTCCCAAAAAATATCATCTTGGCTTCAAGAGATATGTTTGAGCTTGAAAATAGAGAATAATGATTGTTTGATTGTGTGTTTATATTTACTAAGTAGAGGTAAAATCGGTGAGGTAGATAAAGGAAATACTACATCGTTGAGTGAGTTATCATAAAACGAGGGTATTTCTAGTCAAATCCTCATCCTTTTGAATAGGTGAATAATTATTAAAATTATTTGGATTTAAACCAGAAATATTACTATCATTATAAAGCTCAGTTGGAGTAACAAATTCCTGATCACTATGCCTAAAAACTTCAGATTCTTCATCAACACTATCCACATTATGATCATCTTTATAATAACATGAAAATGGTTGAACCTTATCTAAAGTAGTGTCTCCAATTCTAACCTCATCATCATGATTATATGAATAAAAACTATCATTATTTTTAAGGGTGTTACTGGAAACACTATATTGGAAATTCCAGTTATTTCGAGCAATACTTTCGTTCGTCTCTAACTCAAGTTTACGTGTTGACTCAGCTATCCTCTAAAGGGTCTCTTCTAAAGAAAGATCCCTTAGTGTTGGATCTAAGTATTCAGTTAACCTATTGAGGATATCTTCTAAAGAAGATTCGGTCGTTGTTGCAGTTCTTTCGTCCATAACTACGTTATTCAACTCATCTAACTTACATGTCGATTCAGCTAACTTACGTGTCGACTCAGTTAAATACCTTAGGGACTCTTCTAGAGAAGGAATAGGAACAGAAGGATCATAAAAAGGACTACTTTTCAAAAGTTTGATTGTATCCTCTAGAGACGAAGAACTAGTATTATAATCTTCTTGCTCGTAAGACTGATGCACGTGTGGATAGTAATTGGGCTCACCATGGTATGACCCATAACCTTCAAAAGGTTGGCGTTCCCAACCACTATTCACACTATGGTCATAAAAAGAGTGATATCCATATTGTTCAGTTGGATATTCATATTCATTGTGATGGCTATTATAATACCAGTTTGACATCCTAATCGCAAGGGAATTCTACACAAGCACAAAGAAGGCTGACTCGACCAAAACAAGCCTATTTTATCTAGCAAACAAAAAGCATGATGGCTCCCTTAGATTGTTTCTAGACCAGCTGCTATTCTTTCGAAAGGCAATTTGTTACAATTTCAGCAAACCTCTCTGGAATCAATCTGAGTTAAAGTAAGTTGAATAGAGACAAGGGAAGCTCAAAGGAGCTTTGACACCCAGGCCTCACTGGCAAAACATTCACTTGGGTTACAAGGCGGCAAGCTCAACTTACATTAACCATCATGAACTTCGAAGTATGCTTAATAGAGCAACCAATATTTTTCGAACGACTTTCCTATTAAGCTCGTTAACCCTATCGGTCTTGTTCTAGTCAAAATTTTAAGGCTTAGTTTCGCGTAGGTTACGTTTTCCTAAAGCGGGAAAGAAGGAAACATTGATGAAATCCGAGTCCTTATCTTAATTTGGCCAGGCCTTGACCTTTACTAGAAATTAAACCGTATTCAAACCCCAACATATATGCATACAAAATCATCAGTAAACCCGCTGACAGGGGATTCACGGGTGTTTTGAATTCTTACCTCCCGTTCCAGACGGAGGATGAACCGTTGAAGTCGACTAGGGACACTGACTCCTATGTCGCGGTACGAAACCGGGGCCGAGACAAGATCGTAAATCGTCGTCCTTCCCTGTGCAGTTTATATTTAAAATAACCCTTCTTTAGGGTTAAAAATAATAATGTCCAATGTTCAATGTCCCCAAAAAAATAAAGTTCAAAAATAAAAGAATACAAAAATAAAACCCTAATTACAGTTTTTAAAAAAAATAATAAAAAATAAAATAACTATATACAAAATCTTCCTCTTCACTCCTTTTGGTTTTCTCTTTTGTTTCCTTCTTTGGCTTCGCTTTTCTTTTCAACACTTTCTCTCTTTTTCTTTAGCTCAGCTCCAATTCTGAAAGCAAACAAGAAATACCAAAACGCGTAAAAAAGAACAAAAATAATAAAAATAAAAATAAAACCTAAAAACAAATTTATACACAAGTCCGCGTCAGCGGCGCCAAAAATTGATCGAATTTTATATAGTGGTAAATAGAGTTGTCGTTCACTCGGACTTGATGAGATTAATAAACTAAAATAAAAGAAAAATATATACAAAATATTATCACAGGATGAAGAATTTATTGGGACTCGGGGTTTTACTGTTTTTCATGTTCATGGGTTCATAAATTAATCCTACGCATTTATAGCTCAAAACAAAAGAAACAATAACTATAATCTTTCCCAAAGTAGATTTCATAAAACATTAGTTGTAAGTTGTGAGCATGACGCATCAAAAGTAATTAAAACATAACATGCGACATCAAACAAAATAACAAATAATTAATAGAAATCATAAAACAATTATAAAAGAATTATTTTAATTACCACATGAACGAAAAACAGCCTCCTCCGTCGTCCCAGTGATGGGGTCTAGCTCATCATATTGGAAACACGCTCAAAGTATGATTTCATTGCTCAAAAAGGTGCTTACAAGGATGAAAAATAATAAAACGGAGATTTGCAACGGTGAAGGGCGTTACAGAACCTCCTGTTACAAATACAGCGCTGTGACAAAGAAAACGATAACGCACAACTGTCGCAGAACAACAGTCGCGGAGAGATGAATAGATGAAAATAAAACAACGACAAACTATAATTATTTTCTGTGCGTCTTCTTCCTCTCTTCTCTTCTGATGAAGAACAAGCTCACTGCACTTGATTTCTCGCGCTACTTTTCTCCCCTAACTCTCCATAACCCTGAATTGACTCTTCCCAACTCTATTTATACACCACGGAACTCGAATAACTCCTCATGAATGCGGTATCTTCAAAAATATTTTTCTTCGAATCTCTGTTCTTTAAAAGCCGAACTATATCCTCATATTTCCATTATCTGCAGTTCCTTATATAACTAAAACTTCTATTCTTACCAAGATTGCGTACAACAGAGAATATCTTCCCTTATCTAACCAATACGTATCTTCCAAAGACTCGAGATATTTTATTCCCCTGCTTTTAGCAGACTGCCCCAAATACGAAGATTCAACTCGTTTCTTATCTCCAAAGCGTGTCAGCTGGTGTAACACACATTCTATACAAACTCAAACACTCTGCAGGCACGCGTCAATTACCAAAATAAGCAGATAACTCGGAAAAGAATATGAAAACCCGAGATACTCTGGTGCCTTGTTGTCGCCTGCAACCTTGTTCACTACCATCCCTTTTTAGGTAAGATAACTCATTAGCAATTCGAAACAGCAAAAAAATCTCTAGGAATCAACCCCAAATCACTTCCAGGGAATTACGTAGTTTAACTGCAGAAGTAAAGAAAATTTTCCGCCAAGATTCCAAAATTTGAATGATAATGATGGGTGCCCCTTAACCAGTGATGGGGTGCGTCTAGCAGTTGCTGTCATGTGGTGGAAATAGTAAAGAAGGTGCCCCTTATCAGTTGAGGTGCCCCTTAGTAAATGAGGTGCCCCTTATCCAAAGCAGGGGTCCGTTTAGCAAATGTCCTCCGGGACGCCTTCAACAACTTTTCGAGCCGAATTTTTCCGAAAACGTGTACTGCCCAAAAATACATACAAACACATAAAATACCATGATAAGTACAAAAATCGAGTTCAAACAATACAAACATCGAGGACAATTCATACACAAAAATGTGTCTATCAAATACCCCCAAACTTATTATTTGCTAGTCCTCGAGCAACAGAAAATAAAATCCTAACTCACTGTCGCAGGCATCGCGATTGCACTTAGCGTGTGCAACAAGTCTTTAAACCCCTAGGTGGCCCTAGTGGCCTAGTTATAGTCTTGGGAGGGTTTACCAGAGGTGTACCCACAAAACCTTTACTCCAGACCCTATTTATCTACGCAGAACCTTGAAAGGCACTAAAGAATCTCCTTGGTTGGCATACAATCATTGACTATAGGAGGAAGTACCCTGATGCGAAATTCCAATTGTTGTACACGAGTTTGCACTCAAGCATACTAAAATTAATATATAAGTGACAGAGCTCTACTCATATAGTCGCAATATGGACATCAATATATGGAGTCAAACCAATCACATGAAAAGATCAAGAAGATGGAAATAGAGAAAACGTGGGTGGTTTCAAGGTGAACGGTGTTTCCCATATCTGTCTGAAGGCCTCTTCCAAGATGAACTTATCCTAATGGACTGAGATACCGGTCTGACTAATATCAACACAACTGGCATATACAAGGGAACCATCGGTCGGTAATCCTAACTCTAGTTCAACACAACCGTCAAGACTTTATTGAATTTATTCCGGTTGGTCTGATGGTCTGGTCTCAATTTCTTTTCTTCTTCTTTTTCAATTTTTTTTTTTTTTTGGTATCTCAATCATTCTATTTCACCTTAGCAATCGTAACAACTTGAATCGTGTGCCCCACCAAATCACTTAAAAGAAAAGAAAAATAAAAACAGAATGTGAAAAGGACTCAACGAGATATGGCGAAACTATCATGTTATTTCTAACACCTGAGCTCTGTGCTTTTATGAATAGACTCTATAGATGTTTCCATCCACTCAGACTGGTTCCTCAAATCCTACAACCAAGATGTTTCCATCCACTTAGATTGGTTAGTGCCAACCTTAATAAGCATAAATTTCTAGCCTCTGGAGTTTATTTATTTATACTGCAACTAAAAAGTTTCTCCCATACCCCCAAACTTAAATCTAACATTGTCCTCAATGTTCTAAAGATGGAATTAAAAGCATGAACAAGGAGAAACTGTTACCACTTGAAGAAAATAGTTAAGGAAAGATATTACCATGTTGCATGAGCATGGGTTACCTCCCAAGAAGTGCTAAGTTTAAAGTCTTCAGCCAGACTAAGAAAGGATTAGTCACCTTAAAGAATCATAAAGTAATAGCCGGAATAACTGCGGATCACCAAAACCAAATAAGGCTATCACAAGTAAAAAGAATCTACAACATGCCAAGAAAATTAACAGATAAAGCACACCCTTGTCTAGTTTCCTGTTTAAAAGAACTACATCTAGTTGTGGTTCAGGTTCAGGTTCTATAACTCGGTCTAGATAAAATATTTTCATGGGTTGCATTTCCTCATAAGTTAGATCCAAATGTTCAGGTTCTAGAGTCTGTAAAAACTCAAATAAAAACTTAAAAGCACATAATAATAACCTAAATAAATGCATATCCTTAAAGTCAATCAAATTTGACTTACACAGCTGACCAAAAAGAGAGTTTTGGTCTTCCTTAAACAAATGTGTCGACCCTAATCTCCTAAAGTAATTAGGTTTAGTCTTAAAACTTAATATTTGACACATTTGAATTTAATAAGTTCCCACAATTGAAGACAAAGTTTTTGGTGGGAAAACAAAGTCAATCGAGGTATCGTAGCCTGGGCTAACCACATCGACCAGAGGATGGGTATCTAACAACTGAACTTCTTTCTGGACATCATTAGGTTCAGGAAAACGTGTATGAAGATAATCTTGTAAAATGGTTGAGGCACATATGTCAAGTCCCAAGTGAGGGACCTTTCTATGAGTTAAAGCACATGGAGAATGATAATCACCACCAAACTTAGAGTTTTTAGGGTCTCTAGAAGGACTAGTCACAACTTCCCTAATTTCTAGGTCATCAGATTCTTGGAAATGGTCAATTGATTCTTCTAAGTCAGGTTCATCCTCACTCATCTCTACGAGTTCATTTTCGTTTTCTAAGTCTAAAGTTTCTAAATCGATAGATTCTAAAACAATATTCTCAGAATAAACTCGTTCCCCAAAACTATCATCGGCTTCGTAAAAAGGAAATACTACATCATCTAAAACGGGGGTATTTCTAGTCAAATCCTCATCCTTTTGAAATAGGTGAATAATTATTAAAATTATTTAGAGTTAAACCATAAATATTACTATCATTATAAAGCTCAGTTGGAGTAACAAATTCCTGATCACTATGCCTAAAAACTTCAGATTCTTCATCAACACTATCCACATCATGATCATCATTATAATAACATGAAAATGGTTGAACCTTATCTAAATTAGTGTCTCCAATTCTAACCTCATCATCATGATTATATGAATAAAAACTATCATTATTTTCAAGGGTGTTACTGGAAACACTATATTGGAAATTCCAGTTATTTCGAGCAATACTTTCATTCATCTCTAACTCAAGTTTACGTGTCGACTCAGCTATCCTCTCAAGGGTCTCTTCTAAAGAAAGTTCCCTTAGTGTTGGATCTAAGTTTTCAGTTAACCTATTGAGGATATCTTCTAAAGAAGATTCAGTCGTTGTTGCAGTTCTTTCGTCCATAACTACGTTATTCACCTCATCTAACTTACATGTCGATTCAGCTAACTTACGTGTCGACTCAGTTAAATCCCTTAGGGACTCTTCTAGAGAAGGAATAGGAACAGAAGGATCATAAAAAGGACTACTTTTCAAAAGTTTGATTGTATCCTCTAGAGACGAAGAACTAGTATTATAATCTTCTTGCTCGTAAGACTGATGCACGTGTGGATAGTAATTGGGCTCACCATGGTATGACCCATAACCTTCAAAAGGTTGGCGTTCCCAACCACTATTCACACTATGGTCATAAAAAAAGTGATGTGCATATTGTTCAGTTGGATATTCATATTCATTGTGATGGCTATTATAATACCAGTTTGACATCCTAACTGCAAGGGAATTCTACACAAGCACAAAGAAGGCTAACTCGACCACAACAAGCCTATTTTATCTAGCAAACAAAAAACATGATGACTCCCTTAGATTGTTTCTAGACCAGCTTCTATTCTTTCGAAAGGCAATTCGTTACAATTTCATCAAACCTCTCCGAAATCAATCTGACTTAAAGTAAGTTGAATAGAGACAAGAGAAGCTCAAAGGAGCCTTGACACCCAGGCCTCACTGGAAAAACATTCACTTGGGTTACAAGGAGACACGCTCAACTTACATTAACCATCATGAACTTCGAAGTATGCTTAATAGAGCAACCAATGTTTTTCGAACGACTTTCCTATTAAGCTCGTTACCCCTATCGGTCTTGTTCTAGTCAAAATTTTAAGGCTTAGGTTCGCGTAGGTTACGTGTTCCTAAGGCGGGCAAGAAGGAAACGGTGATGAAATCTGAGTCCTTATCTTAATTTGGCCAGGCCTTGCCCTTTACTAGAAATTAAACCGTATTCAAACTTCAACATATATGCATACAAAATCATCAGTAAACCCGCTGACAGGGGATTCGCGGGTGTTTTGAATTCTTAACTCCCGTTCCAGACGGGGGATGAACCGTTGAAGTCGACTAGGGCCACTGACTCCTATGTCAGTGTACGAACCCGAGGGGCCGAGACAGTATCGTAACTGTCGTCCTTCCCTGTGCAGTTTATATTTAAAATAACCCTTACTTAGGGTTAAAAATAATAATGTCCAATGTTCAATGTCCCAAAAAAAATAAAGTTCCAAAAGAAAGTCCAACAATAAAAGAATACAAAAATAAAACCCTAATTACAGTTTTTAAAAAAGAATAATAAATAATAAAATAACTATATACAAAATCTTCCTCTTCACTCCTTTTGGATTGCTTCGCTTTTCTTTTCAGCACTTTCTCTCTTTTTCTTTAGCTCAGCTCCAATTCTGAAAGCAAACAAGAAATACCAAAACGCATAAAAAAGAACAAAAATAATAAAAATAAAAATAAAACCTAAAAAAAAATCTATACACAAGTCCGCGTCAGCGGCGCCAAAAATTGATCGAATTTTATATAGTGGTAAATAGAGTTGTCGTTCACTCGGACTTGATGAGATTGATTTTAAGAATTAATAAACTAAAATAAAAGAAAAATATATTCAAAATATTGTCACAGGATGAAGAATTTACTGGGACTCGGGGTTTTACTGTTTTTCATGTTCATGGGTTCATAAATTAATCCTAGGCATTTATAGCTCAAAACAAAAGAAACAATAACTATAATCTTTCCCAAAGTAGATTTTATAAAACATTAGTTGTAAGTTGTGAGCATGACGCATCAAAAGTAATTAAAACATATCATGCGACATCAAACAAAATAACAAATAATTAATAGAAATCATAAAACAATTATAAAATAATTATTTTAATTACCACATGAACGAAAAACAGCCTCTTCCGTCGTCCCTATGATGGGGTCTAGCTCATCATATTGGAAACACACTCAAAGTATGATTTCATTGCTCAAAAAGGTGCTTACAAGGATGAAAAATAATAAAACGGAGATTTGCAATGGTGAAGGGCGTTACAGAACCTCCTGTTACAAATACAGCGTTGTGACAAAGAAAACGATAACGCACAACTGTCGCAGAACAACAGTCGCAGAGATGAATAGATGACAATAAAACAACGACAGACTACAAGTATTGTATGTGCGTCTTCTTCCTCTCTTCTCTGCTGATGAAGAACAAGCTCTTTGCACTTGATTTCTCGCGCTATTTTTCTCCCCTAACTCTCCATAACCCTGAATTGACTCTTCCCAACTCTATTTATACACCACAACACTCAAATCACTCCTCATGAATGCGGTACCTTCAAAAATATTTTTCTTCGAATCTCTGTTCCTTAAAAGCCGAAATATATCCTCATATTTCCATTATCTGCAGTTCCTTATATAACCAAAATTTCTATTCTTACCAAGATTGCGTACAACAAAGAATATCTTCCCTTATCTAACCAATACGTATCTTCCAAAGACTCGAGATATTTTCTTCCCATGCTTTTAGCTGACTGTCGCAAATACGAAGATTCAACTCCTTTCTTATCTCCAAAGCGTGTCAGCTGGTGTAACACACATTCTATACAAACTCAAACACTCTGCAGGCACGCGTCAATTACCAAAAATAAGCAGATAACTCGGAAAAGAATATGAAAACCCGAGATACTATGGTGGCTTGTTGTCGCCAGCAACCTTGTTCACTACCATCCCTGTTTAGGTAAGACAACTCATTACCAATTCGAAACAGCAAGAAAATCTCAAGGAATCAACCCCAAATCACTTCCAGGGAATTACGCAGTTTAACTGCAGAAGTAAAGAAAAATTCCCGCCAAGATTCCAAAATTTGAATGATGAAGATGGGTGCCCCTTAACCAGTGATGGGGTGCGTCTAGCAGTTGCTGTCATGTGGTGGAAATAGTAAAGAAGGTGCCCCTTATCAGTTGAGGTGCCCCTTAGTAAATGAGGTGCCCCTTATCCAAAGCAAGGGTCCGTTTAGCAAATGTCCTCCGGGACGCCTTCAACAACTTTTCGAGCCGAATTTTTCCGAAAACGTTTATTGCCCAAAAATACCTACAAACACATAAAATACCATAATAAGTACAAAAATCGAGTTCAAACAATACAAACATCGAGGACAATTCAGACACAAAAATGTGTCTATCAAATACCCCCAAACTTATTATTTGCTAGTCCTCGAGCAAAACAAAAAATAAAATCCTAACTCACTGTCGCAGGCATCGCGATTGCACTTAGCGTGTGCAACAAGCCTTTAAACCCCTAGGTGGCCCTAGTGGCCGAGTTATAGTCTCGGGAGGATTTACCAGAGGTGTACCCACAAAACCTTTACTCCAGACCCTATCTATCTACGCAGAACCTTGAAAGGCACTAAAGAATCTCCTTGGTTGGCATACAATCATTGACTATAGGAGGAAGTACCCTGATGCGAAATTCCAATTGTTGTACACGAGTTTGCACTCAAGCATACTAAAATTCATATATAAGTGACATAGCTCTACTCAGATAGTCGCAATATGGACATCAATATCCGGAGTCAACCCAATCACATGGAAAGATCAAGAAGATGGAAATAGAGAAAACATGGGTGGTTTCAAGGTGAACGGTGTTTCCCATATCTGTCTGAAGGCCTCTGCCAAGATGAACCTATCCTAATGGACTGAGATACCGGTCTGACTAATATCAACACAACTGGCATATACAAGGGAACCAGCGGTCGGTAATCCTAACTTTAGGTCAACACAACTGGCATATACAAGGGAACTAGCGGTCGACTTTATTGAATTTATTCCGGTTGGTCTGATGGTCTGGTCTCAATTTCTTTTCTTCTTATTTTTCAAATTTTTTTTTTTTTTTGGTATCTCAATCACTCTATTTCACCCTAGCAATGGTAACAACTTGAATCGTGTGCCCCACCAAATCACTTAAAAGAAAAGAAAAATAAAAACAGAAGGTGAAAAGGACTCAATGAGATATGACGAAACTATCATGTTATTTCTAACACCTGAGCTCTGTGCTTTTATGAATAGACTCTATAGATGTTTCCATCCACTCAGATTTGTTAATCAACTCCTACAACCAAGATGTTTCCATCCACTTAGATTGGTTAGTGCCAACCTTAATAAGCATAAATTTCTAGGCTCTGGAGTTTATCTATTTATACTGCAACTAAAAAGTTTCTCCCATACCCCCAAACTTAAATCTAACATTGTCCTCAATGTTCTAAAGATGAAATTAAAAGCATGAACAAGGAGAAATTGTTACCACTTGAAGAAAAGAGTTAAGGAAATATATTACCGTGTTGCATGAGCATGGGTTACCTCCCAAGAAGTGCTAAGTTTAAAGTCTTCAGCCAGACCAAGAAAGGATTAGTCACCTTAAAGAATCATAAAGTAATATCCGGAATAATTGCGGATCACCAAAACCAAATAAGGCTATCACAAGTAAAAAGAATCTACAACATGCCAAGAAAATTAACAGATAAAGCACACCCTTGTCTAGTTTCCTGTTTAAAACAACTACATCTAGTTGTGGTTCAGGTTCAGGTTCAGGTTCTATAACTGGGTCTAGATAAAATATTTTCATGGGTTGCATTTCCTCATAAGTTAGATCCAAATGTTCAGGTTCAAGAGTCTGGAAAAACTCAAATAAAAACTTAGAAGCACATAATAATAACCTAAATAATTGCAGATCCTTAAAGTCAATCAAATTTGACTTACACAGCTGACCAAAAAGAGAGTTGTGGTCTTCCTTAAACAAATGTGTCGACCCTAATCTCCTAAATTAATTAGGTTTAGTCTTAAAACTTAATATTTGGTACATTTTAATTTCAAAAGTTCCCACAATTGAAGAAAAATTTTTTGGTGGGAAAACAAAGTCAATCGAGGTATCGTAGCCTGGGCTAACCACATCAACCAGAGGATGGGTTTCTAACAACTGAACTTCTTTCTGGACATCATTAGGTTCAGGAAAATGTGTATGAAGATAATCTTGTAAAATGGTTGAGGCACATATGTCAAGTCCCAAGTGAGGGATCTTTCTAAGAGTTAAAGAACATGGAGAATGATAATCACCCCCAAACTTAGAGTTTTCAGGGTCTCAAGAAGAACTAGTCACAACTTCCCTAATTTCTAGGTTATCAGATTCTTGGAAATGGTCAATTGATTCTTCTAAGTCAATTTCATCCTCACTCATCACTACGAGTTCATTTTCTTTTCCTAAGTCTAAAGTTTCTAAATCGCTAGACTCTAAAATAATATTCTCAAAATAAACTCGTTCCTCAAAACTATCATCGGCTTCGTAAAAAGGAAATACTACATCGTCTAAAACAGGGTATTTCTAGTCAAATCCTCATAGGTGAATAATGATTAAAATTATTTGGATTTAAACCAGAAATATTACTATCATTATAAAGCTCAATTGGAGTAACAAATTCCTGATCACTATGCCTAAAAACTTCAGATTCTTTGATGAGATTTAATTATAATACCGCAAGTGCACGGCTATCGATGAGATAGTATGCAGAATACGGGCTCGTTCCACGAGACTAAATTTCTTACTTTTAGTTTCTAATGAAATACCAACAAGATTCGAAAATGTCTTTAAAGATTAAATAATAGCTAATAAAATTAATAAATGGGAAAACACCAGGGCTTTGGATTCCACCACTATGCTAGATACTAGACAACTCAACCATTTCTATAAAATTCTTCCTAAAATACTCAAGACGATTTAGGACACGACGTACGTCTTGGAAGATCTAACGCCTAAACCAATAAGAATTCTCAAAGTACTAATAATATTCACCACCAAATAATGCTGATTTCTAAATAAAACGTTTAACAATTGAGCAAGCAAAAAGGACGCATGATGAAACTATTATCATTATATACGAGAATATAAGACGAAGAAGAATTTTTATTGAAAATCAAAATTCTCTAGTATACATCATAGGGCTTCCTCTTAGCCCCAATATAGAGAATTAATTATTCATTACAAAAGAAGAAGAAATGCTAAGAAAAGGAACGAAAACTACACTAATGCTCACGGAACCGTCCTCCTATTCCATCTTCTTCAACCAATATTTATAATTTTCAAATGAAACCACTTTCCTTTATCATATCCACTACCACATCATCATCCAATAAAATTATTGCAAATGTCAAATAATATAAAAATCCTCCAATCAAAATGCGCCATGTGTCAAATACTGCAATCAATATCTTAATTATTATTTTCAACCATAAAGAATAATATTCTTTCCCAAATCTTCAAATATTCCATTACTCCACATCATAAGAAAATATTTTCTTCATTAAACAAAATATCTTCAGATATCCTTTATCATAATTAATATCTTTCATATGTTTTCCACACATCTACACACTCAGTGGAATTCTTAATCGCTTAATTCCCCCAAACTTACATTTTGCTAGTCCTCGAGCAAAGCAAAGAAAATAAATATCCGCTAAACAGCGATACGAATCTACTAAACAGTGGATAGAGATGTCTGCTAAACAGCTAGACAAATCCGCTAAACAGCAAGACCGAGATATGTTTGCTAAACAGCGAGACGGATCTGCTAAACAGCTACATCGAGAGATGTCTGCTAAATAGCTAAATCGAGAGATGTCTGCTAAACAGCTAGACAGAACGACCCGCTAAACAGCTGGTCATCATATTATTTTTATTTTTTTATTTATTTTTTATTTTTTTATGAAACAAGAAAATACAATAGACCCGCTCAACAGCTGGTCATAATATGCAAGGAAATACCAAAAAGTTAACCGCTCCCCCACACTTAAATCTAACATTGTCCTCAATGTTTCCAATAAAAGCACAATACCAAAAGTAAAGTAACACGAGGCATCGATAAAGAGATTGTAAAGATACCTGGATGAAGCGTCCTTCCATGGGGAACAAGAAATGAAAGTCCACAAATGTACAACAAGAGTATGGGTTGCCTCCCATTAAGCGCTAAATTTAGTATCTTCAGCCAGACGTTGGTAGAGTTAGTCACCACATAAAATCATATAGCAATAGTCAGAACCTATGTGGGTCATCAAAACCGAATAGAGCTACCACAAATAAAAGGAATGACAAGAAAATAAACAAATAAAGCACTCCCTTATCTAGTTTCCTTGTTAATACAACTACATATAGTTGTGTTTTGGGTTCAAGCTCTATGAAAGGGTCAAGATAAAATATTTTCATTGGCTTATTTTACTCATAGTCAGGATCCGGAGGATCAGGTTGTAGAGTCTGAAAAAACTCAAATAAAAACTTAGAAGCACATAATAATAACATGAACAATTGTGAATCCTCAAAGTCAACTAGATTTGACTTACAAAGTTGACCATAATGGTGGTCATTCTTAAGAAGATGTGTCGACAATTTTAATTTCCTAAAATAATTAGGTTTAGTTCTAAAAACTATATAATGACACATTACGAAATGAGATACTCCCACATTTGGTAAATAAAATCTTGGGGGACAACAAAATCAATTATGGTATCTTGGACCGGATTAACCACATCAACCAGAGGATGGATTTCTATCAACTGAGTTTCTTTTTGGACATAACTAGGTTCAGGAAAACGTGCATGAAGATAGTCCCTTAAGATGGTAGAGGAACAAACGTCAAGTCCCAAATTAGGGACCTTTCTAAGAGTCAAAGGTAAACCACGGGGAGAATGATATTTACCTCCAAACCTAGAGTTGTCAATATCCTTGGATAAACTAGTCACAATTTCCTTAATTTCTAAATTATCCGATTTAGGAAAATGGTCTTTTATTTCTTCTAGGTTGTAATCATGTGGTTCTACAGTGCTATAATCCCAGCAGAGACTATTGTTTCCGAATTGTTAGACTCTAAAACCCTAGTCTCATGATAAACTCTTTCCTCTAAGCCATCCTCGACTTCATAATCACACACCATCTAAAACTATGGTGTCTCTAATCATATCCTCATCCTTTTGAATAGGTGAATAATTATCAACATTATTAGGATTTGAACTAGAAACAGCATTATAATCATAAGGATCAATAGGCGCAACAATTTCCTCGTCATTATGACTACACATTTCAAATTCTTCATCGACACTGTCCTCATTATCATAACAATACGAGGATGGTTGAACCTTATCAAAACATGTAGTTTATTCAGATCTAACCTCTTCCTCTAAATTAGGTGAATAATTATATGTATTATCAGGGGTAAGATTGGAAACACTATTTTGGAATTCAAGTTCATTATGAGCAATATCCTTAGGTACATATCGTTCCACATACTTATTAACAGTTTCACACATTCTATCCAGGATTATTTGAGATTGACGCGCATATTCACGTGTAGTTTCATTGAACTTCTTAAGTGATTCCTCTAAAGAAAGAATTGAATATTTATCACTAGGTGATATACCAGTCGCTTGTTGAAACTGTTTGAGTGCATCTTCTAAGGAATTAGTTTTATATTCATCAGGAACTGGTGGAAATTGTTTGATTAAATCCTCTAAAGATGGAGAACTCACATTTTTTTCATTATAATATTGCTCATTCGCCCGTTCGTATGATTGGTGGACGTGCGAATAGTATTTGGTATCACCATGGTATGAACCATAACCTTCAGAAGGTCGGTAGTGGTCCCAAGTACTATCCACACTACGGGCATATTTTGGCTAATGACACTATTTTACTGCTTTTGTAGAAAGTACGAGCGAATACCATCATCCACAAATAAACGGCCAAATTTATAAGCTTGAGCGCGTTTGCAACAAAAATGACCAGAGCGTCTCAAGGCAGCTGAGGGAGACAGCTTAATTAATTACAAGCTATCAAGTGGCATTTGTTGAACGAGAGGAAAGCTTGCACGGACCAAGGCAACCAGTGGTGACGGCTAGATGGCAGCAATCAAATGTAGCCGCGAATAAGACTGATATTTGGTTTGTGGCAGAATCAGATTAATCCAGTTTCAAGAATTTGTGCTCGCTATGGCAGCCGATAGGTGATGGGTGTTGATCGTGGAGCCTGAGAGCAGTCGATGAAGTTGAGTTACGTAAAACGGCAGTCAATAGACGAGTGTTTGTTGTCAGGGTTTCTCGAGGTATCTGAAGTATTAGAAGCTCAAGAAGGGAAGTGTTCAGCTGGCTGATTCAAGTGCAGGCAATGGTGGTTCTAGATGGTTCAGGGTTCATGGGGTTTCAGTCGAAAGAAATGGAGCTGACTGCTTCCATTGATTTCATCGAGAGAATTCAAAGAAGAATAATGGGTTCTTGTGGTCTACTGGAGTGCATCTGTCGGACCTACAAACAGCCGTGAATGAAGATTAATTGGCAGCAACTATTTACAAAGGAAATGATGGGTACTCTTCGGTATTTTGCTCATAGTGTTTACTGCAGCAAAGCTAGATCTCGTCGGTGTGGCTGATTGTAATAAGTGGAAGGAGGTATCGTTTGAACAGAGAATTCGTGTTGGTAAAGTAAGCAGGTGGAGGTTTGGTCTGGACTAAGAAGTAAAGGCAACAATAGATGAAAGTGGGGTTGTTGTCGTAGCCAGGTGGAGTCATAGTGGATCTGAACGTGAGAAGGTGGAGTTGAGTGTTGGTGGTTGGACTTTTTTGGACAGAAGATTGGAGTTTCTGTTGGGGGTTCAGTTTTGCGCGACAAGACAAGGAGCTGGTGATATGCAGCAGCCAAGTGGAGAAGTATGTTGGCTGGCTTTGTGTGGGACTGTTTCCGATCTTAAAGGAGATGATTGATGCCGATAAATTAGTACATAACGTGATAATGGTCGTGAAGTTGTTTGATCTGTGCAATCGAGGGAGAAGAAGTGAAGGTCCTGTCTTGTGGTTGAATCTGGGAAGAAGTTAGTTTCGGTGATTGGTTGAGTACCTGCAGACATGGACTGAGTTGGTTTGATAGTTGCGAAGAAAAATGTTGTTGATATTTACATTAAAAAGCTGGAGTAACTTAGTCAGGCGGACATGAAATAGTTGGTTGAGCTGATGAAATTATACGAAGAGATATCAAAGGTTAACGGTAGCAACAAAATTGTGTTGTGGGTTAATGAAACGGAAACCATGGACGGATTTGGGAAAGAATGGAACGATAATCAGTGTGGAAGTAGTGGATCTGAAGTTGGAAGTCGGGTATCGGATTGGGATCATTAGGTAGTGGACTGGGCCTTAGCAATCGGTTAGGTTTCAGTTGTGTTTCTCGCAGGAACTTTTTATACCGAAAGAAAACTCAACAGAAGGGGGAGGCGGCCTGGAGTTGGGAGCCGCGGCTACACAGCCGTTGAAGATTTAGGGTTTGAAGTTGATTTCGTCTTTCAATTCCATTTTGATTGATTCTCTTTGATATTTTTATGGCTTTTGAGAAAGCCATGTCTTGCTAAACTTCTTTGTAACTAGAGTTTTTATGGTTGAAACCACTTGAGGTATTTGGCTACTTTGAATTGAAATATGAAGCATTAGACCATTATGATTTGAATAGATTAATTCTTGAATTTTGTTTATTAATTGATTGCAAAATAAGTTGTTGCATTGCCGGTTCTAGAAATCTATGCGCGTAATTGATATAGTATTACAAATATTTTTGGTCTCGTTATTTGATAATTCATTCTTGGGTTAAATTCTTTGATGGGTTATACTTAGAATAGTCAAATAATATTTGTGAACTAATATTTAGTTTCGTACGATTTTCTCGCTGATGCAATTTGATAGTGCATGCTTGGGTTTAGTTTTTTGATGTGCTATGCTTAGGGTATACCAGTGATATTTGCGACTCTATGCTTATAATAGGTGATGTCAATTAAACATAAAATAAATATATATTCAGAATTATGTTTCTTGTCAGTAATTGAATAGAAGTAGTGGTGGATACCATAAAATAAAACTCTAGTTACCGATTCTCATATTCTTGGTTACGTCTTCATTATTGTGTTTTCTTAGTTCCGTAATTTCTGAAAAATCGTTAAAACGTCATCTTGTTGATTTTTTATATTTGATATTAGTTAGTAGTAGTATTTTCACACTCCTCGTGGGAAAAACCTGTACTTGCCATTGTCTACTAGTTAGACGTTGTGCACTTGCAGTATATTTATTGTAGGTTTCCCAACCTATCAAGTTTTTATGCGCCATTTGTCAAATACTGCAATCAATATGTTAATTATTTTTTTCAACCATAAAGAATAACATTCTTTCCCAAATCTTCAAATATTCCATTACTCCACATCATAAGAAAATATTTTCTTCATTAAACAAAATATATTCAGATATCCTTTATCATACATAATTAATATCTTTCACATGTTTTCCACACTTCTACACACTCAGTGGAATTCTTACCACACTCCCATATCCACACAATTGGACTTAATAAATTGATTCTCCATGTAATTCCTTTCGGGCTTAGCCCATTTAATCATAAATCACTTCATTTCCTCCATTTTTCCCGCAGATTTCCGTATTTTAGTCCATCGAGCTTTATTTCCTTCAAAATACTTAAAACAAGTTTATTAGCGATAAAATGAGTCCTAGCTAATGTAATTATGGGTGAAAAGGCGTTGCACTTACGTGCTTATCAAATTCCCCCACACTTACATTTTGCTAGTCCTCGAGCAAAACAAAGAAAATAAATATCCGCTAAACAGCTGGATAAAAAAACTGTATGCTAAACAGCGATCGGAATCCACTAAAAAGTGGATAGAGATGTCTGCTAAATAGCTAGACAGATCCGCTAAACAGCAAAACCGAGATATGTCTGCTAAACATCGAGACGGATCTGCTAAACTGCTAGATCGAGAGATGTCTGCTAAACAGCTAGACAGAAAGACCCGCTAAACAGCTGGGCATCCTATTATTTTTTCCTTTTTTTTTTTTTTGAAACAAGAAAATACAATAGACCCGCTCAACAGCTGGTCATAATATGCAAGGAAATACCAAAAAGTTAACCACTCCCCCACACTTAAATCTAACATTCTCTTCAATGTTTCTAATAAAAGCACAATACCAAAAGTAAAGTAACACGAGGCATCGATAAAGAGATTGGAAAGATACCTGGATGAAGCGTCCTTCCATGGGGAACAAGAAATAAAATTCCACAAATGTACAACAAGCCTATGGGTTGCCTCCCATTAAGCGCTAAATTTAGTGTCTTCAGCCAGACATTGGTAGAGTTAGTCACCACATAAAATCATATAGAAATAGTCGTAACCTATGTGGGTCATCAAACCGAATAGAGCTACCACAAATAAAAGGAATGCCAAGAAAATAAACAAATAAAGCACACCCTTATCTAGTTTCCTTATTAATACAACTACATCTAGTTGTGTTTCGGGTTCAGGCTCTATGAAAGGGTCAAGATAAAATATTTTCATTGGCTTATTTTCCTCATAGTCAGGATCCGGAGGATCAGGTTATAGAGTCTGAAAAAACTCAAATAAAAACTTAGAAGCACATAACAATAACCTGAACAATTGTGAATCCTTAAAGTCAACTAGATTTGACTTACAAAGTTGACCATAATGGTGGTCATTCTTAAGAAGATGTGTCGACAATTATAATTTCCTAAAATAATTAGGTTTAGTTCTAAAAACTATATAATGACACATTACGAAATGAGATACTCCCACATTTGGTAAATAAAATCTTGGTGGGACAACAAAATCAATTATGGTATCTTGGACCGGATTAACCACATCAACCAGAGGATGGATTTCTATCAACTGAGTTTCTTTTTGGACATAACTAGGTTCAGGAAAACGTGCATGAAGATAGTCCCTTAAGATGGTAGAGGCACAAACGTCAAGTCACAAATTAGGAACTTTTGTAAGAGTCAAAGGTAAACCACAGGGAGAATGATATTTACCCCCAAACCTAGAGTTGTCAACATCCTTGGATAAACTAGTCACAATTTCCTTAATTTCTAAATTATCAGATTTAGGAAAATGGTCTTTTATTTCTTCTAGGTTGAAATCATGTGGTTCTACAATGCTATAATCCTCAGCAGAGACTATTGTTTCTGAATAGTTAGACTCTAAAACCCTAGTCTCAGGATAAACTCTTTCCTCTAAGCCATCCTCGACTTCATAATCACAATAATATACTACACCATCTAAAACTATGGTGTCTCTAGTCATATCCTCATCCTTTTGAATAGGTGAATAATTATCAACATTATTAGGATTTGAACTAGAAACAACATTATAATCATAAGGATCAATTGGTGCAACAATTTCCTCGTAATTATGACTACATATTTCAAATTCTTCATCGACGCTGTCCTCATTATCATAACAATACAAGGATGGTTGAACCTTATCAAAACATGTAGTGTATTCAGATCTAACCTCTTCCTCTAAATTAGGTGAATAATTATATGTATTATTAGGGGTAAGATTGGAAACACTATTTTGGAATTCAAGTTCATTATGAGCAATATCCTTAGGTGCATATCGTTCCACATACTTATTAACAGTTTCACACATTCTATCCAGGATTATTTGAGATTGACGCGCAGATTCACGTGTAGTTTCATTGAACTTCTTAAGTGATTCATCTAAAGAAACACTTGAATATTCATCACTAGGTGATATACCAGTCGCTTGTTGAAACTGTTTGAGTGCATTCTGGTGGAAATTGTTTGATTAAATCCTCTAAAGATGGAGAACTCTTATTTTTTTCATTATAATATTGCTCATTCGCCCGTTCGTATGATTGTTGGACGCGCGAATAGTATTTGGGATCACCATGGTATGAACCATAACCTTAAGAAGGTCGGTAGTGGTCCCAAGTACTATCCACACAACGGCGCCATTTTTTTTTGTTGCACGTGCAAATGCAAGGTCGGACTAAAATTGGTAGGCCCAGGTTACCTTAAGCAAAATATACCTACAGTCAAAGACTGGTCAACGGTACTGGCTAAGGTTTGTGGAATTTCGGCTGGTAACTCCCACAAGGCCCAAGGCACGGGTTCAACGTACTTTTCCACAGGTTTTCCTAAAATCGGTAGTCTGACGATGCAATTGGTGTGTGCAGGTGTATATATATATTTTTTTAAATAAAGAAAATAAAAGGAAAGAATAAAAATATTTACAAAATTAAAAAGAATCCTAAAATAATTATGTACAAAGGGAATAAAATCTAAAGAATCAAAACACTTCCTAATATAATTATTTACAAAAACAAAATAAAAATCCGGATACTTACCTGTTTAGTGCGCAAATTTTATTTTCACTTTAGATCTCCAATTATCCTGCAAACCAAAAATAAAAATATACCCAAGTAAAATCTAGAAAGAAAAAAAAATAAAAGAGAAAAAAAAAATCTAAACTATCCTAATATTTACAAATTTAAAAATAACAACTTTTAGTCCCCGGCAGCGGCGCCAAAAACTTGATGAGATTTAATTATAATACCGCAAGTGAACGGCTATCGATAGTATGCAGAATAAGAGTTCGTTCCACAGGGACTAAATTTGTTACTTTTAGTTTCTAATGAAATACCAACAAGATTCAAAAATGTCTTTAAAGATTAAATAATAGCTAATAAAATTAATAAATGGGAAAACACCAGGGCTTTGGATTCCACCACTATGATAGATACTAGACAACTCAACCATTTCTATAAAATTCTTCTTAAAATACTCAAGACGATTTAGGACACGACGTACGTCTTGGAAGATCTAACGCTTAAACCAATAAGAATTCTCAAAGTACTAATAATATTCACCACGAAATAATGATGATTTCTAAATAAAACGTTTAACAATTGAGCAAGCAAAAAGGACGCATGATGAAACTATTATCATTATATACGAGAATATAGGACGAAGAAGAATTTTTATTGAAACATCAAAATTCTATAGTATACATCATAAGGCTTCCTCTTAGTCCTAGTATAGAGAATTAATTATTCATTACAAAAGAAGAAGAAATGCTAAGAAAAAGAAAGAAAACTACCTTAATGCTCACGGAACCGTCCTCCCATTCCATCTGCTTCAACCAATATTTATAGTTTTCAAATGAAACCACTTTCCTTTGTCATATCCACTATCACATCATCATCCAATAAAAGTATGCCACATGTCAAATAATGTAAAAATCCTCCAATTAGAATGCGCCATGTGTCAAATACTACAATCAATATCTTAATTATTATTTTCAACCATAAAGAATAATATTCTTTCCCAAATCTTCAAATATTCCATTACTCTACACATAAGAAAATATTTCCTTCATTAAACAAAATATCTTCAGATATCCTTTATCATAATTAATATCTTTCACATGTTTTCCACACTTCTACACACTCAGTGGAGTTCTTACCACACTCCCATATCCACACAATTGGACTTGATAAAATGATTCTCCATGTAATTCCTTTCGGGCTTAGCCCATTTAATCATAAATCACTCCATTTCATCCATTTTTCCCGCAGATTTCCGTATTTTAGTCCATCGAGCTTTATTTCCTTCAAAATACTTAAAACAAGTTTATTAGCGAAAAATGAGTCCTAGCTAATGTAATTATGGGTGAAAAAGCATCGCACTTACGTGCTTATCATTCTCCATCAACATTATCCACATCATGATCATCATTATAATAACATGAAAATGGTTGAAGCTTATCTAAAGTAGTGTCTCCAATTCTAACCTCATCATCATGATTATATGAATAAAAACTATCATTATTTTCAGGGGTGTTACTGGAAACACTATATTGGAAATTCAAGTGATTTCGAGCAATACTTTCGTTCATCTCTAACTCAAGTTTACGTGTCGACTCAGCTATCCTCTCAAGGGTCTCTTCTAAAGAAAGTTCCCTTAGTGTTGGATCTAAGTTTTCAGTTAACCTATTGAGGATATCTTCTAAAGAAGATTCAGTCGTTGTTGCAGTTCTTTCGTCCATAACTACGTTATTCACCTCATCTAACTTACATGTCGATTCAGCTAACTTACGTGTCGACTCAGCTAAATCCCTTAGGGACTCTTCTAGAGAAGGAATAGGAACAGAAGGATCATAAAAAGGACTACTTTTCAAAAGTTTGATTGTATTCTCTAGAGACGAAGAACTAGTATTATAATCTTCTTGCTCGTAAGACTGATGCACGTGTGGATAGTAATTGGGCTCACCATGCTATGACCCATAACCTTTAAAAGGTTGGCGTTACCAACCACTATTCACACTATGGTCTTAAAAAGAGTGATGTCCATATTGTTCAGTTGGATATTCATATTCATTGTGATGGCTATTATAATACCAGTTTGACATCCTAACTGCAAGGGAATTCTACACAAGCACAAACAAGGATGACTTGACCACAACAAGCCTATTTTATCTAGCAAACAAAAAGCATGATAGCTCCCTTAGATTGTTTCTAGACTAGCTTCTATTCTTTCAAAAGGAAATTCGTTACAATTTCAGCAAACCTCTCTGGAATCAATCTGAGTTAAAGTAAGTTGAATAGAGACAAAGGAAGCTCAAAGGAGCTTTGACACCCAGGCCTCACTGGTAAAACATTCACTTGGGTTACAAGGCGGCACGCTCAACTTACATTAACCATCATGAACTTCGAAGTATGCTTAATAGAGCAACCAATATTTTTCGAACGACTTTCCTATTAAGCTCGTTCCCCCTATTGGTCTTGTTCTAGTCAAAATTTTAAGGCTTAGGTTCGCGTAGGTTACGTGTTCCTAAGGCGGGCAAGAAGGAAATAGTGATGAAATCCGAGTCCTTATCTTAATTTGGCCAGGCCTTGCCCTTTACTAGAAATTAAACCGTATTCAAACCTCAACATATATGCATACAAAATCATCCAGTAAACCCGCTGACAGAGGATTCGCGGGTGTTTTGAATTCTTACCTCCCTTTCCATACGGGGGATGAACCGTTGAAGTCGACTCGGGCCACTGACTCATATGTCAGTGTACGAACCCGAGGGGCCGAGATAGTATCGTAACTTTCGTCCTTCCCTGTGCAGTTTATATTTAAAATAACCCTTCCTTAGGGTTAAAAATAATAATGTCCAATGTTCAATGTCCCAAAAAAAAATAAAGTTCAAAAAGAAAGTCCAAAAATAAAACCCTAATTACAGTTTCTAAAAAAAATAAAATAACTATATACAAAATCTTCTTCTTCACTCCTTTTGGATTCCTCTTTTGTTTCCTTCTTTGGCTTCGCTTTTCTTTTCAGCACTTTCTCTCTTTTTCTTTAGCTCAGAACCAATTCTGAAAGCAAACAAGAAATACCAAAACGCGTGAAAAAGAACAAAAATAATAAAAATAAAAATAAAACCTAAAAACAAATCTATACACAAGTCCGCGTCGGCGGCGCCAAAAATTGATCGAATTTTATATAGTGGTAAATATAGTTGTCGTTCACTCGGACTTGATGAGATTTATTTTAAGAATTAATAAACTAAACTGAAAGAAAAATATATACAAAATATTGTCACGGGATGAAGAATTTACTGGGACTCGGGGTTTTACTGTTTTTCATGTTCATGGGTTCATAAATTAATCCTAGGCTTTATAGCTCAAAACAAAAGAAACAATAACTCTAATCTTTCCCAAAGTAGATTTCATAAAATATTAGTTGTAAGTTGTGAGCATGACGTATCAAAAGTAATTAAAACTAAGCATGCGACATCAAACAAAATAACAAATAATTAATAGAAATCATAAAAAAAAAAAAAAAATTCTATGCAAATAGTTATAAAAGAATTATTTTAATTACCACATGAACGAAAAACAGCCTCCTCCGTCGTCCCAGTGATGGGGTCTAGCTCATCATATTGGAAACACGCTCAAAGTATGATTTCATTGCTCAAAAAGGTGCTTACAAGAATGAAAAATAATAAAACAGAGATTTGCAACGGTGAAGGGCGTTACAGAACCTCCTGTTACAAATACAGCATTGTGACAAAGAAAACGATAACGCACAACTGTCGCAGAGAGATGAATAGATGAAAATAAAAAAAACGACAGACTACAAGTGTTGTCTGTGCGTCTTCTTCCTCTCTTCTCTGCTGATGAAGAACAAGCTCACTGCACTTGATTTCTCGCGCTATTTTTCTCCCCTAACTCTCCATAACCCTGAATTGACTCTTCCCAACTCTATTTATACACCACAGCACTCGAATCACTCCTCATGAATGCGGTATCTTCAAAAATATTTTTCTTCGAATCTCTGTTCCTTAAAAGCCGAACTATATCCTCGTATTTCCATTATCTGCAGTTCCTTATATAACCAAAACTTCTATTCTTACCAAGATTGCGTACAACAGAGAATATCTTCCCTTATCTAACCAATACGTATCTTCCAAAGACTCGAGATATTTTCTTCCCCTGCTTTTAGCTGACTGCCGCAAATACGAAGATTCAACTCCTTTCTTATCTCCAAAGCGTGTCAGCTGGTGTAACACACATTCTATACAAACTCAAACACTCTGCAGGCACACATCAATTACCAAAAATAAGCAGATAACTCGGAAAAGAATATGAAAACCCGAGATACTCTGGTACCTTGTTGTCGCCAGCAACCTTGTTCACTACCATCCCTGTTTAGGTAAGACAACTCATTACCAATTCGAAACAGCAAGAAAATCTCAAGGAATCAACCCCAAAGCACTTCCAAGGAATTACGCAGTTTAACTGCGGAAGTAAAGAAAATTTCCCGCCAAGATTCCAAAATTTGAATGATGAAGATGGGTGCCCCTTAACCAGTGATGGGGTGCGCCCAACAGTTGTTGTCCTGTGGTGGATATAGTAAAGAAGGTGCCCCTTATCAGTTGAGGTGCCCCTTAGTAAATGAGGTGCCCCTTATCTAAAGCAGGGGTCCGTTTAGCAAATATCCTCCGGGACGCCTTCAACAACTTTTCGAGACGAATTTTTCCGAAAACGTTTATTGCCCAAAAATACCTACAAACACATAAAATACCATAATAAGTACAAAAATCGAGTTCTAACAATACAAACATCGAGGATAATTCAGACACAAAAACGTGTCTATCAACCTGCAAATTTATCAAGTGACAGCTCTCCTAAAATGTTGATTCTTTTGCACTCATCCTTGAGGACAAGGATGTTTTTCAGGGGAAGGCAATGTTGTATCCCTCTAGTAAGGGCTACCTTAGAGTCTGCATGTAGTTTGAATAGTTGAGTGCCCCATCAAATCTGTTGGGCTGTTATTCTGATAGTAGTGAGTCTGTTGGATCTAGGACACGTGCCAGTGATACTGTGAGTAGAATTAGGTTCAATGATTTGCTATAAAGATGTAAGAGAGTCTTCTGTTAAATCTATCTGAAAATTAATAGAAATGAAACCCTTTGGTTGTGCCTCTGTGCTCAGATTTTTGGCTTGAATCTTTGATTCAGGAGGTGATTTTCACCAAATCTATCCCATCCGCGTGTTGATTGTTGTAGGGATAAAACAATCGGACCCGACCCACAAGGTCGAATCCGTGTCCGCTGGAAGTCCGAAATTCCGGGCTGTCACATGGAAAATCTACCCTTCCTGGTATTACCTGCACCAACTCCTTTTTGCCTTGATTCTCCATATATAAATCCAGAACCTCCGCTAAGATTGACCAACAACTCCGATTATCACCACTTGGAATGCAGATACTATACGCATTATTTTCATCATCTTCTTTAAACGTAGAAATTATGATGTACTCTCCCGAACTATTATTCTGCAACTTCATCGCAAATACCTCCTTTCCCACCTTCGTATCAAAACTTTTCTGTGTATGTTTCCCTTTGAAAACCATCTTCAAATGTTCAATCAACCAAACCACAACATTGTCAGGAAAAGCTAACCATGCTTTTGGTTCCTCCCCAGCCTCTCTCTAAAATCTTAATCACCTCATTGTTACCCAGTACCTCCATTGAAATCTCAGAGATCTTCCTCTCCAGTTGTAGCAGCTTCCTTCCTCCATTCTCCCTCCGTTTTTCGCGCATCTTCTCTCTCAATCTTAAAGTTACATAGATAGATACAGCTGCTCACTTAAATATCCCTACTTTGCTAAAACATAAAAATTTATCACTCTCTCACTCTTCTCAGAGACTGTGGGTAATTTTTTTGAGTAGACTTCCAAAAACAAAAAAAATGGCTTCTTCTGCGATGAAATTTCTTGTGTTGTTTGCTATTTGTGTTCTTCCTGCTCTTGTTAGTGCCATTGCTAGACCCGTCAAAACACCTCTCACTGTCTGTGGTAAGGTTTATTGTGATACTTGCAGAGCCGGATTCGAAACCCCTGCTACCACCCATGGAAACTTAATCAATTATTTTTTTCAAAATCAGTTGTCTACCATATCATGGCAAAACTCTTAAATAAAATTACTAATTCTTCTGCATCTTACATCAACATCAGATCACTCATACCAATTCAAAAATTAAATCCATTAATTTTAGGCGAAATTAGGTCTTTGAAGATCAATAATTTTGCAATAATTTTATACCATATTGTTTTGAGATTGGGTAAACTCATAATAGCTAACCTAATGTTTTTAGGAGAATAAAGTGTCGGTCGATTTCAATTCTTCTTCCTAACTGTTCTTGTCCATTAGCTTCCTTCCAAAATCAGCCATATAACTTCGATTCGAGCAACTAAATTCTCGGTCACTTGAGAACATACCAAAATGCTAACTATTATGCTAATTCAACTACGACTAATCCCTCTTTTTATTACTTAATTATAAAATTTTAAACTAATGTCAGATAAATAAAAAGCAAAACTAATTAAGCTATTGATCTTTTTAGTCCGATAATTCAGTAAGTGCCTAACTTTTTTCTTCTCGATTATGAAAATAAGTTGATTATTACCTCTATATGAGAAATTCAAAACTAAACTTAGAATTCCATGTTCCAAACGTTTAAGACATCAAATGAGACAATATCTCTGCAAATTAAAGTTTAGATGAAGAGAGAAACTTTTTTTCATCAATAGTAATAAACTAACTAAGGCGTAATATATGCATTTTTGTTATCATTAAGTATATGTAATTATATTTTTAGGATTCATCAAATCCCAATAATACCTTAAGAAAATCAAATCCCAATAAAATATTCTAAAGCCAATGCAAAATATTACTTATTTATATTACCTTAGCCTATATACGGGTATATAGGATAACAGTAGCAACTGTGATTTGATTCTCTCACTAAGTATAAAAGAAATTTCACTAATTCAATCATTAGCTAATTAAATTATTAAAATTAATTAAATAAGGGCTATTTAGACAAATTATTATTATTTTATTTTTTTATGTTTATTATTAAAAAAAACAACAACAGAGCAAACGTTTTTACAATGAATTACTTGGTAGCCGAGCAACAAGCTGGGCACTAACACCTTTTTGAATACTAATAGCTAGTCTATGAAAGAGAAAACCGCAATTTTATGATTTGCATCATGATTAGCCATGCAATTCTTCAGTCTTTTCAAAAATAAAATTGTGTCTTCACCAAGTTCACCGAAAGTTGAGAAGGCTAAAACGTTGAAACCATACCCATGGGCTGAGCACTTGTCCAAATACTTGGCACACTTGTGGGTGACAGCAGAAGTAATAGCTTGGCCTGGTGTGAAGTTGCGCGTTCTAGCACTTGTAAAAGGAGATACACCGGTGACATCAAAACATACATCTTTCCCATCCTCCCAATTGTATACAAGGATATCAGCGGGTTTTAAAGCACTTGCAGTATCAGACAAAAATCCTAAATCCACTTCTTTCCTGGCGGAAACCCCTGCCTTAAAACACATGTCGGAGAACACAAAATATGGATTAATTATTATTATGATCCTAGAAAATATGGATTTTATTCTCTTGGCCCTAAGGTCATAGAAATAATTATACAAATTATTTCCATGACCCTGAAATAATTGTTATTGTGGGAAGACCAAAACAACCTTTTAGTTGTGGACATTTCCTACACATATTCTAGTTGTGTATACTTCCTATAAGATTCTAGTTCTGGATGTTTTCTACACAACTTCATATTAATGTGTTTGTTTATCTTAAAAAAACTATCCTCTAAACTCTCTCTTTTTTCTTGCACATATTTACTTGTGTATATATGTTGCACAAAGTATTGAATCAAGAGGGAGTATTTGTAGCTCCTACAATACTAAGTATAAACAATTATGAAAGGTTAATTAACACTGTGGATAATAGATGCACACTAAAAAAAATTGTGAATAATAGCTGCGCTATAAAAAATTATGTGGATAATATCTGCACGTTAAAAAATACGAAGAAAATATTAAAATTCATTTAAGGAATTAAAATTCTATAAAAACGAATATTTGGCAATTCTATTTACGCTCGTTGTGTGGGTCTTTCAAAAAACTTTCTAAATATATAAAATTTGAACAAGCAATTGGGGTATATGCAAAATAATTAGGGGATATTTTACAGGCATGGTTTTTCAATGCCGGCAGTCAAAATCGACATGGTTTTTCCATGCCGGCAGTTACAGTAAAATATCCCTCAATTATTTTGCAGATACCCATGTTGCTCGTTTTAAAATTTGTCAAATTCCTATGTATGATTTGTGAGATATGTTATATTTAAGTTGGTTTGAATTGTATCATGTCATTAATTTTTTTTATTAAATGACATCATCAAACATCTTTGTTCATATGACTTTTTTTTTTTTGAGGGCATTTCAATAAATTGGTTAATTTTTTTTAAAGTGGATTACAAGTCCAATATCATAAGAGTAAGAGAGAGCGATGAGAAGGACAAACACTTAATTTCCACTTACATAATAAAAAACATCTAGATAAGGGGCTTTTGAAATCACTAACATGTGACTCGTTTTTGTCCTATTACAACGCCCCTCCATTGGAATGTGAAGCCCCTATATGAGATTCTTATATATCGTATTTCGTAATGGTTTTTCTTTTAACTACTAGATTTGTGCCCGTGGTACGCGCTAGACATTTTTTTCTTTTAACTTGGGTGCGCGGGGTTTCGTCCCGCCCCGTGGCGATACATTTTTTATTTGATGTGCGCGGGGCTTCGCCTGCCCGATGGCGATACATTTTTGATTTGGTATGGCGGGGCAAATACATTAAATATATGGAAAAAGATAGGAAATATGTGTGGATATTATTTATCTTTTTTTTTTATTTTCGCAGAAAATATGTGTGAAATATGTTTTTTTTTTTTAGTTTTCCCATTATGTATTAATTTGGAAAACAGAGTCATAATATGGTAGGTACTCGACTTCCGAATTTAATTTGGACTTCTATAAAATTCCAAACAAGGTAAGTTCAATTTTCCTTTTGAGTTTGTAATCTTTAAATCAAACGTACGTCGTCAAGTGTCCTCACCAAAACTCAAAAAATCATTATTCTAGCCAATAGGAAGTGAGGATTTCCTCACCGTTTAACGTGGCAACTTTATTTGTCTAAGCTTTTAAATCTTTATCTCTAGAATATATAAATATTGGGGAATTTTTTTTCTAGCCCATTTTTGTAATTTTTTCAATTCAAAACCCATCATTAAATATCTATATATAGGGAACCCATAATTATTTACGATAAGGCTTAGATTACAAAATTAACCTTTTACCCTACCAAAATAAATTCCAAAAAAAAAAAAAAAAACGTTGTGGAAATATGATGATAATCCCTAAATTAACTCATTTGACTAAAATAACTCGCATTTTTTTTTGTTAATCCCTAAATTAACTCCTTTTGACCTCCCCTAGAATAACTCCTCAAATTAACTGCTTTGACCCCTTTGACCTCCCCCAAGAATAACTCCTCAAATTAACTGCTTTGACCTCACTAAAATAACTCACTTCTACCTAATTAACTACTACCGAGATGTACATACTTAGAAAATTTCAGTTTTCATGTATTAATGAAAATTTTAACTTTCACCATTTATGAAAATTTTAACTTTCACCATTTAGGTGAAATTATAAATTTTCCAGATTGTGAAAATAACAGTAATCACCGGATTACTGAAAATAATAATCGTAATTTTCACGTATTGGAATTGATGATGTTTTATGAAAAATTGTAATTATCACCGGTTAATGAAAACTCTAATTTTCACAATTTAGAGATAATCGCAGTTTTCATTCGTTATAATCAACTTTATTTTATAAAAATTGCAATTATTACATGCTCACTGGATATTCCATATTTCAAATTTAGTGATAATTGCAATTTTCGGTTATGGTTGTATTTTATGAAAATCATACCAATAGAGGAGAGCTAATTAAATCAAGTTGAGAGCTGCCAAAGTAATTCCTAAGATTAGCGGTGTTACCAACTATATCACGTTCAAAAAAGAGTTAAGTGAATTAAAGTTTCTCTTGATCATGAAATGGCACATGTGACTATGTGAGTGAATACTCACTGATTGGTCAACTTCTTCAATATTTTCGTTAATATCATCGTGGTTCTTCACAAAAAAAAAATTTCCGACTTCATGCCACTTATTTCACATACATTTGTAGTGTAGAACATGGAACTTTAGCCTTCTTTTGTGTTTTTTTCATCCTCTGAACCCATTTTCCAACAAGAGACAATTAGTTTAAAGCATGGAGAATCTTCAACTTCAATGCTCTTGCCTCCACGCAAGTGATGAACCAAACCACACTCATAACGTTTTGATGGTGAAAATTTTACTCGTTGGCAAGAGATGAAGAATGATACTCAGTTTAAGAAGCATCATCCCAACAAGAAGAGTAAGAAGAAGGGCAATTGCTAGACAACCCGGCCATTTGCTCGCGGATTGTCGAAAAGAAACAACAACAGAACCCGAGAAAAAGGAGGCAAATATGGTCGATGACAAACTTGTGATTGTGGTGCAAGCGCCAATGCTATTGCTGCAACATGGTGGTACGACAATGGTGCAAAGACTCATGAACGCATTGGGAAAGGCCTCATGAAGAAATTGTGGTTTAAGAGGAAACCAAACTTGAAGAGACTTAAAGTCTTTTATAAATGTGCTTTTGTGGGATACTCTCTTAATAGTATCACCTCTGATTTTTAATCCTTGACACTTTGAGATTATAGAATCTGGCTATTTAGTACCATCTCTGATTATCATGAAGAAAAAGCTATTTAGTACCATAACTCCATATACAATGGTGAAAAACAAAACTTTTAACTCAATACACAAGTGAAAATTGAAACGGACGAGCAAATAAGGATCGATACCTATCATTTATGTGTTGATTTCAACGATGAAGTCTCATTTTCCCACCAAGGTCGGGTACGTGAGAAGATGTAAAATGTTGGAATATTTTCAATCGAAAAGAGAAGAAAAGATGAAAGAGAAGGGAATAAGAGATAAAAGAAATCGGAACAACCAACATGAAAAGAAAAATGGTGAAAAACAAAACTTTTAACTCAATACACAAGTGAAAATTGAAACGTCATGAAAGAAAAATAAGAGATAACGCGCCAAAAAAAAGCCCATGACTACAAAAAAACGCGCCCCATGACTAACGCCCACGACTAACGATTTGACCGATTATAAATGTAATTATTCTTATTTCTGTTTTCGTTAAAATTGCATAATTACTAAAGGTTATTTTAGTCCTAACCAAAATGTGAAAATCTAAAACCAATTTAATCCTATTAATCTTAACCGTAGATCTAGTATTTTGGGCTACACATATATGTAATCTTATTGATGGGCTACTGAAAGAGAGAGGAACCAAACTTGGGTTCCTCAGATATTTCCACTATAAATACTAGTTGGAAACCCGTGCTACGCACCGGGACAATCGAAGTTTATTACGCCGCTGGTTTTTATCCACTGAGGCGGGGCTTCGCCCCGCACCCGTCCTAATGAGAGTTCTAATAAAACTATTTATAGAATATTATCCAACACATTAATAATTAAAAATATGTAATTTTAACTTTATAATAATCAAATTATAATTTAAACTTTTTATGGTTGTGAAAAATAATTTCGAAGCAATTTAATATAGCGGGAATTAACTCAAGAAGTAAATTAAAATAAATAGATCTAAGTAATTTCAAAAGCAAAATAGTTTAAATCCTAAATACTAAAGCATTATATTAAAGCATGAACTTGATTGAAACCTCTCGTACTAAAAAAAAAAAAAAATCTCGCTTATTTGTAATCTTATTCATAAGTAAGCACTTCATTGCCATGTTCATCTATTTCGACCAATGGTGGCATCTCAGGATCACTTTCGCCCAATTCACCATCATGTTCATCATCGCTACTTATGATGTCGTGCTTTCTCTTGTGGTCTTTTTTTAGATGGTGTCTTGAGTTATTTTTTTCCGGGATAATGTACTTTGCTCTTCACGTGTGTTTAATTATATTCTGTATACATTCAAGTTTATTTTTTACGTTATGTTACGGGACATTTAATATACTACTTACAATGTTAGTAGTGAGAGGAGATACTGTTAATATATAATAACCTTTTCATGTTCTTTTTCTAGATCATGATCATAATAAAAAATTTCACGTGCACATAGACTTTGATAGACAAAATTCCCTTCTTGGAGTACGATCCTCAAGATCATTGTTTTTCCTATTGCTTTTAATATTTCTTCCATACATTATACTTGGTTTTGCTGCAATACAAATACATCTTTTAGAAGGTTGTTTAATTTTTATAAACAATATTTATTTGATATTTGAAATTAAAGGGTTTACTGAACATTTATTGTTGGTAATGCCATCATTTTCGTTACTCGACGTTATCCACGACTATCTCTCGCTGCTTTCCCCATTACGGTGATAATAATGCAAATGTTACAAAGTATTTGTTAGTTTTATCATGTTCTTGTGCATTTTTGTTATTAATAAAATCTCTTTCATTTAATTATTACCATGGCAATGGTGTCTTCACCATGGATGCGCATCCATTGCACCAAGGCTTATTTTCCATGTACACATGTTTTATTCTGCATGTCGAACATGCCATATAATACCACAGAGATCCTGGCTGAAACCCAACAATCGCTTTTTATTGTGAAGGTTGCTCCTTGTACATTGCATATTTTTTAAAAATTAATTTTAATCATGAAAATGAATTTAGTTTGGTATTACTTATTAAAACGTACCATATTTTTATCCCCCATCATGTAACAGTTCCAATGCTTCCAAGACTGTTTTACGATTGTCAAACATTAATTCTTCTTTTGTTTGGTTTGAAAATTTTGGAACACCAAGTTCTATCAGAGGCATGTATTTCCTATTGTCAAAATTTATTGTTTACATTTGAATCATTAACATCCTAGTTTGAAACCCGTGCTACGCACCGGGACCGCTGGAATTGCTTACACCATAGGTCATGTCTACTGGCTTAGCCCCGCATCCATCCTAATAAGAGTTCCAATAAGCTATTTTTAGAATTATTATCCAACAAATTGACAATTAACAGTTAAAACTTTCTAATAATCAAATATATAATACTATCGTAATCTAAAGATCTCACATGGTTTTGAAAACGAATTTCAAGTCGTCTAACAAAACAGTAATTAATTCTATAAATAAACTAAAATAAATAGATTTAAATAAACTACTAAAGCATAATTAGATTTTTTTTTTTTTTAGTATTTAACTCGTGTACACACCGGGTATACTGATAATTGATCCCCAATTGGTGAGGTGGGGCCTCGCCCCATACCCGTTCAAGAAGGGGTCTCAATTATCAATTGCAGTGTATAATGAAAACACCAATTATCATTTAGTAGTTTAACAGTTGGAACCAAAGTACTCACCCATCTAAGAAGGGGTCTCAATTAACAACTGCAGTGTGTAATGAAAAAAACAATTATCATTTAGTAGATTAACGGTTGGAACCAAATCATTCACCAATTATGCATTGCTTAAAATGTTGGAGATTAAGAAATCTTCTTAAAGAAAATACTTTTGAAAAATTATACCAACCTTTGAAATCATTAAGTAGTTCATTACATTGTCAATATCAGTATTATTGGTAGTTAGACGAAAAATCACACTTTTTATACAATTGTATCGATATCTTATATTGGAGACACTAAGAAAAAATATATTCATATAAAATAAATTGCCAACTCTAAAGAATGCACAACATACATAGTGCTTCCCCATCAAAAAAGATATAATCAAGAAAATGCACTGATATATCTTTCTTCGAAAATCTTATATTTGCTCTAAGAATCAATGGACCAATTCAACTAATCTTCCAAGCTCCAACTTCTAAAAGTTAAATGAAAAATCACACCCATTATATATATATAACGATACCTAATATTATAGAAACCAAAAAAAAAAATCAAGACATTAATATAAAATAGATTGCCAACTCTAAAAAGTGCAAAGCATATGAAGTGCTTCCCGTCCAAGAAGGGGTCCCAATTAACAACTGCAATGTATAATGAAAACACCAATTATCATTTAGTAGATTAACAGTTGAAAAAAATTATTCACCAATTAAATATAATAAACTTAATTATGAGATGTTGTTAAACTCTCTGAAATCAAGTTCTAATACAGTAAAAACTCGATTATTTAATAAACTCTCTAAGGTAATATTTTTCACGGTCTCAAGTCGGGGACAACGTGCCAAATTAATAATTCGCTAAAAATAAAAAATAATTTTCTTTGATTATCTATGTAGGCCCCATATGAAATATAAATTAATAATTATATATATATATTCAATACATTAATGATTTATGAAGATTTTTTGAAAAATGATTCAATTGTCTTTTGTTTTATGTTAAAAGCATTATCACATTAAATTTCATCTCTAATTTTTCTTATCATCGTTAGAATTTCTGATATTGTTCTCTCATAGCTCAGCAAGAAATTATTCAATGTGATTCTTTGCTTTAACAATCTCGTTTCGTGAAGGGGATATATTGTAGAACTTTCATCACCTTCTTTCCCATTTTTATCAGTTCCCATAACACTCTTAATTATATCTTCATCAGTCAATAGTTGCATAACTTCATTTTCTTCCGGATATTCAGGACATCTTGACATTCATTAAACTTACCCAGCTTTTTGATCAAACTTGTGTTATTAGTTAATTGAAGTTTATAATGAAGCAAAGCGGGAGATTGAAGGGTGCTTTGAAGAATTTAATATTTTACAGTATTTAGAAAATAATTTTTTGATAATAAATTTCTCTATAAGTTCATAATTATTAATTTATCGGTTAATTAATCTCTCGCTTAATTATTTTGGTGGTCCCAACAACATTAATTTATAGAGTTTCTACTATAGAAACTATCCACCAAATTAAAGATAACAATTTAACTATGTAACTAAAAATTTCTACTAATCAAACGTATAATACTATTATCATCTTAAGATCTCACATAGTTTTAAAAACTAATTTCAAGCAATTTAATAAAACAATAATATATTTTACAAATAAACTAAAATAAATAAATTTAAGTAATCTCAAAAGTAAAATAGTTTAAACTCTAAATACTAAAGCATTAAACCTGATTGACCTCACATACTAAAAACAAATATAAAATGTTCAACATTGCAAGCCTTGATAACTCATGGAAGTAACTAAGAACATCGAGGTCGATTTCTTAAATTCTATGGTAGATAAATCAAAAGTGCTAATAATAATCTTGTCCATTAATTCAAAACATTTAATCACAAACCTTAAACAAAATAAATTCTTAACTACTAACTAAATAATTAATATTATCTAAAAACTACTAATTAACCAACATGATACCTAAACACCTAGTACTTTGGGAATTGACTCCCACTTGGTGAGGCGGGACTTCACACGCACTTTGTCCCGAAAGGGTTCCAGTTAATAAGCGTAGTGCATAACGAAACCATCAATCCTAATTTAGTATATAAGCGGTTGGAGCTAAATTCATAAATTACATACTTGTTTAAAGTTTTCAAGATTAATAAATCCTCTAAAAGATAATACTTCTGGAAAATCATACATATTTTTGAAATCAATAATTAGTTCATAACATTACCAACGTCAGTACTCTAACATTAGTTCATAATTAGTAGCCCGTTCCACATTTGTTGTTTTTTTGTTAATTAATTTTAAATATCTTCATATATTAGTGTTTCTTGAGTTAGTGCAACTTAATTTTATTATCAAATGATGAATTGTATATGTACCCACCGTGGTCGCACAAAGGAATTGCATTTGTAGTCATAAGAAGTTGTAAGAAAAACAATGCCTTAAGCTCAACTCAATAGTGCTTAAAGTACGTACAAAAATTTTCATTGTATCCGTTACCAAATTAAAGCAAAAATTAACACTATGAAAGTGTTCGGCGTATTTGATTTGCATTTGTTTTTAGTAATTCGACCATCATTTGTTGTCTATTTTTCGTGTTTATATTCCATTTTGTTTTGAGCATAATACGTTTTTCCAACGTTCAAAATGAGGCTATTAATATGTTTAATTTTGTACATAAGTAGGCTTTTTGCACCTCAATTAATTGAAAATAATGCTTATAAATCATGGAGATATCTTTCTTGCATGGTTGATCGACCTTACCCAAGTTCAACAAAACAACCTATCACGATTAGATATTAGTGTCTTCTTGGTAGAACTTGTGGAATCACTTTGGGTACCGAGGTTATGCAATGCGGAACCTGGATGATTCCATCATAATACTATTTGACTGTAGATAATTGGATATTATATATTGCAAAAACCAACTGCAAGTTCTTTGTAATCTATCGGGTAATTTAAAGAACGAACTCATGGGCATACTACCGGAACAAATGCAATTTCATTCCTTACCGAATTAATGAGTTTGAGATCAAATATCTAGTAGTTTAAAGTGATCACCCATAGCTTTGTTAGTTTTTCTTTTGGTGGGTGGAAACATAATCAAATTGAGATTCTAGTCAAAAAAATTTCCTAAGCTATTTTTAGTATAAAAAAATCTCAATCAAAATGACCCTTTTTAGCCTTTTGAATCGCAACACCATAATCAACAGAAAAAATCTCAAACACGGTGTTATGATCTACGAACGTAATAACTGAATTGAACAATAAAACCAACAACCACCTGAAAGTATAAAAAGTAATAATTTAGAAATGTCATAAACATATTTCTAACCAAAGAAGATTTGATTACCTTGAAGCAGACAAAAATCGAAAGAAAATATGGATCGTTTTGAGTTGCCCCGAGACTATTGCAGTAAAACAACAACTTGAACAACTCTCGTAACATGTTAAGAACTAATATTTACAAAACAGTAAAAAGGAAAAGAAAAAAATGACTTAAGCTAATTTCCAAGAAGAAAAGTAGCTTTATGGATTGAATTCTTCTGTATCCTGCAAAAATAAACAATAACCACCGATTAGAAGAAGAAATTTTGCAAGCATATGTGGAACAAATCATAAGAGAAAAAAAAAAAAAAAAAGATGTGACATTTGTTCGAGCGTTTTTACACATGAGAGAATATTATTATTTTTGGAATTAATTTCTTAAATCTCCCAATAAATTCTAAAGATTTTTCCTTCTCCAATCTTTTTGCTTAGATTATTGGAATTAAATTTATATTTACCAAAAATAAATAATATAAGAAGATAAAAAAATATTTATCTATCGATTCGTTTTAGCAAAATATTTACAGTATTATTTTTTGGTAAATTATATTAAAAAATATGAAATTAATACTTAACGAATATGAAATTAATACTCAGCCGCTGAAATTCAATTTAGGACTCTCATTTCAAATATCCCAAACTAATATAAATATATACGTAACTTAATAAACCTGGTTTCCAAATATACAAAATGTATCCTACCTCCTTTAGTTTAGCCCTGTAATGTATTTCCTTTCCCCAAATGTTTTCTTCTACTTTAAGCACTTCATAAGTCAAAACTAATCTCCAAAAAATTAGTAATACATCAAAATTTGATAACATAATTTATAATTACAAAAAGATCCTTGTTCTTGAGATTTCTTGTGGACAAAAGGTAATCCGGTGAACTTATCTCACTTACGTTAATATATCGCCCTCCAATCCTCTCCCCATCCCGATAAAAGAAATCAAAACAATTAAATACCTTAATAAACCTAATTAAATCTTCAAAATCGAAAGTTACAAACCAAAAACAACACGAACACAAAACGAGAAAATCGAAAGCAAAGAGAATAGAGAGAAATTAAACTCACATCTGGTTGGAAATTCTAGTTTGCGCACATGTTAATAAATCAATAAAACAAACATAAAACATAAAATCGAAAGCAAAGAGAATATTGAGAAATTAAACTCACAATCAAGTTGAGAATTTTAGTTTGCGCACCTGTTAACAAATCAATAAAACATCGAGTCAAAATCACAAATCACAAAAAAGAAAACAACTATTGAAACATTATATATTGCAAAAAGCCCTAATCGAATATAAATTAAAAACTTTCGACTTGTTCTTCATGGAGAAGAGTATCTATAATTCTATAGAGAGGCTCCGAAAAATGAAGTAGGCTCTTGATCGAATGCTTTTAAATAGAAGTATCAATGACAAACCCATAAATAAAACGTTTTTATTTTGGATATAATATAAATTTATGTCTAAAAATATATAAAATATCTACATATTTGATATGTATTTACAAAATTTTAGCAAGTTAAGGCCATAAAAATCATGACATTATTTATGGTAATATTTGTTTACCAATGATATTTTGAAACCAAACTCATAGTATATTTAGAATGGATATTTATCTTTTACATTTTTAATAATAAATGCATAGATTTCTTACCTTAAAAATCATCCAAAAAAATATAAGTCAAATTCTTTTTACCTTATAAAAAATTAAAAATCCAGTCTTGTTCTTGTTTAAATCCAGTTATATGGTTTGTTATAATGAAAATAGGGATGAAAAATGATTTCCATCCTTTATTAACTATTGGCTTTGTTTTATTAGTAAATTAACCGTATCAATGGAACATATTAGATTGTGTTCAGGTAAATGATTAGATTTTTTTTATATTAATGGATATCGTTAACATAAATATAATTAGTAATTTAAATATCAATTAATGTAGTATTTTTTATATATTGTTGGTTTTTCCTTTGTTAGATATTTATCATTAATACAAAAAATTAATATAGCTATTTCTATATTTTTTTTCCTTTTAAAAGATAAAAAAATATAAATATTTTTTTATTCCTTAAATACGTCGATTTTATTTTTTATTCTAATCATAAATGTCCAAAATTATAATATAGTATTTTGTTAATTCTCTGGAAACAAATATCTTAACGCTGTCCAAAATAAAATTCTATTTATTCTAATCATAAATGTCGAAAATTATAATATAGTATTTTATTAATTATCTGGAAACAAATATCTCAACGCTGTTAAAATTCTATTTATTCTAATCATAAATGTCCAAAATTATAATATAGTATTTTATTAATTATCTGGAAACAAATATCTCAACGCTGTCACAAATATCTCAACGTTGTCCAAAATAAAAATTCTATTTATTCTAATCATAAATGTCCAAAATTATAATATAGTATTTTATTAATTCTCTAGAAACAAATATCTCAACGCTATCCAAAATAAAATTCTATAAATGTAACTATTTTATTTCTTAAATATGTTAATTTGATTTTTTTTATTTTAATCATAAATGTCCAAAATTAATATAGTAATTTTTTTATTCCGTAAAACTATAAAAGATTATTTTATTCCATAAATACGTTGATTTGATTTTTTTTATTTTAATCATAAATGTCCAAATTACTATATTAATTTTCTTTATTTTACGGATTTTTAAAATAAATGCACGAAACTAATATAGCAATTTTTCTAAACAATGAGGGCGTGTCGTCGCGTGTGACCCACCAATCCGACCAATCTACACCGCACATTGTCAGATCAACGCACCATATATAACGAAATTCCATCCGACGAATACGAATGGTTTCTCAATTAGCCAATGAGAGTGCGAGGTTTCGGTCACCAGCCAATAGGAGGGAGGGTAAGCAGCACCAGTGCTACTTTTATTCTGGAGTGAGGGATGGTATTGAGTTTTTAGGTTGTTGATTTGTACAAGCAAGCAACACTTTGGAATTTGGTTTGGGAGAAACACAATTATCGGGCGGCCCTTGACGGGGTAAATGTCAACCGAAGACATTATTATGTCCAGCAACTCAAATTTGTGCAATATTGTTCTGCCTAATCATTTCCTTCCATGGCCCCACCTAACATGCGGTCAGTAGATAGCCTGTTCCACTAGCACGGTATGACAAAATAAGGTCCCCAACCGGTGATCGACATAGTTTATTGGAATGCTAATTGAAAATGTTTGACGTCCTCCAATTCCCTCCCCATGATATGTCATCATGTTAGTGGTCTAATTGAACGATAATGGACTCCTGTTTGCTTCAGGATGTAGGAGGTGGCGACGCATTATGGGGAGGGAATGGGAGGCAACAATTGAGGAGTGTCAAACAATTCCACTAATTGCTAATAACGATTGATAAAGGATGGTTGTCCTGTCATAATGGCGTCCACTCCCAAAAGAGTATGGATCACCATCTCCCATTAAGGTCATTAAGTGCACTTCCTATAGTAATCACAAAATCCACGTGGACTGGCAAACGTGATTTTCACCATGGGAAATCTACTCAAAATGATCAAATTTAAAAATTTGGGGTCCATTACCAATTTTATTTATATTAAAAAAATAAATAAGATTAAAAAAATATAGATAAAATGAGATAAAAATGGAAAAACTGAATAAATTATAATAAAAAAAGCATTCGGAAACACTAGAAGTACTGGGATGTCAAGAAAGAGCCGCGGCGGTTGAAGTACGACTGCTAGTGGTTGAAGAAGACCGACGCGATTTAGGATAACGTGCGCGGTTCTTGCTAGACCGCAATGGACAAACCAATAAATCTGCCAATCCTTTTGTCACTTTTGGTCACCTCCGGGATTAAAATTGACAAATCTTTAATCTGCTCATCCCATAGAAATTTCCCTAAGAAACTGTTCAACCTAGATCCGATCGATTTACGTTTAGCTACTATCTTAGATTCTAATGGTTACTGATTTAACTGTTAAGATTGATCAAAATTTTGGAGTAGTCTGTTTTAATCTGGGCATTTTTTTAATTAACCAATTGCAAAGGGGAAAACATAATTAATGGAAAGCGGTAGATAAATAATACATCTAATTCTTTATTTATCAAGAGTTTAAAACATCTATTTTTAAAGATTTCAAGGGCCCTTGTAAGAATATGTAATAAACAATAGTTCAATTTTCTACATCTAATTATTTATTTATCAAGAGTTTAAAATATTTTTCTTAAAGATTCCAAGGGCACTTGTAAGAATATGTAATAAAAAATAGTACAATTTATCCAAGTCCACTATATCGATTAATTAATATTATGTATTTTTATTTTTTAATAATCGGGTGCAATACTGCTTGAACAAAAATGATTGCAAGCAATACTCTATTTTTATTTTTTGATATATAATACTTATCCAGAATTTATTAGAAGAGAAAGAGCTAGAGAAAAAACGCTAAATATGATTTTGTTTATCGCGTTAAAGCTTTTAAGTTATGTATTAAAATTTTAAATATGCAAATCGCGTCAATGTATTATAGAAATATTCACCATAGGGTAGTTTGTATCGGTTTTCTTAGAAATAAGAAAACGAAAAAAAAAAAGAAGTTAGAGCTCTGCAGCCAAATGTTTATATACAGAGAGAGGATCCGTTCATATGGTTTTCATACTATCCTATTATTTCGGTACCAATCTTTTTAGAGAACCAAAATGGGGGACGGTGAGGCGCTATCCCGTGGGCTGTGGTCCAGTCTAGGAGGCAACACCCCATGGCAGCGTCTCAAACCGAAACCGTACATCTTTTCAGTAAACTGAAATTCGTTTTTTGTTTGAAATGTAAGAGATATGACTTTTCCTAATAACCACCATGCATACCTATTGGAGATATTTGTAGGCGATGAATAAACTTTTCTAACATATGCAAATTTTCTATAAATATTGATGTTTGATTTTCAACATATCATCAAAATTCTTAGTCTTGTTTGTCACTAAAATCATCATCAGAATACTTATTGTGTTTTCTTAGTTGAATCAGGGGTACAAGCCCTGAATTCAACTATGAAATGGCTCAATTGTTTCCCGAGGGCATTATTTCAAACATACATTTGTAAACGACAATTGATTGGGAGGGTGAAATAATTTTCTAAAAGAAATCTTCACAGAGCTTTGAAGTCGGAAGTACAATATACATGCTCCTTGTACGTGTTTCATCCTCTCCATTAGCTTAATTTTCCAATAATGTTTTCATAATATGTTCCTCTTATAAAGCTATACATTAACAGAAAAAAATGAGCACAACCTGAGACATATGACACCGACATCTATCATTTTAAAAATTAGTAGTTGAAGATCAATGATGAAGTTAAATCAGCAGATTTTTGACGGGAGTGTAGATATTTGTAAGAGGAACATGTCACCAAAAATTAAACTTCAAATATCTCGTTGTTTAGGTTTTGTTAATAATAATTTGTGCCAAAATAATGAGATAGTGTGAGAATTACCATGTGAATGAATCCCTTCCATGTATATATAAACGTAACTTGTTTTGCTTCAAAAATAAAATAAAATATAAGTTGTTAAGGTGTGTCTCCACATAATGAATGAGGTGATAAGGATGTGTTTTAGGCTTTAGAATAGAATGTGTAGTTGAGGAAGGATAGTAGCAATTATGTTTTGTCTATGAAACCAAAGTTATAAGTAATTTTCACTTTTAAATAAAACCAGAGAACATTAGTCCACCACGGATAATGCTTTCTGATGGAAGCCAGTATTGAGGTTTTTGTCACCTTAGGGAAAGTCTTATCCTAATCATGGAATTGGGTCTCGCCAAATCATCGTTTTTAGGATCTGTGGCGAGACACTTACAATAACTCACAGTTTTTATGCACATGACAGTTTCATTTTCCTAGAGACCATCCTTTATAATGTGAGAGGTATTGGAAGCATTCTTGCTAAATTATTAAATTGGTCAGCTCAATGGTGAACTCTTCCAAGTCTGTGCGTTCTTCAATTCTTTTATAAAGGATGGCCATCAATCTTTGTAGAAGTTTAATTATTAGATTCAACTATACCCCTGGTCAATATTTAATGGTGTCGAAACGGAAATTTGAACTGTACAAAAAGAGATGTGCTCATAAAGTTATTTCTGATTCTTATTCAGATCATGCTATGTGTATATTAAAGACTTCAAAGTTTAAACGTAACAAAGTTGATAAGTTATAAAGAGATTTATTATAAATGGACATAGAAGGTAATAACATATTTCTAACATAACAGGAAACGATTTGTAAGCCCAGTTAGTATGAGGTTTTGGTATTAAAGATCTTGCTTCCATAATGTGGTTTCATTTGCTAAGTTTATATGGAGAATTGCTTACTCATCAGATTTTGTGGTTGCTTTTATTCTCAAAGATAAGTACCATTGGAGAGAGCTTTTGGGATGCATATTTTAGCTAAATCGTGTTTCATGGAGTTGGAGAAGTTTGCTTAAAGGAAATGAATTGGTTAAGGATGGTCTGAAATAAAATATAATAGTATTAATAATGAGGAGCAGGTGGATATTTGGTATGATAATTGATGTTGCGATGAGATTATCATTTAGCTCATTAACAATATTTCAAAGTTTACCTCTCATACTAAAGTTTCATAAATTATTGATCCAATATCTCGAGATTGGAATTTTAATAGTATAACCTAAGTTATCCTCGATAAAATTAAATATAAATCTTGGCGATCCCTCTTTCTAAGCATGGATCTCTTATATATATCACATAGTCTAGGGTTATATAAAAACGGTATTAATTGTCATAGTTAAATCTTGATATAGCTGGTTAATTCATTCTCATTACGTACTATGATACTGGGATGAGTTATAAATGGAGAAAGTTATAAAATTTAACTAAGTGTCCAACTTATATTAAGCATTTTATCTAGTTGTTAGATTAAGGTATAACTTTGGTTAGAACTAATTATCAAAGAAAATAGTTAGATATTTCTGATATTAACTTTGGCGAAAAAGACTCTGAATCAACTCTTTATTGTATGTAGTAAAGTGTATCCGGTTTGAGAGGCTTTCTCTTATGCTTATGGTGTTACTCTTAATTCTAATCGTTTGTCTTTTGATGATCTCTTGTGTTTAATTTCCAAGCAGAGTGATTCTTAGGTGTTATAAAAATTAAAAAGTTTTTTCTCATAAAAACATCAACAAGAAGGAGGTAGTATAAAATGCTTATAATGTTGCAGCAGAATGCAATCAAGTTCACAATTTTGTCGTTACATCTATGGTAAATATACTTTAATCGTTAGATACGTGAGTCCCAACAACTTTTTATTCAATCTAGTTAGAAACCCTAATGAGTGAAATATTGTGGTGTTATGTCAACTAAATGCCATTAAGTAAGGACACACAAAGGTTTTACGAACTAAATAAGTAGTTAATTAAGAAAGAAAGTATTTCAAATGTTCAAAAGATCGATGGGTGGATAAAATGGGAAATCTTGGTGAAGATTGTTTCACATGTCAAAAGAGATCTCCTTAGCATGGCAAATCCTTAAACACAATATTATTCGCACGTATTGTTTGGAACATGTTCCACAAACGAATATTCCAGTATTGAGCATGTGCATGTGGCAATTTTAGCTCTGTCTAAATTAGGGCCAATCGGGTCCAACATTAATGTAATAGGCACAACAATCAATTAGCAGCTGGGTAGTGATCCAGATTTAACATGACTGTAGTACAATATGATACGCGATCTTAAATGACCTCGATGGTGGTGCTTTTTTACCTGTATTTAACAATTAATAAATGTATAATTTATGGAAAATTAAAGATATTCATATATATAATATATATGATTCACAAGTATATACAGTTTTATTTTTTTTGAAACAAAACTTCAATCATAAACTAATTTTCAGTACATAACTTCAGGTGAACAACATCATCCCTTATGGCTGTAGCTATATCTTCTGGGATGTTATCCAAAATATCAAAAGATGCCCTTTTAGTTCTAGCTCTGTTAGCTATTTTATGAGCTACATTGTTACCTAACCTGTTTATATAGCATACATAAGTTCCTACAGTACTAGATAAAAGATGCTTTATTTCATTTATAATTATCTGGTTCATCCAATATACATGAGGGATAACATCATTGATAGAGTTTAATGTATTTAGACATTATGATTCAAGAAGTATGTTTCTTGTCTTCATAGTCTTGGCCCAAATTAGTGCTTCCTTTATGGCCAAGCATTCTGCATGCTCAGGGTCTATACCTCCATTGAAGTATCTTCCTCTGATACCTCTGCTTGTACATGTATAATCACGCACAATTAGTCCAATGCCAAAAGATTTTGTTACATCATCAAATGAAGCATCTATATTTATCTTGAGTTGATTGATTATCGGTGGGGACCAATATTTTTGTTTCTTTTTGGTATTTTTTCCTCCTTGGTCCTTTTGACAACATTGATGTATTAAACATCCAATGTTACTTATGGTAGTCAAGTTGTTTGGGTTTCTATCATGAAAGACTTTGTCACATCGATTCTTCCAGATTTGCCAAGCAGTAATCATCAATGTAAGTATCCAGTTAATGTAGTTCTCATCATTAGTATCCCGAATAGTGGTGAACTAACTAGATATCAAGGTGATAGCATATGTGTGATGAGCCTGAATATTGGAAACATTTATATTCATTGCTAGCCAAACTGAAGAAGACTAGGTGCAGTTAATGAGAAGATGCTCTAGAGTTTCCTATTCTACTCTACAACGGGGACAAAGAGTTTATATCCCAGACTTGTAGTGACTAATTTTAACTAATGCAGAAACTATCCCTTTTAAGCATTTCCATATAAACAGTTTTACTATGTGTGAAGCTTCCATTTTCCATAGTCTTTTCCAGACTGTGTTTGGAACTTGCTGATGATGCTGATTTGTTTGATTTTCTAAGGATGTAAAGACTTTATAAGCCGTTTTTACAGTGAAAGTTCTTGTACTGTTTGGTTCCCAGATCAGAGTGTCCTCTCCCTGTTGTGGTAGGTACATATTTAGGATTAATTGCGCTACCCGAGGATGAAATAATTCATTGATAAGAGGAGCATTCCATCTCTTTGGATTGTGAAGCATTAGATCTGATACATAGACTATTCTAGATGGCTTAGCAAAACTTTGTATTGGAGTAGGCGGCTCAGCAAGACCATTAATCCATTTATCATACCAGACTAAGGCTTTGGTACCACGTTTAATTTCCCATCTATGATGTTGTTGAACATTTTTTAAGCATCGTTCAATCCCTTTCCAAATCCAAGAAGAGTTTTTATGGTCTTCTTGAAGATGTAAGAAATCACAGTATGGAGCATATTTTGGTTTTAAGACTTAACCCACAGCTGATTTGATTCCGTGCACATCCTCCATACTAGTTTAGTCATTAGGGCATTGTTGAATTGTTCCAAATTCCTAAAGGCTAGACCCCCATCATTTTTTGCAGCATTAAAAGAATTCCAAGCTATAAAGTTAATTCCCCTATTTTTTATGTCCCCACCAGAACCTTCTTTGTATTGAGTTCAACTTTTTTAATGATGTGTTGTAGTATTTTAAAGTTTCCCATATAATGAGCAGGGATAGTATTGAGAACAGACTTAACCAATGTGGTTCTGGTTGCCTGATTTAATGTTTTAGAACTCGAACCTTGTAATCTGTTAGCAAAAGTATCTGAAAGACTCTAAAAAGAACTAACTTTAGATTTTCCAATGAGAATTGGCAAATCAAGGTACTTATCAAAATTGCATAGTTATTTGACACACATTTTCCTAATTATATGTTATTTTCTCTCATCTGAAATGTCACCTGCTATGAATGTTCCTGACTTCGAGAAGTTTATTATCTGGCCCGAAAGACAACCAAACTTCTTTAAGGTACTCATAACATTACCAATAGTTATGTCATCGGCTTGAAATGAATAGCAGAAAATCATCTACAAATAGAAGATGATTAATAGATAGAGAATTTTTCGCTAATCGAAAGTTGTTCTTGTTCTTCTTGATGTAAGGATCTAGTGATCGATGTATTCTGTTAGAGCATTGCTCGGTCGAACTCGCAAGCGTTGCTATCTCAAGCTTATTTGTCAATGTTAGTGATCAAAACTATAAGTCTTGATTTCTAGTCTACTTATATAGTAATGTCTCGGACTAGGATAGATTGTGTAGTTGAGCATTATACTTCACGACGTTCATCAATTGAAGACGAAGAACTACTAAGAAGATCTTGTGGAACTTCATCAACAAAAGGTATGTGGAGAAGGAAACTCATCTATCACTTGGAAAGGCTATTTCTACTATATCTCATATATTGAGACAAAAGTCATATTACTATATAGTATTCAATTATGCACATTTGAGATTTCGAGCTGAGTTTAACTTGCTTACATATTTCTCGAAATATGTTTTGGTAAGCTTTCGCTTCAACCAAGTTCATCTTATATTCTTGAAGAAAGTCAAAAGATGATCATGTGAAAGTAACATCTTACATGGTTTGTGTGATACAATTATTTGGTGTAGACTTGGAATGTTTCGTTATGATTATTTCAAATAACTTGAAAATTACTTTGATGCTAATAGTGTGTAAAAACGGCTATTTTCATCCTCTAAGAAAGTTTCAATGATTGAAATAGAGTTTAGAACACTTAACCATCATTCGATTATGAACATAGTATGCATTCTTGCATGTATGTGATCCATGACCGGAACTGTAGTATGCATACCCGTATGCGTACCTGTTAGTTGTGGAATTCCGGGTACCTAAGTACACATACCCGTACGCATACTGGCCAAGGGTTTGGGTCCGGGAATTTCTGCTGTGTTTGGAAGTATGCGTACCCGTTTGCATACTGGCGAACCCAAACTGAGACCGGCTACTTAAGTATGTGTACCCATTTGCATCCTTGAGTGGTTAAAGTTCTAAAATCGGTTTGTTCATGAACTAATACATTTATATATTAAAGAATGCGTTCTTTGCATACCGTGGCTATAATGTTCATGAATTGATTTGAGTGAATCAAACCGATTTTGCTTCAATTGTGTTCTTGTATACTTCTATGAGAATATAGCAATTGAACAACTCTTTAACTAGTTTCATTTGAGTCATTTGAACTAGTTATGGTTAAGATGAATAAGGTTAATATGAGAGTGTTCATATAGCTAACCTCAGTTAACTACTGTTGAGCCAATATAGTGTACACGTTTAGGTACGGTTACTCAAACCTAAATGAAGGTACATTTCATCTGTATATAACAAGCTAAGTTCGATCTAACGGTTGAAAGATATTAGCTTGAGTCTGATCAGGTTTTCATCTAACGGTGAATATTGAATGCTTTGTTACCAAGGTAACTTAGATTTCATACCCTGATTTGAAAACTATATAAAGGAGAACTCTAGCAACTGGGAAACCTAATCCCCACACCTCCTGTGTGATACTAGTTGCTACTAGAGCCGATTCTCCTTTAACCTTAGGTTTTTCACGAAACCCTGTAAGTTAACGACTTAAAGACTTCATTGGGATTGTGAAGCCAGACCTAACTATTTTCTTTGTAGTTGCGTGTTGTGATCTTACTTGTAGTATCGTGATTGAGTATTATCTTTGCTAAGATTTGCTTGATATTTATCTCCGATAGGTAAGATTAAAAGTAGTCACAAACATCTTCGTCTCATCGTTTGTGATTCCACAATATCATGTTTCGCTACCATACGATTAATATTATTGTGAGGTGATTGATAATAATAGGCTGTTCTTCAGGAATATAAGTCTGGTTTATCAATTGGTTCCTATGCACCTTGATTTATCAAAAGACGGAACAAAACTCGTAGGTATTTATGTGGGAGAAAGATTTATCTATTCCAATAGACTTTTTTGTATGAGACAGATTTGTTTATCAAGTCTTCGACTTTGGGTCGTAGCAACTCTTGGTTGTAGGTGAGATCAGCTAAGGGAATCAAGTGCGTAAAATCCTGCTTGGGTTCAGATACTTAAGGAGCCCAACTGTACCTTGATCAGTGTTAGATTGATTAGGGCTCAACTACATTCCAGTCATAAGTTCATTGGTAGTATGCTAGTGTGGTTTTCAAAGCTGGACTAGGTCCCGGGGTTTTTCTGCATTTGCGGTTTTCCTCGTTAACGAAATTCTGGTGTCTGTGTTATTTCTTTTCCGCATTATATTTTGTTATATAATAGAAATATCACAGGTTGTGCGTTAAGATCAATCAATTAGATAATACAACCTTTGGTTGTTGATATAAATTGATTGACACTTGAACATTGGTCTTTGGTACCGTTCAAGTTATTTCTCTTATTTAATCGGGCTCGCAAATTCCTATTTGCTGATGTGACTACTAATTTTCCCATAGTCTATGTAATGTATACAGCTCAGAGAATCTGATACTAACTAGTATTGATATCTCCGTTGAACTGATAATGCTAAGTAATAAAAGGTATTCGAGATCACAATAATAACGAAGAACACAAATGTAAGGTAAATGCTACTAAGTTATCATGAGACACAAAAGATTACGTGGTTCAACTTTTGTCTACGTCCACGGGATAATGCGTGATTATTTGTATTAAGTTTTGGTGGTTACAAAGATCTTAAATGCTTCCCAAAGTAATAGAGAGAACTCAAGTTGAAGTAAATACTTAATTTTTAAACATTAAAGAGGTATAAGCTTAAGACTAGATCTTCTTCTCCTGGGTATTGAATGCCTTTGTTTGTTGGTGAAGCTAGGTATTTATAGCCCCTTCTGCTCCAGTTATATCTTTGCTGTCTTTGGGTCCATCGTCCCCTGATATACCTTCCGTACAAATGGTACCTTCGTTTACCGCACGCTATCTCCAGTCGGACTCTGCCACCTGAGCTGACCCACGTTCCTTCGGGAACTACCCAGCCTTAGTACAGTTTGTACCTTCGTTCACAGCAAGCCTTCGCCAGTCGAACTCTGCCATCTCATCTCTCTCCACGTGCTTTGGTCAAGTGGGTAGATAAGAGATTAGCGCATTAAATGCTGATTGGATATGTCATCTACCTCTATCCCTTCGCCAGCTGCCTCTCTCTAGGCTAGGTTTTACTTTTCCATCTCAGTCATCGAGGTATCCTTCCTCGAGATGGGATAAAGTAGATCTGAGAAGGTATCTGCTGCTCCTCAGACTCTTGTGTATAGCGAGGGCTACAAAGTTATCATACACGCGACCACTAAGACCGTGACACGTGCTTCGCAGAATATTGATATTCACAGTTTTCCCATTTTCTTTCATATTCTACCATTTGGTAGGATTGGAAGAAAAAACTTCCATAACACCGCCATTTTTGCACGTACGGGTTGGGTGGTCCCCATGTGTCCTTTCATGCAATAACTTCCCCTTGAATTTCGGGACATCCAAATTTTTGGATTCTCTAGCCGCCTATAAGAAGAGAATGATAGAGGGATTTTCATTAACTTTCCCTTTTCTTCACAAACTGTCGCTCTCTGTCCCTTTCTCAGAGATTTTTTCATCTCTTTTTCTTCTAACTGTTGGTCTTCTCTTCGACTCCCAAAATCCCTTGCTCGTTCTTCATCAGCGGGTTAGTATATGTTGCTCTTCAGCTTTTTCGCATTCTCCATGCTTGGCTCTATTTTTTGTTTCTTTGATTGTTGAAGTCACGGTTATCCTTGCATGTGAGAAATTCGATTCCCCTTTGCCTCTTCATGTTGTATGAGAACTTGGGTTTGTTTCCATTTTGTATTTTTACCATGATTGCATCGTGATTGCTCTTTGCTTGTGAACTTTTGAATGTGGTGATCAATCGTACTCCATTTTGCTTCTTGGAAGGATTAAATCGTTTCTTTTGGTTGGTTTAGTTAAACCCATGCCCAAAGTACTTTTATTTTTGCCCCAATCATGTTTTTGATCCAACTGTGATTTTGGTCCGCCATTATTGAAGGACTGTTCTTCCTGATGGTGTTAGGAATTATGAGACTTCCGAAGAAGCCCGCGCGCAAAGATCCGAGGCCTAGGTCGTCTACTAAGCCACCTACGCGTATGAATCACCCTGATGCTACGCCCTCTCCACCCCCTGAGGATACTGAGATACCTGAGGGAGCTGAGGAAGCAGAGGTAAAAGAGGTTGTTGTTGAGGATCTTCCTCCTCCTCCACCTCACTTTGAGCTTCAAAGGCTGCAACTGCGTGACAAAGATAGCTATACTAACTTGTCCTTGGCTGAGATCTCCAAGTCTTTCCGCCTACATAAGTTTGAAATCTCCTTTGTCGATGGCCCTGATGTTCTCACTGAATCTCTGATCCGAAGCTTCCCCTATGATGAGAACAATTTGTTGATCGGTGTTGGCCAATTGGTCGCAGGTATGCTCCTGCCTTTGTTTAGTAGAAAGGATCATTTCTACTATGATGTTTTGTCTACCATGGATGACCCGGTGAACAAAACTCAGGTCCGAGGGGTCATGCAATACACTGGTAATTATTGGCGTGCCCTTCGTGAGTGTTGGTACCGTAGCAAGGGTAAGACTACTCTGAAGTCTTAAGACCCTTTTGCTGCCGGGAGATCTAATCAAGAGGATTACACCCCTGCCAACTTCAATGTTACTTATACTGATGTCATTCAGAAAAGCAACCTTCTTCCTTGGTGTGTTGGTCCCCGCTGTATCCATGTTACTGCTAAGCAGATTAGGAAAGGCAATAACCTTCATTTGTTGGAGGAGATTGACAAGACTGGGTTTACTATCATCCCCTACTATGCTAAGCTTTTCTTGCCGAAGCCTGATCACATTCGTATGGACCATGATGATCGTTGGGCGCGTACTCCTCTTTGTGTTTTGGGTCCCCGGGCCTTTGGTTTTACTACCGCAGATCCCAACGTCCCTCGTACAGCTTCATCTCTGCCTGCTAAGTTGATGTGTGTGGTAAGTGCAACAAATTAATCAAGATATTTCCCACCAATTAAATAATAATATAGCGGTAGTAAGGATCGTCCCCACAGAGAACTGTGTAATTGATATGTTATTTGGAATAGCTAAACAATAAAAAATACTAAAAATGTGGAATTGGTTTGATTATAATAAACACAAATAATAATAAATAATAAGATGAAAAGATGATTATGAGTCATTCGCCGTTACCAAACGTTGACTTGCATAGTATACTCATTTACCTTTCGTAAGAATCAATTATCACCAACCGTAGAATAGCAGGTATGCTTAGCTATCCCCAAAACTCCTTTCATCACCGGATAACAAGTACGCTTATTCACTGAATTCTATCCAACTGAACCACCCTGAGGTACACTTACAAGATGTAACCCAATCAAATGCTTTAGGATTTGTTAATTTAGGTTGATCTCAGCAGTTAAACTCAGTACGCTCGGTTCACTTACTGGTGTTGTCTTCACACGCAATTGCTTTGCAGAATCCCTCTGTAAGGTTTTGCAATTTCTACTTGTGTAGAGAGTTGTTTGACTATTACACTTATCACCCAACTTCTACTAGCATTACACTGATCAAAAGATTAATCCAATTGTACACTTGAATAATCTAGAAATCAATCATAAACCCTAGATATAGAAAAGACAATCGATAATATGATAAAAACTTCGAATAAACTTGTATAATAATTAGGCTTCACGCCCGGAACTTTGAATTCATCATAATCAACAAAAGTTTAGCTTCTCATGATTACATGGTTTCCCGGTTTCCCCCAAAAGGGGTAAACCCTAAAATATTAATGAAGAACAAAAGTGTATTATGAGATGTGTGATATTGTCTCCCAAGGTGTAGTATCTCCTCTTAATGTATTGAGGGTCTTCCTATATAGTATTCACGATATCTAGGGTTTAGAATCCTTCCAGGACCAAGTTTTACCCGTTTTAGAAGTCCAAAATTCGCACAACTCGTACTGTCTACGGTTGGGTTTTTCTGAGTTACCAACCAAAAGTTCAACTGACTTTGCCTAAGGTTGGGTTTCCCAACCGTACGCCCCCCTGAGTTTTTCTACGGTGGGGTTTCCCATCCGCAGGTGCTTCAGAATCTTCTCCTTTGTCTTCCTTCACCATTTTGGCCATAACTTCTTCATCCGACGTCCGATTAAGCTCATTCTTTTTATGTTCATTCGTATCGTCGACCTCTACAAGATGGAGTATTCAAATCCTTCATATATTCTCATTTGTACCTACAGTTTGGTTTAGAATGCTTTCCAAACCGTAAGCTTCCCTGGATTTACATACGGCTTGCTTTCCTCACCGTGACTCTAACTCTGACAACTCCTCTTGACCTGGTTCACTAAGATCCAACTCTTCTCTCTTGTGTTGGAATGGATTCTTTTCTCTTCTCATCTCTTTTAACCTCAATTCCGTTGACTTTGGATGATTCACGTGAGTAAACAAATAAAATAGAAAACAAGAGTAATACAAGGATAATATGCAAGAAATCTAACTAAAACAAGTATGGAATTGACACTCTAAACATGTAAATTAAGCACTTATCAAATTCCCCCACACTTAGCTTTTGCTAATCCTCGAGCAAACTACCTAAAATACAACAAATCCATGTCGTTGAGGATACGGTTGCACTTAGCATGTGCAACAGGCCTTTAAACCCCTAGGTGTCCCTAGTGGACGAGTTATAGTCTCGTGAGGGTTTACCAGAGATATAACCACAAAACCTACTTCAACTTCAAAGAGTTCCAGCTTCCCAAGCATCCAAAGAGCTATGAGGACATAGAGTTTCTGCATGCTAGTAATAAGAAGTTAGAAATACTAAAGAACATATTCTCATTCTTAAATGTTGAGTGAGAAATAACCACACCATAATGAAAGAATGCGTATTTGAGGGCGATCAATAAGCATTTCGCCTCGACTTCTGCCTCACTTAAAATGATTTTATGATATTGCACTCAATAAGACGGCTTTTTATGGGTCTCACATGTGTGCAGGTAGGAATGAAGAGAGAAATCCTACACACGTTGAATGGTGGGAAGGAAACCTTCTGAATTATTTCTGGAGACCCCACAAGATCGTGGGAAATAAAAGACTTTTTCTGATAATCTCTAAGAAAGGAAATCAACCATTATTATTGAGGATGAGAGTACTTACCACCTTCACATCCGATTGCAATGATGATAACACCACTCTCACAGCATCCAATAGAAACATAGTCTTCAACTCGTTTTCTTCATCTTCTTGGTCTTCAACTATTGATGATAAACTCTTGAACTTCATAAAACTTTGACAATTGTAACTCTTTTCCTCTATTCCTTGTTGCTTGGAACTTCCTTATAGATTTTTCTTCCTTCCCCACGGCCTTATTAAATAAATAAAAACAAATTAATAAATTTTTCTCGTTTTTATTATTATTATTATTATTATTATTAAAATTAATTATTATTAAAGAAATGAAGAAAAGAAAAGTTTTACAAGAAACTTGTTGGTAAAACTGGGCTTTTATTATTATTATACAGAGCTGTTTGGAAGGGTTGGGAGCCTAGCAACAAATTGCGCCCCAATGCCTTTTTGGATAGCTACACCAATACGTTGAAAGAGAGAACTACCTACCTTATAGTTAGCATCATAGTTGGCTAGGCAGTTCCTCAATCTGTTCAGAAAAACCACAAAATCACTTCCTAATTCACCTAATGTCGAGAAAGCTAAACACCAAAGACGTATCCATGGTCCGTGCATTTGTCTAAATATTTAGTGCGTTTACGGTTAATAGCAGCAGTAATAGCACGTCTTGGAACAAAGCTACAAAGACCATCTCCTGCAAAAGGTGAGACTCCCGTGACATCAAGGCAAGTATCTTGACCATTCTCCTAATTATACATCAAAATATCAGTCGGTTTTAAAGCTTTGCCATCATCCAAAAAAGGCAATGAGACTTCCTTCCTAGCAGCGACGCCGGCTTTGTAACATATATCCATAACCACATCACGAACTAAATCATGTCTAAACTTAATGCCGACTTCACCAGCACAGTGCATAGCGTGGTCGCCAAAAGTGTCCATAATAGGGTTGCAACAAGGACACACACTATCTTCATGAAATATCGGCACGCCTAGACGGTATTGTAGAATGGCTCTGAACTGGCGAGACCCAAGGTTCTGATTAAGGCCTGCAATAGGGATAGCCTTAAGAAAGTCCATTGTATGAGACATTTGGTTGCTTTGCCAAAGAACAGCTTGTCTGGACGATAATGCAAAAGTGTTTGGTAACTCCCTCTTGACAACAACGAAGTAACGACCTACCAATGCTTTCATAGGCTGTGGGGCAGTGTCTTTGATGTAGAATGAAGAAGGGGAAAGTCCACAAGTTTGCATGTATTTGTTAAGAGCTAACTGGAAACCGATGCTCGGGGGAGATGCGTCTGTGGTGCTGAGAATGGTAGTCTGCAAAGCCTGGGTTTGAATGCCGGAGGCGAGATAACAATACTGGCTTGTATCAGCCATATTGTATGCGCCTAGCCCACCATCTTTGATGGGTAAAGTGGCTAATCTGTACTGCACAGGTCCGAAACCAGCTGCATCACCTGTAATAAGGTGTTGTAAATACTGAAATAGATGAGAATCATAGCGAGTGATTGCAGCAATAAGCACCTGTGGTTTGGTGGTGCGTAGAGTGAAGTAAAGTTTGGATACGCCTGTTCAGCTACGCAAGAGAAGAAGTTCACATTGAGGGTCATGTAATTTCCGCACACAGTCCATAAGAAGTATGGTTTTGTCAAACCTGGATAGCACAAGGTCACTGCAATATTGTGAGTCGAGACTTGATTTAAGGTTTTTCTTAGTTTTCGTAGTAGTAATTAAGATTCGTTCTCTCAGACTTGCGAAGATTAAATTTAAAGGTTTAAAGAAAAGCGAAAATAATAAACAAAAGCGAGAGTCACTGGGTCTAGGATTCCACCGCATTCATATTAATAGGTTCAATTATTATTCTTCAGTAATTATCGCTCAAAACAACAAGGACTCTTATTTTTGCCAATGTAGATTCTCCAAACATTAATTATAAATCGTAAGCATGGGCCATCAAACATCTAAGCAAGCATGACCCATCTAATAAAATAATAACTAATTTTTTCAAATCATAATTCTATTTTAATTTATGCAAAAGTCATATAAAGAATTAATTAAAATTACCCACGTATGAAATTCAGCTTCCTCCGTCGACCCAATGTAGAGATTTAGCTACTCATATTGTAGACACTCTCAAAATATTTTTTTATAGCTCAAATGGTGCTTACAATGAAGAAAAGAAGTGAAAATACAATAAACCGGGAATTTGCAACGGTTAATGGCCGCTACAAACTACCGTTACAGCTTAAGCCACTGTTACAGAAGAACTATATATGGAAACTGTCGTAGACCAACGGTCGCTAAGATGTGAACATGCGACCGTTCATAAACGACGGTCCAAAAGTGCCGTCTGTGTTCTTCTTCTTCCTCTTCTCTGCAGCAGCAGAGAAAGTGCTCTGCCGCTCTCTGTTCTTCTCCCCAACTCTCTATATCCAACTACGAATCATGTGAAGCCTATTTATACTCATAACATCTTCAAATCCTCCGATTAAATGCAAAAATCTTCTCATTATTTCTCTCGAGAAAACTTGATATTTTCTTTCCTTCTTTACTTCTACACGTCCTCTGCTGCTGTCAAATCTCTTCTACACGATGTCACCTTCTGTCAAACTCCAGCAAACTCGTGAAACAATCACTTGCCACACTTAGTCTCAACCAAATCCCGTGTTTTCTTCACGTAGAAAAACACTTGCCCTGTTTTCTTCCGAATAATAAAATATCTTTCCTTCTTTGATTTCAACGCAATTATCACCCGTGTTTATTAGAAACAGTTCAATCTTACTCAAATCAGGTGAATGAATCTCACAGAATATCTTCCAAATCTTTCCCAAAATCTCGTAGCTTGTGAAGAATATTTTCTCGGTTTCAAGGATATTTCTTCTTTATTTCAGTTGCCCAAATACGTCATCTTCCCTGTTTAACTATAACAAGATAATCCCAATCCATATGCATGACAATATCTGATAAAATCTCATTGAAATTTCTCCCAAGAAGTGCGCATTAAAGGAAGAAAAATTCCCGCCAAAACTGTTCTTCAGAAATGAAAATGATGGTGTCCCCCTATCCAGAGTAGGGGTGCGAATAGCAATTAGGGTGCCCCTTAGTAATTGGGTGCCCCTTATCCAAAAATGAGAGTCCGAATAACATGTGTCCTCCGGGGTATAAAAACCACTTTTCGAGCAACTTTTTCCATAAGAGCTTATTTGACAAAAACACCTACAAACAAGTTTATTAGTGATAAAATGAGGCCCAACTAATGTATTTATGGGTGAAAATGCGTCGCACTTTCGTGCTCATCAAGACTGACCGGGCCTCCAAGCAGCTTAACACCAACATTAGCTCTGCCTATGTTGCGGGGAAAAACACCATCAACAAAGCTCCTAGGGTCAGGAGATGGCCATAATAACACCGTCTTGTCGATGTTTAAGTGCAAACCACTAGCACCACCTTCCTGCTGGATTATATTGAATGCCTTAGCGACTTTAAGAGTATCACCGACTATGGTTCCGTCATCCAAGTACCAGGCATGAAGGTCTAGCGAGCACTGAGTAGATATTTTGTGGACAAGTGGGTGAAGGATCAATGCAAAAAGCAAAGGACCAAGTGGATCACCTTGTTGTACACCCTGAGCTGAGGACAAAGTTGATTCACCATAGTATAATCTTGCAGGGCTTGCGTAACAGAATTCTACCCATCTCCCAATGCTTGGGCACTAACTTCTCACTTCTCGAATTAGGGCAGTTCTGTTAACTAAATTGAAGGCATTCCTAAAATCGATGAGCAACATAGATAGACAGGACTGTGTACCTTTGAGTTCAACGAGTTTATTCGCAGAGTGCATAATCCCCTCCCCACCACACGGGATGCCAACACCAAATTGGTGGTCACCCAAATATGCAGTCATTGCAGCACTAACGGAACTGGCAACAAGCTTAGAGCAGAGTCTTCTCCAAATGGTCCCAATGGCGATAGGTATGATGCCTCCATCAGGTTTAAAAAGGGGTGTAAGGGGGGCGCTAGCAATATATTCTCATAAACCAGGAGGACAAGTACTTGAAATCCATAAGTTCACAACTCCTGTCATTGAGGTAAGAAGCTCATCATAAACTGAGTTGCTGATCCACTTAAGACATCGAGGATGTGCTGTGCACGCAGGCCGTCACGTCCGCAAGAAGTGCCTTTAGGAAAACTCCTAATGGATTTCAAGACTGCATGAGAATCCACCGATACTGGGGCACACTCAACTTCTTCAGGAGGTATGATTGGAGGATTTGCATAAGGATGTTTCTGGTGAAGCTCGTGTAACGTGTCCTCATTATGTGGTGCTACCCCGTTATAAGAGAGGATTCTAATGGCCGTGGTGTAATGACCGTAACTGAGCTTCTTTCTGCATGCTTCAACGTTAGTCTTAGGCTTTTTCTTCCTTTGTTTTCTACTTCGCTGAACATCTTTGTGCGCATCCAGCAATTGTTGAACCAAAGTGAAACAACCCTGAGGTTCTCTCCACTTGATCAGTGCTTGAATAATGACATCAGTTTGGAGCCTTTTCCTAGCACCTGATATTTCCTCCATGCTGCTCTTTGGGACATATAAGTTGGGAATGCACACAGGAAGCAATAATAATTAAAGCCATGCAGATAGGTCTTTAGGTTGTGCCAAAACCCTGCCAAGAGAACCTTTCAAAGCCCTTGAAAAGTTGAGTCTACAAAGCGGCGGAACACTTGAGACTGTAGTAATTTGTTTCTTGAACACAATGTATAACATATTAATGGAGAGACCAAAAGACACTTCTGCGGTATTGTTTGTTGTGGCTATATTGGGGTTGTCCGTGTCGATAGTATCCGGAGCAGGTTTATCGACACCATATAACAAGAAGTCTGCATTCCAATAACAATAACAATGAAAAATTATAAAATAAGTATTATTTTTTGGCCTCAGTTTGCAGGTTTATTATTATTATTATTATTATTTTTATTTTTATTTTTATTTTTATAAAAATAATACTTTATTCATAAAAAGAAAGATCAATGTTACAAGAAATGGTAGGTAGCTTAGCGACAAGCTGGGCACCCACACCTTTTTGAATAATAATACATATTCTATGAAAAAGTGAATTACCAATTTTATAATTGGTGTCATTTCTAACAAAACAATTCCTCAAACGCTTTAGAAAAAGCGACAGTGTCTTCACTTAGTTCACCTAAGGAAGTAAAGGCTAAAACCTGGAAGCCGTAAACATGCCTTGCGCAAAATTCTTGATATTTATGCAACTTGCGTGATACAGCAGCAGAAATGGCATGGCCGGGAGTGAAAGAGCGAGTTCTAGCACTTGTAAATGGAGAGACCCCTGTGACGTCGAAGCAAACATCTTTACCATCTATCCAATTATAAACCAAAACGTCCGCTGGTTTCGCAGATTTGGAACTGTTGGTAAGGAAGCCCAAAGAAGCTTCTTTCCTTGCGACAACTCCACCTTTATAGCACATGTCAGCAAAACCATCCCTAACCATATCATGCCTAAATTTGATACCCACTTCACTTGCAAAATGTATTGCGTGATCACCATATAGGTCCATTGGCCGTTTGCAGACAGAACATGAGCTCCCAGCTTCAAAGAAGGGTATGCCTAAACGGTATTGAAGTACGACGCTAAATTGTCTTGTCCCGACAGTTTGATTTAAACCGGCGATGGGAATGGCTTTTAAGAAGTCCATAGCATGATTTTCTCTGTTGTGTTGAAATAAGATAGCTTCTCTTTCATTCAAGGGAAAGCTTGAGGGTAAGGTTTCCTTGACGAAATCAAAGTATTTTGCTGCCAAGGTCTTCATAAACTGGGGGGCAGCGTCTCTGATATCGAAGTTGGAAACTATAGTACCACAATCCTGTGTAAATGTCTGCAAAACATATTCATAACAAGTGCTCAGTTTTGAAGGAGAAGAAAGCTTTAAAATATTGTGCTGTAAGGACAAAGTTTGTGCGTAAGAGGCAAGATAACAATACTTTCCAGTATCTTCCATAGTGTAAACACTAAAACCGCCGGACTTGATGGGTAAGGTGGCCAATCGTTGCTGCACAGGACCAAAGCCGGCGCAGTCTCCCACAACCAACTGACGTAAGTAACGGATTAAGTGTTGATCATAAAGAGAGGTCGCAGATTGGATGGCCATAGGTTTTGTAGTACGCAGCGTGAAGTAGAGCTTGGAAACGCCAATGTAATTGTGTAATAATAATAACTCACACTGTGAGTCATTCAGCTGTTGTACTTTGCTCATCAGGTGAACTGTCTTATCAACCCTACTAACCACCATATTACTACAATATAGGTGATCCTGGATGACCGGCCCTCCCAGCAATTTCACTCCAAGCATAGGCCTGCTAATTGTTGAAGGGAAAACACCTACCATGTTGCTTGTGGGATTAGGCGAAGGCCAAAAGATCTCAGTTTTGTTAATGTTCACAACCAAGCCTCTCTCAGGTCCCTCTCTTTGGATAATTGTCAAAGCCTTTGCTACTTCCAGAGTATCGCCTGCGATAGTGCCGTCATCGAGGTACCAGTCATGAAAATCCAATGCACAGCTAGCTGCAATCTTAATGGCAAGTGGGTGTAACGTTAGTGCAAAAAGCAGGGGACCGAGAGGGTCTCCCTATTGTACCCCTTTCGCAGAAGAAAGTGTATGCTCATTGTAGTAAAGTCTGGCAGGGTGTGAGTAACAAAAATCAACCCATTTATAGATGTTAGGACAATGTAAATTGACTTCTTTAAGCATAGATGACCTGTCGACAAGATTGAAAGCATTTGTGAAGTCAATTAACAACATAGTATGAGTTGCACAATGTCCTTTTAACTCCAATAGTTTGTTGGCAGCGTGCAGAATGCCTTCGCCACCGCAAGGAGTTCCTACACCAAACTAGAAGTCCCCAAGATACGAAGCTAACTACTTACAGGCTGATATTGCGGCAATTTTAGAACATAGTCGTCTCCAAATAGTTCCAACTGCAATTTGACGCACACCTCCTCCTAGCTTGAGTAATGGTGTTAATGGAGCACTGGCAATAAATTCACCAAGAGATGGAGGGCACTTACCACTTAACCAAAAGTTAACTACACCTACGATTGAATTCAGTAGCTCATCTGAGATTGCAGCCACGGCACCACTAAATGCATCTAGAAGATGTTGTGCCCTAAGGCCATCCCTCACACATGAGGTGCCTTTGGGGAAGTTCTTAATAGCTGAGAGTACAACAACTGCATCAACAGCCAAAGTAGTAATAGAATTATCATGTGTAGGGATAAATGGAGGTGGTGCAGGGGGTGTTTTAGCCTTAAGTCCTGTAAGGTTTCAGGGGTGGCAGGTGCTAAGCCATCAGAAGAAAGCACACGGATAGCAGTCATGTACTGTCCAAAGCTAATCTTTTTCTTACAAGCTGCAATATTGGCACTAACCTTTTTCGTCTTCTTGGATGTTTTGCGGATGGCTGCAGATGGCTTGGAATGACCCAGCAAGTTGTGAAACAAGGTTGCACATCCATTTGGCTCTCTCTATACATTCAAGGACTGATTGATTGCATCAATTTCCAGTTTCTTACGTGTGCCAGACCTCTCCTCACTAGAACAAATGAGCACATACAGGTTTAGCGTGCAAGTGGGTAACAACAACAATTGAAGCCATGCCTGTAAATCTCCGGGTTTTGCAATCACCTTATCCAAGGCTGATTTTAGGATTCGAGAAAACTGTAGTATACAGGGAGGGGGTATACTTACAATGGTGGTAATTCTTCTATGAAAAACAGTATGAAGCATGTATAAAGACAAGCCAACTACTGCATCATTCAAACCAGAACTGTCACAAGAACTACCAGATTCCACTCCGTATTATTTTTCATTGTTATTTTTGTAGATTCAGTATCATTGGTGTTGTGTTGTATTTTGAATTTAGGGGTTTCTATTGGTTTTTCTTTCTTCTGCTTCATAACTCCGTGCAGAGTTCATAAATCCGTGAGAGTTTTCGTCGATTGATGCTGGATGTTGTTCTGGGGTTTTGAGGATTCACACCACCAATTGGTTTTCTGTAAGTGATTTCATTGGTCTGTATAAGGAGTCTATGTAGCGGATTTGTGCAAAGGTTTTGAAATTCGATTTAAGGGTTGTGAGATTTGGTTTCTTGTGTGAGTAATTGATGTTACAGTATTATGGGTGTTTAAATTTGAAGTTTAGGGTTAACAATTTTAGTAATTGTTTTGATTTTGTGCTTTGTGATTGATTCATCATATTTAGAGGGTGTAGAAACTCCAATTGATCTCGTCTTTGAGAGTGGTTGTTTTTCAGGCTATTTTTTTGAGCAATCAGTGTTTTGGGGTTCCCTGTAGAAAATTTGAAGGCTTCGTTGTTGTAGCAGGGTTATTGTTTGTTGTATTTGGATTCTGCAGTGGGGTTATTGTTTGGTGTTGATGAACTGGGGTTAAATGTTTCTGTGCGTGTGACTAGTAGCAGCAGGAGGTATTTTCAAGAGTTGCATGTGTGTAGAAGCAGTAACAGGGGGTTTTTGTTCATCATAGAGGAGTACAGTGCTCTGAGTTTGAAGTTTGTTTGAAGTTTCCTGGTTGTTTAATTAGTGTTTCAATGAATGGTCTTTTAAGGTTTCAATTGGGATTGTTTACCTAATTTGAACTCTTAACTTCCCATTCCTCGGGTCCTAATTGTCTTCTGGTTCTCTCTTTGGGTTGGATTATCGAATTAATTTGATATTCTCGCAATCTTGTTGAGTTTCAGAGGTAGTGATTGCTGTTACTGCGGTTTGTTTTATCTGAATTACTATGCCAAGAGTTACTAGGTCTAGGTCTAGTCAGACACAATGCTTCCCTCAAGGTTGTGTTAATCAAACTGCATATGAGTCTCATTAGTGCAGCATTGATGCATCTGTAGATTCACTTTCGGGCTCGTCTTCATCGTCTCAGTTCGCATCCACATCATCATCTCATCCCTCACCCCCATCTCAACTCCCATTAACATAAACCTCACAGGGTGATAAGGTTCCTTGCCCATTCAAGGGATATGATGGATGTGGAGGTGGAGTTTATGGAAGGGGTTATGCTAAGAGTTCCGTCTATCGTCATATATCAGATAGGCATTTCCCCACAGAGAAGGATAAAGAAACCTGCAGAGCACGTATACAGACTAATCCTGATTGCTTTGCTGCTTTGGAAAAGGTCTTACTTGACATGCATATGTGGTTGTGCTTTAAATGTCTTCACATCCATGCATGGAAAAAGGCGTGTACTTCAAAATTACATAAGGCAGATGTTATTGCAGGTCCTTTTAACGGACATGGTGCTGAGTTCCTTATTCACGGTGTATTGAAGCCACAGGCTGGTGGTGTGTCTGATAATGAAAATGGAAAGCAAACGTCTGATAACAACACCGATAATGAAAATGGAAAGCCACAGGCTGGTGGTGTGTCTGATAACAACACCGATAATACGGAGTTATTATTATTATTATTATAAGATTGCCTCCAGGGGCTTTTATTATTATTATTATTATTTTCGATTTTCTTAAGACAAGAAAAATAATACAAAAATAACAATGAAAATGGCCATGGTGAAGTAATTTACCGCTTGATTCTTCACAACTTGTATTGTCTCATATAATAAACTTAAATGATTCTCACCTTTTGATTTTCTTCGCTCTTGAACTTAGTCTTCCACTTTGATATAGAATTCCGCTCATTATATGTAAGTCTTCAACATGTATATAAAAATCCGCTCATTGTATGTTGCTTTACTTGGATATGAAATTTTTGCTTTTATTTATATTGTTGCTTGTAAACCTCAAACGTCTTCAACTTTCCTTGTAGAATTTGATGTCGCTCCCTTGTTGACGATGATGGTGTTTCTATGGATCTGTTGTTGGCGATAAAGAATGATGCTAACTGCAAATCAAACTACAAGAAGGTGGTTTTCATCTATAGAAGTCACCCTCATGATTGACAAAATTAGCACTCAAGAGATCAAAGAGTAGTGCTTCTATTGGTGGGAGGTTGGGTAGCTCACCATTCTACCCGGAATTAACGTACGGTGATACACACTCAAAAGAAAGCTCTTTAGTCATATACAAAGAAATCTGGTCTGGTGCCTCAGTTGATATGAAAATAGGTAGTCTCCACTAATGATTGATCAGCAACTCTAATAATGCATTTCTCCCTGCTCCTCATTTGCATCACCGGCATGATTAAATCCATTATTTAACACTCAAACAAGCAAGAAATCCGAACGTAGTTCCCTAACACTTCCAAGTTCAGTTATGTCGGTCAGAATTCTGTATGTAAACATACCTATAAGTATGCTAGTGACTCTAAAATCTCTACAAGTTGAAGGTTTTTTTATGCAAAAATTTCAAAAACTCTATATGCAAAATATCCAAACACTCCCCCACACTTAAACTTTACATTGTCCTCATTGTAATTGACTCGTCCTAAGTAAAGTCAATGTGGGAAATCCTAATATGATATGCAAAATAAGAAAACTAAAAACAAAAGGATAGAAAATACAAACCAATGGGTTGCCTCACATGCAGCGCTTAGTTTAACGTCCTCAGCCTGACATTCTTGTTATTGTCCGTAAACCAACAATCTGAAAATCTAGTAGTCCACCCAGAAAGTAATCTGCAATTCTAGTAACAGCTTCATGAAAACATTAGCACAAGATATAAATATTAAAGCTATCACTTTATTGAAGTTTCCCCCACACTTAGTCCTTTCTACACTCGAAAGTGGATAGAGAACATAGAATTCGGGAACTTCAAAAGGTTCTTCAGCTTGGTGAACCTGCACAATACTAGAATCAAACACATCAAGTGGTAGATACTTAGAAGCAACATAATCCGTTAAAACATTGGAAGCACACAACTCCAATCCTAAGTGATGTAGATCAAAATATTTAGAAATATGCAAAGGAATAGACAAACCTTCCAAAATCTCTTTTATTACGGGATCCTTATCATTCTTAAATAATTGCAATGAATTATTTACCTCATTTGTATCGTGGTCCTCTATCAAACTATTTAGCCATTCTTCGTCTGCTTCAACCGAAATCTTAGCATCATTATAATCCTTGGCAAGCTCAATTGGGTCTTCCACGACTTTAATCAATATGGTTTCATTCTCAATCTCAATCTTTTCAACACTTTCGTCATCAGAATCCTCTTCAAGAAAAATTCTTTCGGTGCAACTCCTAAAATCTTCGCTTGATTACGTTACACCATTTATAACAACGGTTATGTCATATTTATCCTCCTCCTTTTGAATAGGCGAGTGATCGTTACTATGATCCGGAGTTCAAATAAGATTACCACTATTGCAAGGATTTTCCAAAGGTTGCTCATCTTCATCAGAGTCTTCGTCAACCTCATAATCTTCAATATCAAAGCGGCGTTCAAGTTCCAAATCTATGACCTTGTTAATTTCATCCAGAGTCTGTTGTGATGCACCGGCTTCTTCTAGCTGCTCGTGTTGCTTAAAAAGTTTTCTGACATTAATACATTTTCCACCATTATGCACAATCTCCTGTTTTGAAAAGTGTGAAGGAAAAACACGATGAAGAGGAGTAGGTCTTGATTCAATATCATAACCTTTTAGTTCCAAACTCTCTGTCATCTACACATTACTAGAAAACAATTGATCAAAAGCATAATTATCCTTCCACCCTCGTGATTTTTCACTTACATGCCAGTCATAAGGTTGTTGACATGTATGAGTATATTCATAAGGTTCCGTGGGATATTGATCATAGCCAAAAGATTGGTTTTGATTATACCCATAGGATGGTTAGTAGTTTTCATATGAATGAGATTGAAAACCATATTGATTACCACTATCATATGTCCGATCTTGTGTCCGTACATGTTATTTCCGTAAGGAAACATGACGACTCACAAGATAGAGAAACTCAAAACAAAAATAATAAAAACAAGCTAAACAAATAACAAATCAATTAGCAACTGCTCCCCAGCAGCGGCGCCAAAATTTGATGTGTGTCGTAAGTGCAACAAATTAATCAAGATATTTCCCACTAATGAAATAATAATATAGCGGTAGTAAGGATCGTTCCCACAGAGAGCTGTGTAATTGATATGTTATTTGGAATAGCTAAAGAACAAAAAATACTAATGGGGAATTGGTTTGATTATAATAAACACAAATAATAATAAATAATAAGATGAAATGATGATTAGGAGTCATTCGCCGTTACCAAACGTTGACTTGCATAGTATACTCATTTACCTTTCGTAAGAATCAATTATCACCAACCGTAGAATAGCAAGTATGCTTAGCTATCCCCAAAACTCCTTGCATCACCGGATAACAGGTACGCTTAGTCACCGGATTCTATCCAACTAAACCACCTTGAGGTACACTTACAAGACATAACCCAATTGAATGCTTTACGATTTGTGAATTTAAGTTGATCCCAGCAGTTAAACTCAGTACGCTCGGTTCACTTACTGGTGTTGTCTTCACACGCAATTGCTTTGCAAAATCCCTCTGTGAGGTCTTGAGATTTCTACTTGTGTAGAGAGCTGTTTGACTATTACACTTATCACCTAACTTCTACTAGCATTACACTGATCAAAATATTAATCCAATTGTACACTTGAATAATCTAGAAATCAATCATAAACCCTAGATATATAAAAGACAATCGATAATATGATAAAAACTTCGAATAAACTTGTATAATAATTAGGCTTCACGCCCGGAAATTTGAATTCATCCTAATCAACAAAAGTTTAGCTTCTCATGATTACACTGTTTCCCGGTTTCCCCAAAAAAAGGTAAACCCTAAAATATTAATGAAGAACAAAAGTGTATTATGAGATGCGTGATATTATCTCCCAAGGTGTAGTATCTACTCTTAATGTATTGAGGGTCTTCATATATAGTATTCACAATATCTAGGGTTTAGAATCCTTCTGGGACCAAGTTTTACCCGTTTTAGAAGTCCAAAATTCGCACAACTCGTACTGTCTACGGTTGGGTTTTTCTGAGTTCGCAACCAAAAGTTCAACTGAATTTTCCTATGGTTGGGTTTCCCAATCGTACGTCCCCCTGAGTTTGTCTACGGTGGGGTTTCCCAACCGCAGGTGCTTCAGAATCTTCTCCTTTGTCTTCCTTCACCATTTTGGCCATAACTTCTTCATCCGACGTCCGATTAAGCTCATTATTTTTGTGTTCCCTTCGTATCGTCATCATATACAAGATGGTGTATTCAAATCCTTCATATATTCTCATTTGTACCTACGGTTTGGCTTAGAATGCTTTCCAAACCGTAAGCTTCCCTGGATTTGCATACGGCTAGCTTTCCTCACCGTAATAACTCTGACAACTCCTCTTGACCTGGTTCATTAAGATCCAACTTTTCTATCTTGTGTTGGAATGGATTGTTTTCTCTTCTTATCTCTTTTAACCTCAATTCCATTGACTTTGGATGATTCACCTGAGTAAACAAATAAAATAGAAAACAAGAGTAATACAAGGATAATATGCAAGAAATCTAACTAAAACAAGTATGGAATTGACACTCTAAACAGGTAAATTAAGCATTTATCATAAGTATGATGGATATCAGCCTTGGGTCTTCAACCTTGCTACTTGTCATGAGGTAACCTTCGTTCGTATAGAGGTTTTTTATTTTTCATCTTTGTTTTACGGCCTTTTGCTAAGTATTTTTGATGCTTCCTTTGCAGTCTGCCCCTACATCTTCAGCTGGGACTGCTCCAGGTTCTGCTGGTAACTCCGTGGCTACCGGGACAAGGAAAAGGAAAGCTTCAATTGAAGCAACTAAATCGGCACCTGCGGAGGTAAGGATTATACCTCTACCTTAATGTCCCTGTATTCCTTAGTATTTTGCCCCTGATCCTTAGCTTGCGCATGTGTCCTTCTACAGTCTTCCAAGAAGAAAGGTAAGTTAAAGGCTGTGATTTATGTTAAAGAATTTGATGATGATCCTAAGGCTGTTGAGGAAGAGCCATATGACGAGGACATGGAGGATGTCGAGGATACTGCCCTTAGTCCTCACTTAGATGACATTGAGGAATATTTTTCCAAAGATAGCCCTAGTCCCATTCTTGATGGTTCTGTGAAAGGTGATAACCTTCAAGTTGATGGTGGCTCTTTGTTGGTTAGCCAAGTTAGTGCTCAATTTGCAACTCCTACTTTGCTGCCGAAGGTACCTTCGTTTTCTGCTCCTAGTGATTTGCAGCTTGTTGCTTCGGCTACTACTAGTGCTCTGGTGATATCTTCCAAGAGTCTTCCGTCTTCTCCTGCTACTTCGCTTCATTAGAGTGGTTCGTTTGCGAAGGGTGCTACTCCAGTGGTGAGGGTCAGTAGCTCAGACTCCCAGATGAAAAAGAAGGTTGTGATTTCACTTGCCATCTTCTCCTTCAATGCTACGCCCTCTTCTTTGGGAAGTGCTCAGTCTGTCTCTACTGCTCCTGCCAGTAAGGTTGTTGGACCTCCACCTTCGTCACCAGATTGGACCATACTGGGTAATCTTCCTTCTGCTGGTGATATGGACTTAGGTGGTACTTCTAGTCAAGTATTTCTTTCTGTTCCCAGCTCATCCACCATAACATCTCTTCGTCGTGGTGAGGATTCAGTACTTATGCCCCATGCTCGTTCTCAAGCGACTGGTGGGATTTCTACGGATCTTGGGAAGGGTAAGTTACCTGAGAACACGAGCCATGGGAGTTCTGACGATGCCATCCTCGAAGCCATACTACGGGATTCGAAAGGGACCCTTTTCTGCTGAGGTTGATCGTCATCAGCTGGCTGATTCATTGGAGGTTGCTTCAAGATTGGATACTTTGACTGCTCAGTATCAAGTGGCCAAGGATCTATTCTTCGATCTCGACTGCCTTCGCTCTAGTCAGAGTTTTGGTGAAATCCGCAGGGGTAGTATCCAAGAAATGGAGGCTTTCATGGACACGTGCGCTGATTTCCTTCCCCGTCTTTCCTTGTTCTCAATAAGTGGCGTTTTCCTTATTGCTTTGTGCATTGCTTTGAACCTTCGTTTATTCTTATTCTCCGTTGTTTATAGCTTTGCAAACAAATCGATGTTGGATGCACCTTGTTCAAGTTTTATAGGGCTAAGTGTACTCACTTGAGTTAGTGCGCAGCAGCCTTCTTCCGATGATGTTGTTTATGCCTCTAAGGTACCTTTGTTAGAGAGCGAACTGAGGAAGACTCGGAGGTCCTTAGAAGCTTGTTTGTTGGCTCTTGAGAAAGCCAATAATGCTGCAAAGGTAGCTGAGGAGGGACGCAAGGCCGCCGATTCTGCTTTGGCTGCCAAATCCTCCAAAGTCATAGATTCGTTCCTTCTTTCCTTTAGATTTGTTTTCATTTTTTTCTGATAGCATAGTCCTGAGAGAACCTACGCCTGCCAGCTGGTAGCTCCGGTGAGCTTAGTCACCTTCGGGAGCAAGTAGCCAAGTTGACCTCCGATGTTTGGTATTATCAGAAGAAGTCTGATAGGTTGATGAACGTGACTGTTCATAATGAGGCCCAAATCTCCCTTGAGTCTGCTCATAACTCAGACCTTGTAAAGAAGATGGCTTTGCTCCGCAAAGAATGTGACGAAACCCTCATATGGAAAGAGGATCTTATTTTAAAGCAAAAAGAGGATATTGCCTTAGTTAAGAAACGCCTCTCAGTTCAAGAGATTATCCGTAAAAAGTATCATGCAGATTTTGAAGATGCATGCGCTTTCTTAGCTAAGGTTACTTCCGAACGTAACGTATTATCTTCTGAGGTCTGTTCTCTTAAGAACAAACTTAGTGAGGTTTTTTCAATGCCTTCTTCCATGTTCAGTGCATCTACGATCAAGAGGTTGGAAGAGTTAGAGAATGTTTACCAGGTCTTATCTTCTGAGAATGCTTCGCTCCGGATAGATGTTGAAGATCTCCGGACCGAACGTGATACTCTGGCTGAGGATCTTAACGCTGCTGAGGAAGATCTTGACGAAGCCGAGCATAGTTTAGAGGAATCCCTTAGCCATGCTGGAGGTAGCTGACGAGGTGTCAAACTCGCAAATAATATTTTCTATTTCTCTTTACACTAGCAAGTAGTATAATGAAAGCAGATTCGTCCCAAGGGAGGTATGAAGGAAAAGTTGGTATAGAAATACTCTTAGCAAAGATGATTTTGTGATTCAAAATTCTGAAAATTGTAAGTTGTATTCAAATATGAGATGAAATTGATTAAGGATTCATTCTCGACCACGAAAAATATACCAAATCGATATATAACACGTTCTTCACATTATCTCGTTACTAACAACCCTAGGATAATTAGTACGCTCAACTATCCCGTTATTATCTCCTAAGCTCACCGGATACGGAAGCGCTCGACTACCGGATTCTACTTGTCAAGTTACCTAGAGGTACGCTTACTAGGTGTGACTTAAACAAATGCCTTAAGTTTTATGAGATAAGATTGTTCCTAGTGATATAAAATCAAAGGCTTGAATCACTTACTAGTGTCAATTTCTACATATGGGTACTTAACAAAATCCCATTATCAATACCCATATATTGCTACTTGTGTTTATCTTCTCTAGACAATTACGGGTCGAAGAAAATCTAAACTAGCAATAAGATTGTAACATAACTATTTCATTTCGAACTTAAACAATTAAGTACTAATCCATTAGCATTATTAGCATGGTAGAAATCAAACAATAACTAAAGTTGCGAGAAAACGAGCTATTGCATATCAATCATGAGTTCATATTTCGGGTTTTGAAATCGCCCTTAATCAAAAATAGTTTTAGTTACTCATAATAATGGAGTTCATCATCAATAAATAAATGAAATAAAGAAGATGAAAAATAAATACGAAAGCAAACCCTAGATGCAGCTCTCTCCCAAAACCTCCAAGTAGAATACGTGATATCTCAAGTGGTAGAAATCTTCCCTTTTGTATCTTTTCTCCTTCTTAGGTCAAGTCTTTCAAAGCCCACATCCAAATAGTCCACTAAGCACACATAAGAGAAATACCCATGTAAAATTTCAAAAAAATTATGCTCAAAAAGTATCACCGGAAATCCCAGAAAATGACCGGAACATGGCCAGGAAAGTCGCCGGGAAGTAGCTCAGGTCATCGGAAAAGTTAATAATCACCGGTCACAGTTCAGTCAACCGAGTCAACTCGGAAAGTCAGACCGAGTCAGCTAACTCAACTCAGTGATGTCACAAGTCAGAAACGAGTCAGAGTCTAACTAGCCTGACTAGGCTGAGTTATTTTGATTTGCACAGGCCAAACTAATGTCGCGCCACAGTTATGCATTACTGCTTCAGCTCCAACCATGATGGGTTCTATGGTGCAATCTCTCCCAACTGTAGCTTCTCTTGCAGCTTCGTTCTCTTAGCACCACCATCTGTAAACTTCTCAATCACAATCCTTACATACTGAACACCAATTTCAGTTGTTGACCAAACCCTTGAGCATCACTAATTCACACATCCACACTGTCATGTCTTCTCTTGTTCTCCATCTGCTTCAAGTTCACAACATGCAATTACAATTTCCTGTAATACCATCGCCACGGCATTTGCTCACTGCACAACCCATTTCTAAGCCAAACACGCAACACTATCAGCTTCATGTTTCTATCTATTGTAGCTCAATACCACCATGCCTTCTCTGCAACACCACTAGCTCAATCCATTCTTACTTACGTTCAGCTCAACACCACCTGCAAGTCAGGTTCAATACCTGACTCAACCGCATCTGCATAATTCCACCAGAACCCTGTAAACCTATACATTTATCTAACAACTTCTTCTCTTCTCTGTCAATCCAAAGTACCAACACCATGCTAGCAGACATCACCAACCCATTTCAGTTCATTCATTCCCATCTTATTTACCTTGTAAACAACATCACCAGCACTCAGCAAAGCCATACAACCACACAAATAAACATCATATCAGCTTCCCTGTAAACCTGCAGTTCCATCTCAGTTATACAAACCCATTCAATCATTAAGTTCATAACTCAAGTTATCTTTCCAGCTACAGCCACAATCAAATTCATTACTCCAGCAGACTCTTATACAACCACATCCAATTACCATCTCATCAGCATCATTGCTTGCAACCCATCATTGCTTACTCATCTCTGAATTCATCACAAACCCCTTCTTTGTATTTCATTCTTGTACTGCTTCAATTGAGAAACCCCCAAATCAAACCTAACACCACTAGCACCTTCTCATACACAATTACCACCAGAGACTCCATCTTCAAACATAACAAATTCACATCGAACCCTAATCAGTCACCATCTCTTCTCTGTGAATTCAATTTAACCAACACAAGGCAAAGTATCATTTCTTCCATCCGTGGCTGCACCTCAAACACCACCAGATTCATTCTCTGCTTCAGTCACAATCATTCATACACAGCTCAATCACTCTCAGTTGCTTCTACTTCAATACCAATATCAGATTCATCTTCTTCATACCCATTCAAATTTCAGTTCAGGGCAAACCCATTTTCTCAGATTCATACACGATTCAAGAACTCTAAATCACATACACCAGATATTAAGCTCAAAATCAAACCCATCTTTAAATCTTCACCCATTCTTCACATTCAAACTCCGGCTTCTTGATTTTCTCGAATTGCAGTGACTCCTTTAGTTAATTTCATCAGCATCAGAGAACCCTAACTTCATTAACAACAATAGCAACATCAGCAGTTGTAATTCCTCTTCATCTTGTTCTTGACTGCAACAGATTCAAAACCCATTGATGGTTCTCAGATTCAATTGCTTTCTCTTTATCCAATCTTGATTCAAACAGCATCAGCTTCACAACATCTCGATTCCTCCCTTTCTCTGCATCTCCAAATCTCAGATAGCAAACGTCACTGTTTCTCCCGGTTTCAGGTGGAAAAGTGAAGTAAAGATAATGAGACACTGAATTTTGGGTTTAGTGTAGGAATGGGGATGGCTATACCCACTGAGGTGAAGTAGATAGGGTACCCAGAATGACTCTAGGCACTCGTGATTAGGACAAGGGATAACCAAATGGCAGGCAACCCTTATGTTGACTTAGCTCGAGTCCCATGTCACTCGCCTGCTGTTTATGGGTGAAAACTATTCCTGCCGGATTTGGTAATTTGGGGTGTGTGGATGAGGAATGAATCTAAACCTTAAACAAATGCACTGCGCGGTGAGTACTTGTAGATTCGGAAATCAATATGTGCAAGTCCGGCCTAAACCAAGAAATGGCCGTTCCAGACTTGTTTCGGTCACAAAGTGAAGGAGATGGGGTTGATCTTAGGGAGGGAAGCGAAGAAGGTGTTGAGATTGTGAAGGTGTTGGCTTGCTTATGACTTGTAAATAAAAGGTGAGCAGGCTTACGATTGATGCAAGCGCTCTGGGGTGTTTGAATACGTTTTGTATTAACACTTGATTTCTGTCTCATCTGGACTTGCGTTGTTTTTTCTCCTGTTTGGAAAATAGGGAGGAGAACCTATTTATACAAGTCATTTGAGCCTTATTCACGTCTCTCGTGGGAAGTGGAGTGATGGAGTAGTGGAGTTATGTGTTGGTGTTACACGACCAGTCTTGCCCACTTCTCCTGTCATCTCTAACCGTCCATGACTTCCTAACAAGTTCTTATGATGGTGCGTTGCACGCTGCACGCTGTAAACTGTCAGACCAATACCCCAGTATGTATCCCTAGTTTGTGACATGATTGATGTCTGGAATGTGTGGATCGTGGGACCCACAAAAGGTAGCATGTAATGCTAAATTGAATAATCTGCGTTATTCGTGAAGTTGATACTTGTGAAGTATCATGTGTATTTTATGCAGTACCGCATCATGGTGTGGTAAAGTGATGGGTGGTGATCACCATGACGCCTTCTCGACCAATTAACTCCCCGACTGTGGTTGTATAACCAAGCGGTGTGAAGTTGGACGGACGAGATGATCTTTGAGACACTTATCTGCGACCGTTGATGGAATCGGGTTTTGAAGAGGTGCGCAGTATCACTCTTCGGCCTTGGTCGAAACCAAGCATGGGATGGGTTTTGGAAAGGACCGACCGGGCATGCGTGTAGACAGTATGTCGGTGTACACGTCCGTACCTCTCTGTCCCATAAAGGCGCGATCTAGGCCACTCGATTTGACCGGAGAAGAGGGGTGGTTGAGATCGATTTTATAACAGAAATCTGGTGCCGCAAAAGCCGCAAATCGTGCCAACTCCGGGCGCGCGCTTCAAGACGACTAAGCTTGATCGGTCTTGCCCAATCCGTCCGGCGTGTAGGTGGTAGGCTGGTATTCACGCATATACCTGACTGTCCCATGAAAATGTGATCTAAGCCACTCAAATCGTCCGGTGAAGTTGAGTGGTCGAGATCAGTTTGCAATTTGGGAAGTGTGACCACGCAAGTTTGGACGCACGTTTTGGGATAGCCAGGCATGATATGCCTTGGCCGATTAGGTGAGGGGATAGACGGGTCCACGGTGGTCATGCTGGTATGACCGGACCTGCTTAATATAATCTGGGACCCTCCATTCGTGCCGGAAAAGATGGACGCTCGTGATGCTCAAAATCCTAATTTTGGGTTTCACGGCCGTGCGTCATGCTCTGTTCGGGCGCACGAATTGGGATGACCATCCATGGTTGGTCCTGACCGATTGGTCAGATATGTAGGCGGTCCCATGGTGATTGTGTTGACATGCTCCGAGCCCTTTGAATCTACATCTACGCCCTCCATCTATACCTGTGAAGATGGATGGTTGAAACTGTTTTGCGACACATGTAATATGCCGCAAACCCTAATTTAGGGTTTTCCGTCCATACGCTCTGGTTTGGACGTTTTGGGAAGCTATGCCAATATTTTGGGGAGGCCGACCATGCGGGGTCCGCGTTGGTTTGGCAGTGTATAATCCATATCTGCTTGGGGGTTATGGAATTGATCTGGGCCATCCAATCACGCTGGTGAGGTTGGATGAAAGAGATCATATCCAGACTGATACGGACAGTCCGGATGCTCAATCGGGCTAGTATAACACACCGAGAGTTCTCAATCGGGATAGTATAACACACCGAGAGTTGCAACATGTACGGGTATTTCGTACATGCTTTCATTATAATGCTTGGAGGTTCGTGTTTCTCTGCTGAGAGCAACACTCAGTCGTCATGCCGCACTGATAATGAGTACAGAAATACAAGGCTGCTCACGCATTAATTAATGATGCTATAAATTCACAGGGTATATGGGATTGTTGCTACATGCTCCAACCTGGATGAATTTCATGTATTCACAGAATGGGATTGTTGCCACATGCTCCATTCTAGGTGAATAGTAAAGTGAAGGAGTATCCAACACTTATTAATGGCTTTATCTTTTACAAGATGTCAACGCATGATTTTCTGGTTTTTTACAATTTTAACCTTAAATGAAAATCCACCATCAACACCTGCGTCCTTATGCTCCCAATTGAATGCTTTGTTCTTCTTCTTTCGAGTTCCGCCACCAATAGTAGTCGTCTCTTACTTCTCAGATTCACTTCTTCTCTTCAATGTCTCTTCATCACTAAAGTTGTCGTGCTTTTCAGACAGAAAATTTGCATCACTAAAGCCGACATACTTTTCAGATAGAGATGAAGAAATAAAAGCAAATAATGAGAAATAGTTCGTCTCCAACAACAATTGCACATGAAATGACACTTTTTCCCTGTTTCTTCTTCTTTTGTTCCAAATGACTCCAAAGTACCTAAACACTCAAAAGCACATATAGATACATAATTTACAAGAAAACTTAGCAAAGAAAGCATAAACAATAGATAAATATTAAGGTGTTTTAGACACCTATCAAATTCCCCCACACTTAGACTTTGCTAGTCCTCGAGAAAATCAAACAAAATAATTCTAAAACATACATAAAACTCCGTCTCGTCGAGGCTACGGTCACACTTAGCACGTATAACAAGCCTTTGAACCCCTAGGTGTCCCTAATGGAAGAGTTTTAGTCTCGTCTTGTGAAGATTTACAAGAGGTATACCTACAAAACCTTTTACTCCAAATTCCAGCTACCTGTGAAAAATCTATGAACAAACCCAAAATGACTACAAGAGGAGGTACCTTGATGCAAATCCAATTCATATATAAGTAAATAGAGCTCTACTTAGAAAGTCGAACAAACCACAATACTTGGAATCTAACTAACCACAATCACACATGAATAGATTACTAAGATGGATATAGAGATAGATGTTTGCGAATGTTGACTAAAGTGAACAGTGTTTCCCATATCTGTCTGAAGGCCACCGCCAAGATGAACCTATGACCTAATGGATTGAGATACTGGTCTGAATTCTAATATCAACTCAGCTGGCATATACAAGGTGATAGACGCATTTATGTGTCTAATTTTTTCTCAATGTTTCGCATTGTTAGTACTCGTTTTTGTCCTTATTATGGTGTTTTGTGTGTTTGTAGGTATTTTTTGGAAATAAAGATTGTTGGAAAATTCGGCTCGAAAAGTTGCTCGGAACACCCCGAGGACATTTGATATTCGGACTCCCATTTTGGATAAGGGGTAACCCAATTACTAAGGGGCACCCAACTGATATTCGCACCCCCAGCTGTTGGATAAGGGGCAACCCTTTCTTCCTCGTTTGAAAATTATTTTTGGCGGAAATTTTTTTAAACAGAACTGGCAGACTCTGGTTCGTGATTTGGAGGGGTTAGAGTGTGATTCAATGGCTGATTTTCATTGGGATGACTTGTTAGAGCCTAACAGGGTTGGTATGGGTCGATTCTTCGTCTAAATTTGGCTAGATAACTCGCGAGGAGGAAACAGAGGAGCACGGGTTTGCATGGGTATGTTACGGGATTACAAAGAGTTTGAGCGTGTTTGAAAGACTTGTGGAGCGTGTTTGAGCTAAACAGGGATAGTTTGGAGTAAATAGGGTTGCAACAGACGCGTGCTGCTACAAAAAATGGAAAGAATATATCCCGAGAATATTTTCTTCAATACCGAGTAAATGAAAATTTTCAGGAGTAATGAGCGTGAGATTTTGCTTCTGATGGGTTATAAATAGGTTCTGGTATATCAATGAAGAGATACGGAGAGTTTGGGAGAGTTTGGGAGACGTACAGAGTCGGAAAATCGAGTTACACAAAATCCTTCTGCTGCTGCCATTGAAGAACACCAAGAACAAAAGACCACCAGAGGCAGTCGTTCTTATACAGTGACAACGACACTTAAGCGTGGGTCGTAATACGGAGGCAGACATAAAAGAAAGTAACAGTTTATCATTCTTTGTAACAGTGTTTGCAACACTTATAATCGTTGCAAACACCTGATTTTCATCATTTTCTCCATTTCATCATTTGTACACCTCTTTTGAGCAATAAAATGATTTTTGAGCGTGTTTCCAACATGATGAGCGGCTAATTCTCCCAAAACCAAGGCAATGAGGAAGCTATTTACGCATGAATAATTGGTAACTATTTTATTTTCTCTAATTTATAATTAATAATTCATTCAATCACTGATTTTGCAGAGTTTTAATTGTTTGCAAAAATTCTTTTCATTAGTTGTGATTCAATTAGATATGTTATGCTTGTATTAAGATAATCTATGCTTAGGGGATACAACTAATTTTTGAGAATTTGTCTGATTATTTGTGAATTAAGAAACAAGGGATTTAAAAGATAATTAGAGTTTTGGGTTATTTTCCATTATTCATTCATGTGTAATAGTGGAATCAGTGTCTTGGTTATTTTCTCATATCTTGAATCAATTTTGTGTTAAGTTTTCTTTATTATTAATTTCTATAAGTCTAAAATCTTTTGCTTTCACAAGTCTCAACGAACTTTTTACTACAACATTATTGAAAATATCATCACAAGGGAACCAGCAGTCGACAATCTTAATTCTATATCAACTCAACTGGCATATACAAGGGAACCAGCAGTCGATTTTATTGAACAATAATAATAATTAATTTTTTTCTTCTTTTTTTTTCACTTTTTTTTCTTTTTCTTCTTTTTTTCTTTTTTTAATTGACAACATGATTAGATCTTTTGGATCCAAGCGCATGCTTCTTGTCAGTAGATTACATGGTAATTCCAGTGTATCCTGCGTTCCACGCTTGTTTAGGCGACGGAGACAGGGAGAACACGCACATATTGCTATCCAAGTGTCATCATTTTATATTTTTTTTCATATATACTCCGGTTGGTCTAATTGGTCTGGTCTTTTTTTTTTTTAGTAACTCAATCACTCTATTTCATCCTAGTAGTAATAACAATTCGATGTTAGTGACCCACCAAATCACTTAGAGAAACAAAAAGTTTGCAAAAATAAAAACAGAAGGTGATATGGTGACATTCCGAGATATGGTAACAACTATCATGTTATTTATAACACATGAGATCTGTTCGTCCTTTTAGTTAATGGGTTCCTCAACTCCTGTAATCAAGATGGTTCCATCCACTTATATTGGTAGTGTTATCCTAAAGGCACAAGTTTCTAGATTTCGGAGTTTATAAAGCAATTTTTTATTTTTTTTATTTTTTTTAATTTAACTAAAGGCATCAAACTCTAAAAACATATAAATGCTCCCCCACACTTAAACTTTACATTGTCCTCAATGTAAAATTTAGTCATTCAAAGTAAAGTTCAAGGTGGGAAATTCCGCAAATGATATTCAAAACAAGAAAATAAAGATAAAATGCTTAAAAATAAAAAGATAAAGATACAAAACCGGTGGGTTGCCTCCCACTTAGCGCTTGGTTTAAAGTCGGCAGCCCGACTTTCAGCTCCAATTACTCCTCTAGAGGGAGTGGATCACTCTATGTGACCATATCCTGATTCTCCGTCACAAATTGATCATAGTATGGTTTCAAATGATGGTTGTTGACCTTGGAGACCAACCCTGTTTTGGGACTAATGATTTCAACTGTACCATGCGCAAACACATTAGTAACAACAAATGGTCCAATCCATCTGGACCTAAGTTTACCGGGAAACAATTTAAGACGAGAATGGAATAAAAGAACTTTCTGCCCTACTTCAAAACTCTTTCAGGAAATCATTTTATCATGGAAAGCTTTGGTCTTTTCTTTAAAAATGCCTGAAATTTCATATGCATCATTACGTATCTCTTCTAACTCATTGAGCTGAAGTTTCCTATGTTCACCAGCTGCATCTAATTCCATATTACATACCTTGATAGCCCAATAAGTTGTGTTCAAGTTCGACAGGAAGATGGCAAGGTTTACCATAGACAAGCCTAAAAGGAGACATACTGATGGGTGTCTTGTAAGCTGTCATATACGCCCACAAAGCGTCAATAAGTCTATAACTCCAATCCTTCCTTGTAACGTTCACCGTCTTCTCTAGGATGGACTTAATCTCCCGGTTGGAGATTTCAGCTTGACCGCTCGTTTGTGGATGATACGGTGTGCCAACTTTATGAGAAATATTATACTTCTTTAGAAGAGCGTGAAAGGATCTCTTGAAGTGCGAACCTCCATCACTAATCACCACTCGAGGTGTACCAAATCTAGAAAACATATGTTCCTTCACAAACTCACAAACAACTTGAGAATCATTAGTAGGGGTGGCTTTAGCCTCCACCCACTTAGAAACATAATCTACAACAAGAAGTATATAAAATTTCCCATTGGAATTCACGAAAGGCCCCATAAAATCGATACCCCAAACATCAAAAATCTCAACAACGAGAATTGGTGTTTGCGGTATTTGGTTTCTAGCACCTAGGTTGCCTGTCCTTTGACACCTATCACAAGCCTTGCAAAATAAATATGCATCCTTAAACAATGTAGGACAATAAAAACCATTTTCGAGAACCTTGAGGGTTGTCCTCTTGGCTCTGAAATGGCCACCACAAGCATATGAGTGACAAAAATTCAGAATTGATTGGAACTCGGATTCGAGTACGCACCTGCGGATCATTTGATCGGAGCAATGCTTCCACAAATAAGGTTCATCCCATATATATTGCTTGGAAATCTTCTTGAGCTTGTGTTTCTGAAATGTAGACATGGAACTAGGTACTTGTCCCGTCACCAAGAAGTTAACAATATCAGCGTACCATGGAGTTGTGCCAACAACCGCAAAGAGTTGCTCATCTGGGAAACTATCATGTAAAGGAATCGCTTCTTCGAACACAACCAATCTGCTTAGATGATCCACTACGGTATTCTCACTGCCCTTCTTGTCCTTGATTTGCAAGTTGAACTCTTGAAGAAGAAGAATCCACCTTATGAGCCTTGGCTTAGCATCCTTCTTTGTGAGCAAGTATCGAAGTGCAGCATGGTCGGAGAAAACAACCACTTTTGTACCCACCAAGTAAGATCTAAACTTCTCTAGTGCAAATACTATAGCCAAGAGCTCCTTTTCAGTAGTGGAGTAATTGATTTGTGCTCCGTTGAGAGTTCTAGAACCATAATAAATGGCATATGGAACTTTACCATCTCGTTGTCCCAACACGGCTCCAACGGAATAATCACTTGCATCACACATCAACTCAAATGGCTTGCTCCAGTCCGGTGGTTTGATAATTGGTGCGGTAGTCAACAACTCTTTCAAGGTGTCAAAAGCTTCCTTGCATTCCTTGTCACAATCAAAGGCCACATCTTTCTGCAAAAGTCTACACATGGGCATTGCAATCTTGGAGAAATCCTTGATGAATCTCCTATAAAAACCTGCATGACCAAGAAAATAGCGAACCTCCATCACAGTTGTGGGGTATTGTAAGTTCCGAATCAAATCTATGTTAGCCTTGTCCACTTCTAACCCCCAAGAGGATATAACATGGCCTACCACAATCCCATGATTCACCATAAAGTGACACTTTTCCCAATTAAGCACAAGATTAGTTTCTACGCATCGTTTAAGAATAAGTTCAAGGTTATCTAAGCACTTGTCAAAAGAATCACCATACACGCTAAAATCGTCCATGAACACTTTTATGATGCTTTCCACATAATCTGAAAATATACTTACCATACAACGTTGAAAAGTGGATGGAGCATTGCACAAGACAAATGGAATGCGTCTATATGCAAAAGTGCCAAAGGACAAGTAAACGTCATCTTTTCTTGATCTTCCGGAGCTATTACAATCTGGTTATAACCTGAAAAACCATCAAGAAAGAAATAGTGAGAGTGTCCAGCCAACCTTTCAAGTATTTGATCAATGAATGGTAAGGGAAAATGGTCCTTATAGGTGGTAGAGTTGAGCTTTCGGTAGTCAATGCAAACTCTCCAAATAGTCTGGATTCTAGTTGGAACCAAGTCATTATCTTCGTTTTTCACTACCGTGATTCCGGACTTCTTTGGAACGACTTGAACCGGGCTCACCCATTTGCTATCGGATATGGGATAGATAACCCCGACATCCAAAAACTTCAGGATTTCTTTCTTGACTACTTCCATCATCGGAGGGTTCAAGCGACGTTGAGCTTCTCTTGTTGGTTTTGCCCCCTCCTCAAGAAGTATTCGGTGGATACGTGTGGAAGGGTTGATTCCTTTGATATCGGCAATGGTCCACCCAATGGCAGACTTGTAATCTCTTAACACTCGAACAAGTTTCTCCTCTTGCACCTTGGTAAGGTCTTTGGCAATGATCACCAGCAACTCTTCCTTATCACCCAAATATATGTATTTGAGGTGATCCGGAAGAGGTTTCAACCCAAGAATAGGTGATCGATGGTAAAAGTTTCTCATTAGTAATCGGCAAAGAAATATAAGACGCATTATAATTTTGTAGAACTTCTTGTAATGAGTTAATATCTAAAATAGCCTCTTTAAGTTCATCACACATAGACAATTTACTTTCAAGGTCTTTGTATTTCCCATAACCTAAACCTTCCACTATGGTGTTTTCTAAAGCATCTTCACCATTCAATTCAAAAATCTGTAGAGCTAGAGAATCAATAATATCAATTGAAAAACAGGAATGCACATCACTAGGATATCTCATAGCCTCAAAGATATTGAAACTTATGACTTCGTCATCAAATTCCATAGTTAAGGTGCCTTTAAAAACATCTATCTTTGTTCTTGCAGTTCGCATGAATGGCCTACCCAACAACAAGGGAGTAGACGATGATGAATCTTCATCCATCATGTCAAGAACATAAAAATCCGCCGAAAAAATGAGATGATTAACCTGTACCAAAACATCTTCAATAACCCCTTTCGGGTAAGTATTAGACCTATCAGCAAGTTGTATAACAATACCGGTATTTTTAAGAGGTCCAAGATTCAAGGATTCATAAACGGAAGCGGGCATTAGATTAATGGATGCTCCTAAATCTATCAAACCACGTTCAAACCTGATTTTACCAATAGTACATGGTATGGTGAAACTACCGGGATCTTTCAACTTAGGTGGGAGTTTCTTTTTAAGATATGTCGAAGCATTTTCCCCCACACTCATTACCTCATTACCGGTCAACTTGTGATAGTTAGTACACAATTCCTTCAAGAACTTTGCATAGCGAGGAACCCGCCTTATCGCCTCAATTAGTGGAATGTTCACTCCAATCTTCTTAAAGATCTCCCAAATCTCTTGGTACAATGTCTCCTTGTTCGACTTTGCAAACCTGCTAGGAAAAGGCGGAGGAGTAGTATAAGTAGAAACACGAGTTTTAGAGTTAGAATTTGTTACCGGGTCAGCCTTTTTATGGGATGTTTCACCCTCTTCTTTCTCCAAATCAGGTTCATGGGACACTGGTGATGTTGCCGGCTTCTCTACTTGCTTCCCACTTCGTAGCTCAATATCATTGGCATTCTCCTTACGATTTAATGGTTGCGAAGGAAGCTTTCCAGCTGCTTGTGCTTCCAATTTGCTCACGGTAGTAGCTAGTTGACCCATTTGTGTTCGGATGTCCTTCATATCCATCTCTGCCTTTTTCTTATCTTGCGCCATTGTGTTGAGAATGAGATTCAACTTGTCATCAATACTCGTGCCTTGAGTTTCTTGACGTGGCTTTTGCAAGAATTGGTACCCACCTTGTTGATTAAAAGGAGGATTGGAAACTGCCGCTTGCTTGTTGGCGTAGCTGAAAATGGGATGATCTCGCCAACCCGGATTGTATGTACTAGAGTATGATTCATATCTTGGCCTTTGCTGATTTTGGTACATTACACTTGCTTGCTCAACATCTTCGGTGTATGATGATGGGATGACAGCCGCTGCTATTTGCTTCATCATCCTCTCCATGTTGCCCATTCTATGTTCCAAATGTGAAGAATCACCATCTTCAATCACTTTCCTTACTATTGGTTCACCTCGAGTGTAGAACTGTTGAGTGTTCGTGATGTGGCTTTAAATTGTTGTAGAAAGTGGTAAGAAAAGTATCGTTCACTCAGACTTGTGAAGATTCAATTTTAGATTCAAACTCAATAGAAAACTTACGAAGTTGTTATCAAGATTATAAAAAGCACCGAGACTCAGGATTCCACCATTGACCAATTAAGTGATTCAATCTAATCAATATTCATGCAATTATTTGCGTTCAAAGTGATTCTAATTTATTGCCTCTAGTAGATTTTCGAAGTAACAATTGTATACATCAAGCATGAAACATCAAAAGTATTAAACTAAGCATGCTCCATCAAAACGAATCACAATCATTCAATAAAAATCAATTTTCCAATATTAGTTCCATGCAAATAATCATAAAAGAAATTGCAAAAAATAATTAAAATAGAAATATACCACTTTTCATGGAAAAATGGCTTCCTCCGTCGCCTCGGCTAAGGGGTTTAGCTCCTCATATTATTCACGTGCTCAAAATAGGTATTCATAGCTCAAAAGTGTGAAACATAAGAGAAAACTAATAAAGCAGCGAGTTTGTAACAGATATATTTGTTAAAGAACTCACTGTTACAGAGAAACTGTTGCAGAATTGTTGCGAACCCAATATAATTGTTGGAAAAATTGTTACAATAGGTGACGGATTCTGCGACTTTCCTTAAGTGTTGTTTTCTGGTTCTTCTTCTACCTCTCGACTGTGATGATCAAACACGCCTCTGCTGCCTTGGTTCGAGCTCTGTAACTACCCCAAACTATCTCAAAGTCTCCACCCTTCTTTTGAAACTCACCAAAGCTCTTATATACACCACAGGACTCCCCAAACCTCGAGTAAATCTTTGGAATATATCTTTTTTTATTTCCTCTCAAGCTACGGGATTTCTTCCCTCTTTTATTTGTTTACGCGCTTATTGTAGAGTCTGGATTGATTAAAACACCTTTCCAAAGATAGAGTAAAGTCGAACAGGGAATGTAATATTCTTTCAGTCCACGTAACTTCCAAAACCAACTCGACAAATCCCGAGTAAAACTCTCCTCCCTGTTTTATCGAGACGAGTATGGAAACTTGATCATTTTCCGATTTAAACTCTCATACCATTCCTGTTTTAGTATAACAAGATCATTCCAACCCATTTCCATGAAAATCTCCCATATAATCTCGTTCAAATTCTCGCCTGAAGAACCGAGAACTTTTATGCCCCTGTTTTGTGTCGTCTCGATGATCCAGCCAGTTCTAGTTGAAGTAGAGGCCTATACTAGTCCTTTTTACTCAGTTCAAGTCCACGGAAACCAATTCAGGCGATTGAATCTAGCCCGAGACTGTCCAAAAATCCAGCCCTAAAATTCAACCTTCGCTGCAAATATTTCCCGCCAAATCAAAATTTCAAAAGCTAAGGGATGGAGTGCCCTTATCTGTTTGTGGACTGTCTTTAGCACTAGGTGTAAATAATACATCTGGGGTACAAATAGCAGTGAGGTGCCCCTTAGTAATTGAAGTACCCCTTATCCAAATTAGGGGTCCGAATAGTAATTTTCTCCCATGAGCGCAAATACCACTTTTCGAGCCAATTTTCCCGCAAAAGCTTATTTCTCCAAAAACACCTACAAAGACATAAAATACCAAAATAAGCGCAAAATCGAGTACTAACATTACAGAAAATTGAGACTAATATAGGCACATAAATGCGTCTATCAAATACCCCCAAACTTATTATTTGCTAGTCCTCGAGCAAATCAAATCTACAAAATAAAATCCTAACTCACTGTCGCAGGCATCGTCGATTGCATTTAGCGTATGCAATAAGCCTTTAAACCCCTAGGTGGCCCTAGTGGCCGAGTTATAGTCTCGGGAGGGTTTACAAGAGATATACCCACAAAACCTTTACTCCAGACCCTAACAATTTGTGCAGAACCTTGGAAAGCACTAAAGAATCTCCTTGGTTGGCATACTTATTGACTACAAGAGGAAGTAACCTGATGCGAAATTCCAATTGTTGTACACGAGTTTGCACTCAAGCATACTAAAATTCATATATAAGTCACAGAGATCTACTCAGATAGTTTCTGGACATCATAACCGGGGTCAACCAATCACATGGATAGATTAAGAGATGGATACAGAAAAACATAGATGGTTTTGATGTTAACTAAGGTGAACAATGTTTCTCATATCTGTCTGAAGGCCACTGCCAAAATGAACCTATCCTAATGGACTGAGATACTAGTCTGACTAATATCAACACACTGGCATATACAAGGGAACCAGTGGTCGATAATCCTAACTCTAGGTCAACTCAGCTGGCATATACAAGGGTACCAGTGGTCGACTTTATTGAACACTTTATTCCATTTGGTCTGATGGTCTGGTCTCAGTTTCTCTCTTCTTCTTTTTTTCAACTTTTTCCAACTTTTTCCACTTTTTTTTTTTTTTTTTTTTTTTTTTTTTTGTATCTCAATCACTCTATTTCACCCTAGCAGTGGTAACAACTTGAATCGTGAGCCCCACCTAATCACTTAGAGAAACATATTTTAAAGAAAACAAAATAAAAATAGAAGTGAAAAGGATTCAACGAGATATGGCGAAACTACCATGTTTTTTTCTTTAATTCTAACACCTGAGCTCTGTGCTTTTATGAATAGACTCTTTAGATGTTTCCATCTAACCGATTGGTTCCTCAACTCCTACAACCAAAATGCTTCCATCCACTTAGATTGGTTAGTGCCATCCTTAATAAGCATAAATTTCTAGGCTCGAGTTTATTTATTGCAACTAAAAAGTTTCTCCCATACCCCAAACTTAAATCTAACATTGTCCTCAATGTTCTAAAGATGAAATTAAAAACATGAACAAGGAGAAACTCATTACCATTTGAAGCAAAAGAGATAAGGAAAGATATTACCGTGTCGCATGAATATTGGGTTACCTCCCAAGAAGTGCTAAGTTTAACGTCTTCAGCCAGACATTACGTACCCATAAAATGGCTAATTACCCTTTCAAATCGTATATCAATAGTCGAAACAACTGTGGATCATCAAAATCAATTAAAACTGCCACAATTATGAGACAACCGCACCAAATCGAAAAATGAATGCAGACAGAGCACATCCTCATCCAAGGTTTCTGCAAGACAACCGGATTTTTCTGTGGTGCCCACTTGGGCTTCATATGAGTGTCTTGATAAACGGATTTACCCAAATAACGAGTCTCAAATAGCTGGATTTCCTCCTGGATAGTATCAGGAGGATCGGGTTGTGGAGTCGGAAGAGACTCAGGTAATACCTCAGACACACTAGGCTCGAGTCCCAAGTTAGGGACTTCAAATAGGGATACTTGATGATTACTACCCCCAAACTTAGAATTTTCGGTGTCTCTAGATAGACTAGTCATAATATTCCTAATTTCTAGACCATTAGGTTCCTGAAAAAGGTCAATTGCTTTCTTAATTTATAATCAGGTGGTTCATCCTCTAAATGCATCTGAGGCACACAAACTGTAGGACTTATATGTTTCATATCCTCTATGGGCAACCCTAAAGTTTCCTTATTGTCTTGAAGTACGGTCACTGACCTACTCTCATGATCACTATCCAAATCGGAAGCTATATGCAAAATCTCATATGGGCCTAAAAATGCATAATTAGGGTCCAACTTAGGAGGATCTCTAGGCTCTTCGAAACAAGGGCTTAAGGTAGATTCAGTAGCTAGTAATGGTTCGAACCTAGCTTTCCATTTATTGGTATCTAACATAGGAATAGAATCCAACAGAGCATTTACTTGTTCAATGTTGCTATCATCGTCAAAATCCATGCTAAAATGGGCTAGACAACTCTCTAATGGATCTTCCGATATGATGTTTGGTAATGACTCTGAACTAAGGTTCCTATCATGTTCACCTCTTCAATGCACGTGTCATCTAGCTCGAATGCAGCTTATTGACATTAAAAATATTCAACTCAATAGTCATATTACCAAAAGATAGATTCATAATACCATTTCGGAAGTTTATGATCGCATTAGACGTAGCTAAAAATGGGCGACCTAAAATCACAGGTATCCGGTTCTCTCGGGTCGGGACAAAGTTGGGTATCTAAGACCACGAAATCCACAGGATAAATAAACTTGTCGACCTCAATAAGAACATCTTCTATGACACCACGAGGAATTTTAACGCACCTATCACCTAACTCTGCAGTTATCTTGGTAGGTTTCAATTCACCAAGTCCTAGCTGTAAGTACACATGGTACGGCAGTAAGTTCACACTAGCTCCTAAGTCAAGTAAAGCTTTATCTACCCGATGTTTTCCTATCGTGCAAGCAATGGTAGGGGCACCTGGGTCTTTGTATTTAGGAGTTGTGTTGTTCTGAATGATCGAACTTACATGACTAGATAAAAAGGCTTTTTTAGGGACACTAAGCTTGCGCTTTCACGTACACATATCCTTAAGGAATTTGGCATAAGCAGGAAGTTGCCTAATTGCTTCTAGTAACGGAAGGTTTATGGTAACTTTCTTAAAAACCTCCATTATGTCATTAAAGTTGGATTCATTCTTTGTTGGTACTAATAGCTGGGGAAATGGGGCTCTAGGCATAAAATAGGGCCTCTCAGGAACCGAATTGGCATCATCAGAGATTTTATCAGTCCCCTCATCTATGGATGGTCCCGAGGGGTGAACTACAAGATGCTCATTATCGGGCATGGTTTACCCGATTGTCTACTACTCGCCACTCCTAAGGGTTCTAACCGAATTCAACCGATGTGATGGTTTTTCGCCTACTTCATGAACTCCTCTAGGGTTTGTTTGTGTTTGACTAGGGAACCTACCTTTTTCTCTCAAGGACTCATTTATCAGACTAACCTGCGTTTTTAACTTGGCAATAGCTTGACTATTTTCTTGCCCTATCCTGTTACTAGCTTCTACGCTTTGTGAAAGTGATTGGTGCATCTTTTCAGTGTTTCGAATAAATGAGGCAAGAGTTTCTTCTAGACTTAAAATTTTCTTATCGGATTGATTTTGAAACTGAGATACTCCTGAAGGATTCTTAGTATAGCCAAAACCTGGGGGAGCATTCGAATTACTAAACCGACCTTGGTTCTGGTCCTTAGACCATGAGAGGTTCGGATGGTTTCTCCAACCAGGATTATAGGTTTCTGAATATGGGTCAAACTTTTGACGGTTATCAAATCTAGTGTTATTATTATAAAGAGCACTGGCTTGCTCTTCAATAGTCTGGCCTTCCCAAAAAAGCTCCACTCTACCACTAGTGTGACCCAATTCTAAAGCTTCTAACCTTTTAGCTATTGCTGCAATTTTGGCATCTGATTCAAAGCCTCCTTCTAGCCTATTAACGTTTCCTCTTCCTATAAGAATTGTTTTCTTGGGTTCCCTACTATTTTCCCATTGCTTGGGTCTTTTCGGCGATTTCATGCAAATATGTCATCGTCTCATCAACCTGTTTGGTTTTCAAACCCACCTGTACACATAGGTTCTACCGTGGTCGTAGTGGAATAATCTAAACCCTCATAAAGGATCTGAACTAACCTAACCTTTTCTAGACCATGATGAGGACATTGGGCTAATAAATCATTGAACCTTTCCAAATAGCTATACAAAGATTCTCCCTCCTGTTGAGAAAACGTGCAGATTTGCGTCCTAATAGACGATGTTTTGTGCCTAGGGAAAAACTTGTTCAAAAAGGCGAGATGTAAGTTGTTCATATGTTTCGATTGAACCAGAAGCCAAACTATATAGCCACGATTTGGTTTTATCTTTCAAGGAAAAGGGGAATAACCTGAGTTTCAAAGCATCGTCATCAAGGTTTCCAATCTTTAGGGTACTACAAATTTCCTCAAAGTCCCTAACATGGAAATAGGGGTTTTCATTTTCTTTCCTTAAGAAGATTGGGAGCAGCTGTAAGGTTCCAGGTTTAAGTTCATAATTTGCTTCTGTTTCAGCTAACCTGATACACGAGGGATGAGTAGTCCTAGTCGGGTTCAACAAAGCTTTCAAAGTAGCCATTTCTGGCACTATCGGAATATTATGGATTGTCTCCTCAAACTGAGGTTCAAAAACGGACTCTTCAAAAATCGGACTTTCTAAATTGAGGTAATCGAAACGCTTAGAACTACTAGGTTTCTCTTTAACAAATCTACCTAGGGCGTCTCTTTTACGTTCCGGCATGCAAACGAATAAGGAAGGGGATTCTATGCAATTACAAAACAAGGCTGACTCAACCAAATCAAACCTATTGATTTCTAGCAAACAAAAAGCATGATGGCTCCACTTAGATTGTTTCTAGACCAGCTTCTAATCCTTCGAAAGGGAATTCGTTACAATTTAAGCAAACCCCTCTGGAATCAATCCGAGTCAAAGTAAGTTGAATAGAGGCGAGGGAAGCTCAGTGGAGCTTTGATACCCAAGGCCTCACCGGAATTACAAGGCGGCGCAGTCACGCATTCAACTCACATAAACCTTCATGAACTTCGAAGTGTGCTTAAAAGAGTAACCAATATTTTTCGAATGACTTTCCTATTAAGCTCGTTACCCTATCGGTCTTGTTCTAGTTAAAATTTTAAGGCTTAGGTTCGCGTAGGTTACGTGTTCCTAAGGCGGGCAAGAAGAGAACGGTGATGAAATCCGAACCCTTATCTTGTATGGCCAGGCCTTGCCCTTTACTAGAAAATTAAAGCAGCCGTATTCAAGTCCTCATCATATATGCAAACGAAGGAAGACAGTAACTCGCTGACGTGGGATTCGCGAGTGTTCGAATCTTACCTCCTGTTCCCAGACGGGGATGAATCGGTTGTAGTCGACTCGGGCCACCGACTCCTATGTCGTGTGTACGAACCCAAGGTGCGAGAGACAGTATCGTAACTGTCCTCCTTCCCTGAAAACAGTTTATATTTAAGACCACCCTTCTTTAGGGTTTAAAAATAATGTCCAGAATCTCCAAATGTCCAAAAAGTCCAAAAATAAAAAGAAAAAATTACAAAAATAATTATAAACCCTAATACAGTTTTCGAAAAAAAAAAAAAAAAAAACCTAAAAAAAAAAATTCTTTCTCTTTTCCTCGTTTCTTTTCGCTTTGTCTTTGACTCCAAGTCTTTAATTATTCACCAAATCTTTGGCTCAGCTTTCTTTTCGATCCGAGATCCAAAACCTGTAACCATAAGACAAATACCCAAGAAAACGTAAAATAGAACAAAAGAATAAAAACCTAAAAAAAATAACTCTAAAACCTAACCTAAACACAAGTCCGCGTCGGCGGCGCCAAAAATTGATGTGGTTTTAAATTGTTGTAGAAAGTGGTAAGAAAAGTATCGTTCACTCAGACTTGTGAAGATTCAATTTTAGATTCAAACTCAATAGAAAACTTACGAAGTTGTTATCAAGATTATAAAAAGCACCGAGACTCGTGGATTCCACCATTGACCAATTAAGTGATTCAATCTAATCAATATTCATGCAATTCTTTTCGTTCAAGTGATTCTAATTTATTGCCTCTAGTAGATTTTCAAGTAACAATTGTATACATCAAGCATGAAACATCAAAAGTCTTAAACTAAGCATGCTCCATCAAAACGAATCACAATCATTCAATAAAAATCAATTTTCCAATATTAGTTCCATGCAAATAATCATAAAAGAAATTGTAAAAAATAATTAAAATAGAAGTATACCACTTTTCATGGAAAAATGGCTTCCTCCGTCGCCTCGGCTAAGGGGTTTAGCTCCTCATATTATTCACGTGCTCAAAATAGGTATTCATAGCTCAAAAGTGTGAAACATAAGAGAAAACTAATAAAGCAAATGAGTTTGTAATGTATATATTTGTTACATAACTCACTGTTCTGAGAAAACTGTTGCAGAATTGTTGCGAACCCAATATAATTGTTGGAAAAATTGTTACAAAGTCTTTGAATTTGAAAGAATAGGTGACGGATTCTGCGACTTTCCTTAAGTGTTGTTTTCTGGTTCTTCTTCTACCTCTTGACTGTGATGATCAAACACGCCTCTGCCGCCTTGGTTCGAGCTCAGAACTACCCCAAACTATCTCAAAGTCTCCACCCTTCTTTTGAAACTCACCAAAGCTCTTATATACACCACAGACTCCCCAAACCTCGAGTAAATCTTTGGAATATATCTTTTTTATTTCCTCTCAAGCTACGGGATTTCTTCCCTCTTTTATTTTTTACGCGCTTATTGTAGAGTCTGGATTGATTAAAACACCTTTCCAAAGATAGAGTAAAGTCGAACAGGGAATGTAATATTCTTTCACCACGTAACTTCCAAAACCAACTCGACAAATCCCGAGTAAAACTCTCCTCCCTGTTTTATCGAGACGAGTATGGAAACTTGATCATTTTCCGATTTAAACTCACATACCATTCCTGTTTTAGTATAACAGGATCATTCCAACCCATTTCCATGAAAATCTCCCATATAATCTCGTTCAAATTCTCGCCCAAGAACCGAGAACTTTTATGCCCCCTCGTTTTGTGTCGTCTCGATGATCCAAATGCCCAGTTCTAGTCGAAGTAGAGGCCTATACTAGTCCTTTTTACTCGGTTCAAGTCCACGGAAACCAATTCAAAGCGATTGAATCTAGCCCGAGACTGTCCAAAATCCAGCCCTAAAATTCAACCTTCGCTGCAAATATTTCCCGCCAAATCAAAATTGCAAAAGCTAAGGGATGGAGTGCCCTTATCTGTTTGTGGACTGTCTTTAGCATTGGGTGTAAATAATACATCTGAGGTACAAATAGCAGTAAGGTGCCCCTTAGTAATTTAAGTACCCCTTATCCAAACTAGGGGTCCGAATAGTAATTTTCTCCCACGAGCGCAAATACCACTTTTCGAGCCAATTTTTCCGCAAAAGCTTATTTCTCCAAAAACACCTACAAAGACATAAAATACCAAAATAAGCGCAAAATCGAGTACTAACATTACAGAAAATTGAGACTAATATAGACACATAAATGCGTCTATCAGTTTGCAGCCATATTCTCCAACAAACTTGTAGCTTCCGCAATGGTCTTGTTGGTAAGTGCATCACCACTTGCGGCATCAATCAAATTTCTCTCATTAGAAAGCAACCCCTCGTAGAAGTATTGAATAACGAGTTGATCGATAATTTGATGGTGTGGACAGCTAGCTAGAAGTTTCTTGTACCGCTCCCAATACTCATAGAGAGTATCTCCATCCCCCATTGATACTCACCCCACTAATACCACAAATCTCCTTGCTGGCTTAATCATTTCACCTGCTTTTCACAACAACCCATACATGATGCCGGAAAATACTTCTCATTTTTTAGGGGTTCGTTGTTGAATAGAATGATTGAATGTTTTCTAGACTCCTAGGAGGTAAGCAAAAAACCCAAGAACCATTCTCCTGATTAATCTATCAAGCAGAAACAACCTCTATAAGGGAGAAAGGAAACATTGTCATCATAGCCATATCACTTCACCCAATAACTTGGCCGTACGGCATCCAAAACCATTCTCGTCACTTGTTGTCACTCGGAACTCAGTCGTTAGCAAGCTTAGATCACATGAAGCTTGTTTGCTTCAAACTAATCACAACATGATGGAATTTTGCCTTGCTTTACCGATTTTCACCCCTCGTTGTTTTTCAGTTCTTTGTTAGTAACTTAGCTTACGAGTTGTGAGGATCTTCTCCCCAATTGTTCCGCTAAACCTTTGAATATGGGCAGCAAGTGAATCAATTGCGGCTTCAACTCAATGGTTCCATTCCCTTAGTTCCCTCGTGACTCTTGTTGAGCTAATACATAATTGACACCAATTGTACATCTGAGGGCTTCCTAGCAAAACCAAACTTTCCCACATAAACCAAACTTTCCCACACAAACCAAATGAAACCCAACAAAACCAAAAACCCAATAAACCAAACTTAGTCCACTTCATTTTGAGTTCAATTTGGAGAGCTAGACCATGTCAGATTTTGTCCGCATCTCTGGGATTCAAACAATCCCCTTAGAGAGCGTGCTTACGGGCACGCTTCACAGATGAACCCTAAGATTATATCTTGCATGATTTTAGACAAATTTTAGGGAAAAACCATGATAATCCAATGAACGAAGTGTCTAGAAGTGACTATTGGGACCATAATCAACCCGCACACATGCATCATTCACCACAAATGGGAGATGAACAATTTTATACTCCCCAACTCCTAGTTTGCAATCAAAGAATGGAAACACTCATGGAGCAAAATGCTAGGCTTGAAATGAATGCAATGCATGACCATCCATATAGCAACATGTCCCACTTTCCTTCTAGTGAACCTCATGCACAACCATACAATGAATATCCATATGAGGAATGCATACCCACTCTGAAGACTCTCCTTCAATGGAACAACTCAAGATGATTCTTCAAAGGAACCCGATTGAGTTACAAAATGATAGATTGAAAATAGTGTTTCTAGTCTTACTCATCCAACTAACATTGAATATGAACCTAATCTAGAGGTAGATGAGTACACTAAAAATACTACAATTTTGAATGGAGAGATGGATTTTTGCTATGATGATGATGATGATGATGAATATGAAGAGCATGTATTTTGAAAATGTAATAGAATTTTTAGGTTCGCGACAACCCCTCGTAGAAGTATTGAATAACGAGTTGATCGATAATTTGATGGTGTGGAAAGCTAGCTAGAAGTTTCTTGTACCGCTCCCAATACTCATAGAGAGTCTCTCCAGATACTCACCTAATACCACAAATCTCCTTGTGAATCATTTCTGCTTTTGATGCCGGAAAATACTTCTCAAGGAATAACTTCTTAATCCCATCCCATGTGGTTATACTCCTAGGAGGTAAGCAAAAGAACCATTCTCCTGCAACATCTATAAGGGAGAAAGGAAACATTGTCATCATAGCCATATCGGCGTCTGCAGTTGTTTGCTTCAAACTAATCACAACATGATGGAATTGTTGCAAGTGACGATTAGGATCTTCTCCCGCTAAACCTTTGAATATGGGCAGCTAGTGAATCAATTGCGGCTTCAACTCAATGGTTCCATTCAGCTGAATACATAAAAGCTGGTGGTCAAGGTTTTGATAAGTGAGCTCCTTGAGTGTTCTTGGAGCAGGTGGTCGACCTCCCATTGTGTTGTCTCCCTCTTTGTCCGAGTCCGAGAATTCACTTGGTGTAGAACTAGGAGGAAGTGGAGTATTCACAGCTCAAATCAAGTCTTTTAGTAAAGTGTCCGAATGAATACGTATACCAATTGGACTTGGTCTGCCCTCTCCACGCATTCACCAAAGAAATAGTACCTGAAAATCAGATTCTAAGAGATTGAATGAGTAAACTGAAATTGAAAATAAAAGCAAAAGTATAAACTAAGAATAAAAATAATAACTAAACTTGCCACTGCCTCCCCGGCAACGGCGCCAATTTTGACGAGGTGTCAAACTCGCAAATAATATTTTCTACTTCTCTTTACACTAGCAAGTAGTATAATGAAAGTTGATTCATCCCAAGTGAGGTATGAATCAAAAGTTGTTATGGAAATACTCGTAGCAAAGATGATTTTGTGATTCAAAAATTCTGAAAATTGTAAGTTGTATTCAAATATGAGATGAAATTGATTAAGGATTCATTCTCGACCACGAAACATAAACCAAATCGATATATAACACGTTCTTCGTATTATCTCGTTATTAACAACCCTAGGTGTAGATTGTGGATTTTCGACAAGGGCTAAAATCGTAAAACCATAATTGTACATATTCCTGATCCAGCAATCAGATGAGTATTGAGGCTCATGTCTCATCGAAAGCATGGAAACTCAGGCCACGAGAATCTCTGACTGAGAATACTGTCTCTAAGAGTACATATAGATGTGTAGTCTCTCAGCTGAGGCAACGACATATCTCATGAATACTGAGCAATTTCAGTGATCACTTTTATATAGAATTACAAGATTAGACGACTCCTAAACAGCTTGCCCGCTAGTATAGAGCAATAACGTCTTCAGGATGTAACAATTGTTTTCCCTGACTACATAAAAGAAATATGACGCTTCGACAAGCTCATATCACCCAATTCTTGAATAATTAATGCTCCTGGACGATCGTACTAGTATAGAGTCATCAGTTAATTATTCGTAAATCATTAGATTCATTAATTGAATCTTTGGAAAATATTCATTATTTTCATAATATTTCGTTACTTGAATTTATGGTTCTTCCCAGCAGAATTCCATGGGTTAGTAGTAAATATTCAACATACGGGCATCCGAGCACTATCGAATAAGCCCCGACCAAAATGGTGCAAGTGTATTCGACAATAATGAGCACCTGAACACACGAATGAGTATTTCAAAATACGACGAAACGATGAACCTATGCAAAATAGGAAAGAAAATAATAAAAAATAAAATATTAACCAAGGCGCTGGGGGACTGGGCCCACCGGACGGCCAGTCGTGTCGTGGCCAGTCCCACGCCCAATTTCATATTTTATCATATTTTTGTTATTCTCCTTGATCTCATGAAAATCCTTTCATTTGAACAAATATCCTTCGTTTTAAGGAAATTCCTCAGTTTCATGGTGTTTCCTTCGCGTCAAGGAAATAATATAAAATTGGGAAAATTGTCATGGGATCGTGTTTACTAGCCAACCGGATATGTCTTGATCCTGACCGGTCCCACACCTCATGATTCCTCATTATTTTATTATTATTTCCCTAAACTCATGAAAACTCCTTAATTTCATGGTATTTCCTTCAAACCATGAAAAATAATATAAATTAGGGAAACTCGTGGGACCAGCCCAGCCTGGCTAAATCATGCCCTAGCTGGCCCCACACGCCCTTATTTTATTATTATTATTTTTTATGTTTCCTTGATCCCATGGAATTCCTTGATTTCATGGTATTTCTTTCAAATTATGAAAATTCCTTCAAATCATGGAAATAATACATAAAATTAAGGAAAACTCACGGGACCGGGCCCTAGCCGGCCGACCATGCCCAAGCCGGTCCCATACCCTTATTTTATTATTATTTGTTTCCCTCATCTCATGGAAACTCCTTCACTTCAAGGAAACTCCTTGATTTCAACAAAACTCCTTAGTTTCAACAAACTCCTGGATTTCATGATATTTCCATAAAATCATGAAAAATAATATAAAAATAGGAAAAGAACCATGGGACCATTGTCATTGGAAGGACGGCCATGCCTTGTCCTCAGCCGGTCCCACACTTCATGATTCTTTCATTTTATAATTATTTTCCTTCATCTCATGAAGTTTCCTCAGTTTCGGCAAAAATCCCCGATTTCTTCATATTTTACCAAATGATTGCTCAAACGCACATCACAAAATATCAAAACTCTCAGGACTGAGACACGAACACTTTGGTGATGCGAGCATACTACCTTGACCGACCAAGGTTAGCTCTTTGGCTTACAAGAGGCTGGCCCCATGTATTTTCATTATTTGACCTAATTTGTTCAAATAAGGTTCAAACTCTTCCAACAATTTGGAATTTCCATAGGATGATCGTCAGTCGATCCCATGACCACCCAGGACCAGTTTTATGACCCCTTGGTCGGTCCCTCATCTCTTCATAATTAATTAGGTTTTATCACCTAAGGCTCAGACGAGCATTATTTTAATAAATGATTAAACCAGCATTTAATCATTTTTTTCATCAACAAATCAACAAGTCTTCAAGAGACCTTGGTATTTGCTCACTTGAGCATCTGGGCGCTACATGGTCGACCCATGATCCCATGTAGCCGGTCCCTCCTTCACTCTGTGGTTAATTTTCAATAAACCATCAATTGATCATCAATTAATCGAATTAGGGTTTTGAATCCAAGGTTCATAATTCCAAATTCAAACGCTAATAATTTTACGATGATCTCATGGTCAACATTTTATTAATTATACTTGGTTCAGTTGCCAGTATTTAAATTAATATTTTATTTGGTCATGCTACCAATAATTCATCAAATGAGCAACATTTGCTCAGATGGGCAATATTTGCTCAAACCAAGGAACATTGGTTCAACCATCAATATTCAACAGTTCATCGAATGAGAAATATTTACTCACGTTAACTATGTTTATTCATACACTATACCTCTGTCTCAACAGACATGTTCAATTCATGAATCTCAGAACATTTTCAAATCATGTTCGACTCAACAATACATGGACTCATCGTCCCATGAAGTCAACAACTGACTAACTAATCACGAGACATCAATCATGTCACATGGGGGGATATTAACTAGGGTTTTGGTCTGGCGGTCTACGGCACGTGTGTTCATACACACGATGAGAATGTGAGCAAGTCGTGCAATCAGTTGAAGGAGTTAACAAATTAGTGGGTGGAAAATCGACCAAGTCTCCGCACGTTGAGCAACTGGTTTTAACACGATTTCCACTTCTCCACTATTTGATTCCATCAACTGTCACACTTCATGGGATCATGGTGTTTACAATTCTAGCAGTATAAATAAGTCTCTGAATGATGATTGAGAACAAGAAAAATATCACGTCAAACAGACAACACGATATTAACAACTCAACATCTGAGCAATTACTCTCAACAGAGCAAATTCAATCATTCAGAACTTATCTTATTTTCAGAATACGCAACACACCTACAATCTTCGATCACTATTGATCTCACACATTTCTCATCTTCCCTCCTACATATCGACCCATCCTCTCTTGTGACCGAATTTACTCTGGAACGACCATTGTCTTGGTTTAGGCCGGAGTACTACAGATTTATCTCTCGAATTCAAAGCACTCCCTTCTTGCAGTGCATCTGTGTGAGGTTTAACAGTTCGCTCGGTTCAAGGAGTTTCATCCGCACGGTCGTCTTCTCAATTCCGTAAAAACCAGCAACTCGTTTTGCCCCATCTACACTAGGATAATTAGTACACTCAACTATCCCGTTATTATCTCTTAAGCTCATTGGATATGGAAGCGCTCGACTACCGGATTATACTTGTCAAGTTACCTAGAGGTACGCTTACTAGGTGTGACTTAAACAAATTCCTTAAGTTTTATGAGATAAGATTGTTCCTAGTGATAAAATCAAAGGCTTGAATCACCTACTAGTGTCAATTTCTACATATGGGTACTTAATAAAGTCCCATCATCAATACTTATATATTGCTACTTGTGTTTATCTTCTCTAGACAATTATGGGTCGAAGAAAATCTAAACTAGCAATAAGATTGTGACATAACTATTTAATTTCGAACTTAAACAATTAAGGAACAATCCATAAGCATTATTAGCATGGTAGAAATCAAACAGTAACTAAAGTTGCGAGAAAACGAGCTATTGCATATCAATCATGAGTTCATATTTCGGGCTTTGAAATCGCCCTTAATCAAAAATAGTTTTAGTTACTCATAATAATAGATTTCATCATCAATAAATAATTGAAATAAAGAAGATGAAAAATAAATACGAAAGCAAACCCTAGCTGCAGCTCTCTCCCAAAACCTCCAAGTAGAATACGTGATATCTCAAGTGGTAGCAATCTTCCCTTTTGTATCATTTCTCCTTCTTAGGTCAAGTCTTCCAAACCCCACATCCAAATAGTCCACCAAGCCCATATAAGAGAAATACCCATGTAAAATTTCATAAAATTTCTCCTCAAAAAGTATCACCGGAAGTCCCAGAAAATGACCGGAACTTGGCCGGGAAAGTCGCCGGGAAGTAGCTCAGGTCATCGGAAAAGTCAATAATCACCGGTCACAGTTCAGTCAACCGAGTCAACTCAGAAAGTCAGACCGAGTCAACTAACTCAACTCAGTGATGTCACAAGTCATAAACGAGTCAGAGTCTAACTAGTCTGACTGGGCTGAGTTGCTTTGATTTGCACAGGCCAAACTAATGTCGCACCACAGTGATGCATTACTGCTTCAGCTCCAACCATGATGGGTTCTGTGGTGCAATCTCTCCCAATTGTAGCTTATCTTGCAGCTTCGTTCTCTTAGCACCACCATCTGTAAACTTCTCAATCACAATCCTTACATATTGAACACCAATTTCAGTTGTTAACCAAACCCTTGAGCATCACTAATTCACACATCCACACTGTCATGTATTCTCTTGTTCTCCATCTGCTTCAAGTTCACAACCTACAATTACAATTGCCTATAATACCATCACCGCAGCATATTGCTCACTGCACAACTCATTTCTGAGCCAAACACGCAACACTATCAACTTCATGTTTCTATCTGTTGCAGCTCAATACCACCATGCCTTCTCTGCAACACCACTAGCTCAATCCATTCTTACTTACGTTCAGCTCAACACCACCTGCAAGTCAGGTTCAATACCAGACTCAACTGCATCTGCATAATTCCACCAGAACCATGTAAACCTATACATTCATCTAACAAATTCTTCTCTTCTCTGTCAAGCCAAGTACCAACACCATGCTAGCAGACAGCACCAACCCATTTTCGTTCATTCATTCCCATCTTCTTGACCTTGTAAACAAAATCACCAGCACTTAGCAAAGCCATACAACCGATAGGTGTAGAATACACCGTATTTATTATTTAGTATTTATGCTTTCTTTGCTATTTTTCGTGTGAATTATGTATCTTATGTGTGAATTTGAGTTATTAGGTGCTTTGGAGTCATATGGAGCAAAAGAAGGAGAAAACGTGCAGTGGAGCGAAAAGGAGCAAGGAGGGCGGAAGCGTTCGACGGCGAGTGCTATGCGGTGTCAAGTCAACGATAAAGGGCTGCTAGCCTGGTTCAAAGGAGAGCTAATGGGCTGCCATCGGTAGCCCGTATCCATCGGTCAGTGCACCGCATCAATTTTCGTTCTTACCAAAACCTTGGGGTCGAGACTCTCTCGAGTCATTTCTCTCAATTTTGGTTTAAACTCAGAGAGTAAGAACTGTGGTGTTTCATATGAAGAAACTAGAATCGAGAGGAAGAACCAGAGATTGTAAGGGAAGGAAGATGGTGGTTCTGTTGCCATGAGGGAATCGTTGTTTCTGTTCAAGGATTAGAAATCGAAACTAGGGTTTGAAGCATGGGTCTCAAAAATCGGTGAGGAGATGATGAAATTCAAGAGGAATCAAGAAGAAGATATAATGGAGGGTATGAGTCTGCTGTTGAGAGAGATGATGAACACGAGAAAATGGGATTTGAGATCAAGAATCAATCAAGAAGAACAAGTTAGAGATGGGTGTTTCGATGACATCTAGGGTTTGAAATGGGGGATTTGAAATTCGACAATGAAAGAAGAGATTAAGCGAGGGACTGATAGTGATTTTAGGTTGATATCATAACAAGGAAACTTGGGTTTAACTTGAATTGGATGGAAGACATGAGCAGATTCAAGTTTCAGATCTGGTGAAGAAGTAGGAATTGAATTGAATTACAGGTGCAGTCCTGGTGCTGTTATGAGTTCTTTAGCTGGTGCTTTTAGTTGCCTGAATGAGATGAAAAGGGTGGTGGATTGGCTAAGCTGTTGTGTTGGCTAGGCAGTATGAAGCTTCAGGTGTGTGCTGTGACAGTGAGACATGAGGTGAGTAACTGAGCAATGCAATGGAACTGAAGTGCTTGTGGATTCAAAGGGGTGCTGGTAGAGTTGGAATGGCAGTGAGAAGGAGAAGCAAATGTGAGAAGAAGGGGCTAGGAAGAGTGGATGGAATCGGTGATGGATTACATATGAGTATGAAGATAGGAGATGATGATTGCATAGCTGAACAACTACTGGTGTTGGAGTTAAGCTGCAAGAATGTGAGAATTAGTTGTGCAGCTTATTTACGAAACTGCAATGGAAGCATTGTTGGTGGTCAATAAAGAACAACAAGAAGCGGATGGTTTAGCTGGTGGTTATGAATGGTTGCACTTCAGGGATCGTGTCGGGGAGATGAAAGCGCTGCTTTGCTATCATCTTTGGGAGAAGTGAACTGAGGTGCAAATGTTGCAGCTGGTGTTGATGTGCAGCTATAGATGCAAGCAATTGCAGGTTGTCTGGCGGTTCTTTAGAGTGGCAGGAAATAGTGAGGCCATGGAAGATTAACAGGGAGCTGCCAAGGGTATATTGGTGTTGTGATGCTGCTGCTTTGAGCATGGCAGGTGCATTAACTAGAGCTGAAATGGTGATTCAAGGAGATGGCTCAGGCGTGATGGTCTTGGTATGGCCAGTGTGAATTTGGTGGTGCACAAGAAGCGGCAGATAAATGGTGTTGGCAAATGGCTCGGATTTGGTCAAGACCAGCCGCAAACATCAACGATTCTTTGCCAAGGCAGCTAGTGATGAAAGTCTGGTTGTGGAAGTGAGTTGCGAGCAGGTGATAGAATGGGGTGCAAGATATTGGCTGAAATGATGGCTGGAAGAATGTGGCAGGGATGTGCTGGTGGTGTTGGAATTGGTAGAAGATAGGGAAGCAAGGAAAGAGTGATGAAAAGGGGTACAAGTTGGTTTTGAGTGAAATTGGTATTGGCAAAGTGGGAGGAATTGGAGAGAATGGAAGAGCTTTGATGGTTGCGATTATGCACAGCCAAGATGGTCAGCTAAGGAGATGGTGAAGCACCATCTTGGTGCAACAGAACTATGGCTCTGGCAATATGGCTCGGGCCTATGCCGTTAGACCACGACTCATCTTAACTTAGCCTCGACTCGAGACTTGGCTACCGACTCACCGAGCCTTGACTCGGTTTGACTCAGTGATCCGATCCGAGTTGACTCGACCGATCCGACCCGTTGACCGGTGACCGGGCGGACTTTGCCGGTCACCTGAGATAGTTTTCCGGTGACTTTTCCGGCCAAGTTCCGGCCACAATCTCAGCTTTCCGACGACCGTTTTTGGGGAGAATTTTCTACATGGGTTTTTCTCACATATGGGCTTGGTGGACCACTTGGAGATGGATTTTGAGAAGACCTAATATTGGAAGGAGTATCCTTTATGGAAATTGGAGAAACATATAAAGAGAAGACTTTTATTATATCTTGGATTAATCTTTTTGCCTCTACTTTGTTCTAGGGTTTAGAAACATGAGATTCTTCTTGTTATGAACTCCATGAATATGAGCTAGAGTTTTTTATTGGTTATGGAATAAGTTGAATTTCCAAACATGAGTTTTTGTGCAATAAATTAGTTTTGTCTCCATATTATCGTTTATGATTCACCATTAATATTGTTACATGATTTGAATGCTTGTTAGTCGAGTCGCGAATCGATTGAGTTTGCTTTCATCTTTATTGCTAGATTAGGTTTATTATACGCAAAAGTGATAATTCCGGATTGCAAGTAGCATAAATATGATTATAGTTTGTAGTGATATATTCTTATGATCATATGTGAACCATAACCTTTGTTAAATCGGATTAGTGCGCTTTCCATGTTCGATTGCTTTGATTGGCCTGATTTCATAGAACCTAATGCATCTAGGGAATTAAACTTGATTAGTGCTTTTACACGTTAGGTTATTCCTTTAGGTAGAATTCATATTCGCATCTTTTAATGTGTTTGTTGATGACATGAGGATATTTGCGGGATATACTTGCGATCAAGGTATTCTAGGGTCTTTGATAAAAGTTGAGATTAAAATATCAATTCTAGTTATTGTGGTGAAACCATGTTTGTGATTGAAGACGAAATCCATGACCAATATCTTCTTATCTTTGATTTGTTTGCTTGTTTTGCTTTATTTGTTTTATTTAGTTTATTATAATCACAAAACCCCGGTGTTTATTATAGGAAACCGAAACAATTTGACAACCTAGACCTCTCTGTGGGATCGATCCTTTCTTGCCCTTGCTATATTTATATTTTGAGTAGTAAGAAAGTGTAATTTATTTTTGACGCTTACGACCGCGATCAACAACCACACTAATAAACATCATATCATCTTCCCTGTAAACCTGCAGTTCCAGCTCAGTTATACAAACCCATTCAATCATTTAGTTCATAACTCAAGTTATCTTCCCAGCTACAGCCACAATCAAATTCATTACTCCAGCAGAATCTTGTACAACCACATCCAATTACCATCTCATCAGCATCATTGCTTGCAACCCATCATTGATTACTCATCTCTGAATTCATCACAAACCCCTTCTTTGTATTTCATTCTTGTACTGCTTCAATTGAGAAACCCCCAAATCAAACCTAACACCACTAGCACCTTCTCATACACAATTACCACCAGAGACTCCATCTTCAAACATAAAAAATTCACATCGAACCCTAATCAGTCACCATCTCTTCTTTGTGAATTCAATTTAACCAACACAAGGCAAAGTATCATTTCTTCCATCCGTGGCTGCACCTCAAACACCACCAGATTCATTCTCTGCTTCAGTCACAATCATTCATACACAACTCAATCGCTCTCAGCTATTTCTACTTAAATACCAATATCAGATTCATCTTCTTCATACCCATTCAAATCTCAGTTCAGGGCAAACCCATTTTCTCAGATTCATACGCGATTCAAGAACCCTAAATCACATACACCGGATATTAAGCTCAAAATAAAACCCATCTCTAAATCTTCACCCATTCTTCACATTCAAACTCCAGCTTCTTGATTTTATCGAATTTCAGTGACTCCTCTGGTTAATTTTATCAGCATCAGAGAACCCTAACTTCATTAACAACAACAACAACATCAGCAGCTGTAATTCCTCTTCATTTTGTTCTTGACTGCAACAGACTCAAAACCCATTGATGGCTCTCAAATTTAATTCCTTTATCTTTCTCCAACCTTGATTCAAACAGTATCAGCTTCACATCATCTTGATTCCTCCCTTTCTCTAAATTTCTATGCATCTCCAAATCTCAGATAGCAGCCGTCACTGTTTCTCTCGGTTTCAGGTGGAAAAGTGAAGTAAAGATAATGAGACACTGAATTTTAGGTTTAGTGTAGGAATGGGGATAGCTATACCCACTGAGGTGAAGTAGATAGGGTACCCATAATGACTCTAGGCACTCATGATTAGGACAAGGGCCAACCAAATGGCAGGCAACCCTTATGTTGACTTAGCTCGACTCCCATGTCACTCGCCTGCGTCCTTATGCTCCCAATTGAATGCTTTGTTCTTCTTCTTTCGAGTTCCGCCACCAACAGTAGCCGTCTCTTACTTCTCAAATTCACTTCTTCTCTTCAATGTCTCTTCATCACTAAAGTTGTAGTGATTTTCAGACAGAAAATTTGCATCACTAAAGCCGACATACTTTTCAGACAGAGATGAAGAAATAAAAGCAAATAATGAGAAATAGTTCGTCTCCAACAACAATTGCACATGAAATGACACTTTTGCCCTGTTTTTTCTTCTTTTGTTCCAAATGACTCCAAAGTACCTAAACACTCAAAAGCAAATATAAGATAGATAATTTACAAGAAAACCTAGCAAAGAAAGCATAAATAATAGATAAATATTAAGGTGTTTTAGACACATATCAGTAGCTTAGGGTTTTCTTATTTCCGCAGCCTCCTTTGTGCCCCGTATTGCTTTCGCTTTTTACTCATCCCATGTATATCCGCAGGTCTCCAGGAGCAGCTTGTAGGTATGAGTGCCAAAGTCAACCATCTTGATAGCAAAGTATCTTCGTTTGAGATAGTCCGCCAGTTTGATGCTGCTGCAAAGTTTAAAGCTGAGTCACTTCAACAGGCTAATGACCAGCTCAGTACTCAGATGATGGAGCTTTGTCGGAAATCAGCCTCTGATTTGGAGACTCGAGCCTCCCAAATGAGGGTGCAATTCGAGCGCTCGACTATTGATTACATCAATAATGCCTTTGCCGAAGCTGAACGCCAAGCTGACAGAGTTGTCTTTCCTCGTCTTCCTTACCCTTGATTCTACTGTTTCGAACTTCGTTTAAGTAAAACTCCTCTTTGTTGTCTATGTCCTCAACTGAGGTATATGTTTTAGCTGGGATGTCTCCTTTCTTTGAAACAATGCTTTATGGTGGTTTGGACCTTTGTTATCTGCCATGCAACTTTTAAGAAATGTTAGACATGTTTTGGTAAAATTATTATTTCACCTATATTACTGCATGAATATTTTGTTTTAGGCGTAATGTGTCTAATCAGTCGTACATTCAAGTTATTACCAGGTGCTAAGGTATGCTTAACCTTTGGTGGAACATTCAACGTCCTACCAGGATATCTTTTGGCCAGAAGGTATCATGGTGGCGAAGGTCCCTACGTGGGTAATAATTTTCCTGTAACCCTATGTGTTCAGCGCGGGGGCGGATTTACTTCGACAGGGTATCTCTATAGGGGATATCTTATTTTTTTCCTTATGCCTCATGGAAGGAGCCATCGCCCCGAGGATCTGAGATTGACATATGCGATGTTATGCCTTGCCTTGCCTCATTGTCACTCCTGACAGAGGGTGTCTATTTTAACCCAATTATACCAATTAGAGCTAATTCTTTAACAAAAAGCTTCTTTCATTGATTAGTAAGGTTTGTAATACCTTTTTTTTCCAGGGATAGAACATGGTAGGCTATTGCACATACCTTTCTTCTCCTGAGTAATCACCATTCTCTTACGGGTAGTACTTTTTTAGGTACATCACATTCCAAGGGTGTTGTAGCACTTCTCCTTTTAGGGTTTTTAGGTAGTAAGACCCTTTTCCGGCGATGTCATGTATGATGTAGGGCCCATCCAATGTTGGAGCTAGCTTGACCCACTCATTCTTTCTTTGATATGGTGGTATCTGATGTAGTACATATTCCTCAGCCAAAAAGTTCCGAGGGCTTTTATTGTATTCCCGAGCTAGCCTTCATTGTAATTCACCGTCTTTTGCAGGGCTAGCTCCCTTCTTTTTTCAAGGTCATCCAGCTTTTCTAACATCAAGTTTGTTGTTAGATATTTCTCCCAAGCCTCGGTTTTTGTCGTAGGAAGTATAACCTCCATTGGGATGACTTCTTCGGCTTCGTAGGTCAACAAGAATGGAGTTTCCCCCGTAGCTGACCTTCTTGTAGTTCGATAGGACCATAGGATGTTGTGTATCTATTAGCACCACCTCTTTTTATATACGCCTAGCTTCTTTTTTAAGTTCATTGCTATGGTTTTGTTGGTTGCCTCCGCTTGTCCATTGCTCTTAGGGTATATTGGAGTTGACTTGTTTTTCTGAATGTTGAAGGTATCAAACAACATGTCGATGTTCTTTCCTTGTAATTGTTTGTCATTGTCTGAGACTATGGAGGCTGGTATTCCGAACCTATAGATGATCTGCTCAAACAATAATTTGAAGACATCTATGTCTCTAATTCTTGCCAAAGGCCTTGCTTCCACCCACTTGGTGAAGTAAATCCGTAGCTACGATGAGTTATTTTCTTTGTGATGTTCCTTCTTCAAAGGTCCAACTATATAAACCTCCCATTTGAAAAATGGCCAAGGGCTGATAACCGAGTTAAGATCCGTTGCTGGTGATTTGATTTTCTTGGTGAAGCGTTGGCATCTTTCACATCACTTGTCCACGTTCTTTGAGTCTTCGTCCATGCTTAGCCAGTAGTACCCTTGCATTTTGGCTTTAACCGTCAAGGACCTTCTTCCACTATGGTTGCCGGTATCTCCACTGTGTATATCATGGAGTATTCTCCTCCATTTGGTTCGTGAGAGGCACCGCATTAGGGGTCCGAGAAATGACCTCCTATACAGTATTCCGTCACGAAGGCTGTACATTGCTGCTTTTGACTCGAGTTTCCGAGCTTCATTAATTTCGGCTGGTAATGTACCTTTGTCAAGGTACTGATGGATTGGAATTCTCCAATCATCTTTCACTTCGTTTCCGTTGCCTTCGTCTGACATGGATTGGTCTTCGTCAGACTCTTTCGCTTCTTCGTCTGATTCTTTCATCTCTTCGCTTGTTTCTCCCTTTCTGCTTCTCTCATGACCCGAGTTTGGACGACCAAAGCCTCCTCAACGCCTGAGATTGGTCCTTCTATCTAAGGTTCATATATCCTTCCAATTTGCACGACGGTGGTATTTTTGTCCCTTAGCATGGAGGATATGAATGTTAAGGCATCTGCGTGTTTGTTGTCCTTTCGGCATACATGTTTGAATGTTATGTTGCTGATTTTGAATGCATGTTCCTGAGCTAGCTTCAAGTAAGAAGATATCACTGGGTCCAAAGTTTGATATTTGAGTTCGATTTGTCTAATAACCAACTGAGGGTCACTAGCCAACCGAACATCTGATAAGCCTAGCTCTCGTGCCAAGCGTAAACCATGTATGACCTCCTCATATTCTGTGATGTTGTTGGTATATTGTTCGAATTCTAACCTAAATGCGTAGATGTATCGGTCTCCAGTAGGGGTTGTTATTACAATCCCTATGCCTGCGCCTTCTCCATTGGAGGAGCCATCTACAAATATTTCCCACCTTAGTGAATTATGAGGTTCCAGCAAGTCCTCCGAATCTTGCTTGTCTTCCTCAATTCTTGGGATGTCGTCTATTTCCGCTTCGTCGCTGAGAGGTAAGTCTGCCATAAAGTCTGCTAAGATTTGTGATTTCTCAGCCTTCCTTGTTTCGAAAATTATTTGGAATTGTTTGATCATGGCATTCCATTTTGCCACCCTTACAATTTTCTCCGTGATGTCGAGATTTGACCTATTTGAGCCTTTGTGAAGACTCGGATGGTATGTGCGTCAAAATATATCCTTAGTTTTTATGTTGCCACTACTAAGGCATATATGAGTTACTCCACCATGGTGTAGTTACGCTCCGCTGAACTGAGTGTCTTGCTGATGTAATAGATGGGTTTTTCTTCTTGCCCTTTGACTCGTACCAATACTGCGCTTACAGCGTAGTTTTTTGCTGCTAAGTAGAGAGTGAGTATCTCACGTGGCTCTGGTTTCTATAAGATAGGTACCGAGGCTAGGTACTCCTTGATTTTTTGGAAAGCTTGTTCGCATTTCGTGGTCCACATCAACCTGCTTCCTTTCCTTAGTGTATCGAAAAATGCTTTTCATTTGTCCGATGATCTTGCTATGAATCTTCCCATAGAGGCTAAGATTTCATTTAGTTTTTGTACTCCTTTCAGCGTTTTTGGAGATGGCATCTCCATTATTGCTCTGACCCTTTCGGGGTCTACTTCTATCCTCACTTAGTTACCAAGTACTCTAGGAATTTTCCTGAGGTTACTCCGAACGTACATTTCTCCGGATTTATTTTCATGTGAAAGTTTCTCATGGCTTTGAATATCTCCTTTAGGTGTGATAGGTGATTTTCCGCCTCTTTGCTTTTGACAAGCATGTCTTCCACGTAGACTTCTAGTATCTTGCTTATCCATGGCTTAAAGATTTTGTCTACCAATCGTTGGTATGTTGCCCCCGCGTTCTTTAGTCCAAAAGGCATCCTTGTATAGAAATACAAGCCTCGTTGGGTAAAGAACGCAGTATGTTGTTGATCTTCTGCTGCAAGTGCGATTTGGTTATAACCGGAGTAACCATCCATAAAGGATAGCCTCTGGTGACCTTTGGTTGCATTGACCAGTCGGTCAATATTGGGTAGCATGTAGCTATCCTTGGGTTATGCTTTGTTGAGATTGCTAAAGTCGATGCAGATATGTACGCCTCCGTTCTTCTTAGGCACAATCACCATGTTGGATATCCACGTGGGATACTTGACTTCTCGTATGAATCCTGTCGTTAGGAGTTCTTGCAACTCCTTCTCTATTGCTTCCCGGTAGATATACGCCACTTTGCGGATACGCTGATTGAATGGTACGATTTCTGGTTTGATCCGAAGGTAGTGGGAGACCAAGTTCGGGTCAATTCCTGGCATGTCTTCCATTGACCATGCGAAGATATCTGCATAGTCCCTTAGTAGTATTTGCAATTGCATCTCCTCTTCCTCTTCTAGTAAAGTTCCGATGGTGATCATCTTTGGTTCTTCCTCCGTTTCAATGTTGATTTTCTTTGTTGGCTCTACTGGTGAAAAGGTTGGTTTCTGAGGTTGTAGAGGAGTGCATTTCTGTAATTGTCATTTAGCGGAAGTGTCCGCTACCAGAGTGGCGGAGGTGCTTGCTTTCTGGTCCATGGGGGCTTCGAGGACTTTGAAGTCTCCATTTTTTACTTCGTTGGCATTCTCCCTTCGTCTTTTGTTTTCGTGTTGCTGTGTAGCAGCTCTTTCTTCGTTGAGCCTGACCTCTGCTAGATTACATAGCCTTGCATCTTGTTGGTATCCTTTGATTTCCATTTCACCCATGGGTATTGGGAATCGAAGGTATTGATAATAGATCGAAGTCGTTCCTCTTAAGTGATGGACCCGTAGTCGTCCAATAATGACATTATAGGGCGAAGGTGCCTCCACAACACATAACCTTGTATTGGTTACTAAGGGTCCTGCGCGCACCTGCAAGACAATTTCTCCTTTTGTCCTGGAGACTGCTCCATTGAAACCGTATATTGTGTAGGTGGATGAATCCATTTTCTCAACTGTTAAACCCATACGTAAGTAGGGTTCGTAGAACAATACATTTAACGAGCTGCCCCCATCAATGAGGACCTTCGTAACATTCCATCCATGGATTGGAAGAATGATCACAAGTGGATCGTTGTGCATCTCGACTTCCTGGTTGACGTCTCTTGTTGAGAATGTTAATGGCGTATCCATCCATTCTTCCCAAGTGCTAGTTGGTGGTGCACTTAGCTTGAATACCTCGTGGGCTTCTAGCTTTCTTCTGTTTCGAGCTAACTCGAGTATATATTTGAGTAGCTCCTCTTGGACTCCGTTTGATAAGGTGATCATGTTAATGTATTTTCCATCTTATGGTAACTCCACCATTTTCTTGGGGACTACCTCTGTATCAGCAGGTTGTATCTGCACATACTCCATGAATTTGCCTTCGTCTATAAATCTCTGAATTGTGTTCATCGGGTGATAGCATGTGTCAGTTGTATGACCGTAGTACTAGTGGTATTCAAAGTACTCCTTAGTATCCTTTGTTTTATCCGGCTGCTTTCCCCTAATGTTAGGGTAGGGAAAGCCTGGCTTCGCTCCTTCCTTGCTTAGAATGTGGGAGAACATTGTGTTAGCTTTGTGTAAACTTTATCTACAAAATCTTCCCTTCCTTTTCCTCTGCCTTTTCCATCTCCATATTTTGAACTTTTATCCCGAGAGCTGGTTCTGCCCCGGCTTCATTTTGCCTCTTAGGTATCTCCGGAATTGGTTCTTGAGAGTTCGCTCGCTGCAGAGCTGTTGTTGCCCTTGTTTATGCTCTGGGTTTGTCCTTCTGGATTTCTTCAAGTCTGATGTAGCAATCTTGGACAACTCGAAGCTCTCCTTCGGAATCAAGGGCTCGGTTGTGAAGCTCCACGAAGATAGCTGAGGTTCTATCAAGTCCGTACTTATAACAATTAATGCTAATTTCTGGATTGACTTTCCCGATTGCTTGGCACGTCTTTTGCCACCTGTCTGTGTATTGCATCAATGTTTCCCGGGGCCCGATAGCTAAAGAAAATAGCCTATCTAACCCTGCCTTTGTTGATTTGTTATACATGTATGTCTCCAAGAAAACAGTAGAAAATTGCTCAAAAGAGTCAATTGAGTTTATTGGTAAATTATCATACCACGCCAATGCTGATCCCGTCAAGCTTGTAGGGAAGTACCTACAGAGTACTACATCATCTCTTTCCCAATGGGCTAGGACACGAGTGTAGTACCGTAGGTGAGCTGCGGAATCCGAGGTACCATTGTATGCCTGAAACGTAGGCATTGGGCATTCGCAGGGATAGGCTCCCTCAAAATGCGAAAGGATAGCAGAGATGTTGTTGCTTCTTGGAGTACCTCCTCCAGCCTTGCGCCTGCGTGGCCAGTTTTCAATCCTTGTATTTTTTTTTCCGCATCTTCTCCATTTGCTCCATGACCATGTCCACATTGTGAGCATCTCTGGAAAATGCCTCATCATAATAAGACTGAGATGGCTTGTAAGTTGGGTCCGCCTCATTTGGATCGTGTCGTGTTTTCCTAGCTCCCCCCGGTGGGTTAGCCTTTGGTGGGTTAAGATCCCCCATTCGTTTTCCAGAGATAGCTCTCTGCTCACGCCTCTTCAACGGACACATCCAGCATATCTTCCAGGTTTTGGTTTTCCTGAACCATCACGTGCATTGCATCCTCGTGCTCCTTGTTACGGAGTAGCAAAGCTGCTACCTGCGCTGCCAATTGTTCTTCATTGTGGATTCCACCTCCCTGAGGAGTGCTGTCGGCCGGATCCTCAGAGTCATCCACTCCTTCTTCTATGGCCGGATCATCAGGATCTATCTAGATTGGAGTTAGGTTTCCCAACCCTCGTCCCGTAGGAGCTAAGGTTCTAGGTAACCCTTCGTTATCCGAAGGTGGCTTCATAACATGGGGACGTTCCGGTAACGACATGTCGTAAAGTGGTTGTGCTCCCGATGTTTTCCCCATCCCTTCAGTAGGGGTAGGTGGTTTGGTAGCAACCGTTCTTCTTGCTATTTCACTTTGCCCGTCCTCTGCTACGTTTCTTTGATTCACTTGAGATGGTTTTTGAGATCTTCCTCTCGTAACCGCTGGTCGTGAGATTGTTGGTATATCACTTGGTTCTGCATGCCTTCGGTCTTTTGTTATCCTGAAGTTACAGAAAAAATGAAAGTTTTTTCTACTTGGGTGCCTTCGTTAAAAGTGGCAATTAATGCTCTGACACGGAAGACGGCTAAGCAGCTTTTTAAGAAAAAGTAGTAGAATGACGTCTGAAAAGATTGGTATTTAATTTCTTATGACACCCTTGGAAAAAACAACTTTAAATGTTGAAAACAATTTAAAAAAGGTGTCTGATCTTCCAAGAAAAAGGGGTTATTAAATGCTTTGTAAGATCTTTTCTCCTTAAATTCTCACTGAGATTCCTCAGTGCTCAGATGTACTCAGATCTAAAGGATACCCTATCGGAAAAGGTTGTTTGAGTATAAAACAAAAGTTTTAACGTTTTTTGAATGCGTTTTTGCATAAAACTTTGTAGATCTGGAAGGTTGCAAGTCTTTAGAGGCTATAAACTCAAAGAACTTACGTAAATAACGGATGAATGGATCACTAGAAAGTGAGATCCACCGTTGTTACTCTCAGATCTCTTCGTTAAAGAAGATGTGTAAGTTAAAAAATAAAGGAACATAAAAACTCAAGATGGTGAGCAAATCCTTCTAGCGCCAAACTGTGACTACTAATTTTCCCATAGTCTACTTAATGTATACGGCTCAGAGAATCAGATACTAAGTAGTATTGATATATCCGTTGAACTGATAATTCTAAGTAATAAAAGGTATTCGAGATCGCAATAATAACGAAGAACACAAATTGAAGGTAAATTCTACTAAGTTATCATGAGACACAAAAGATTACGTGGTTCGACTTTTGTCTACGTTCACGGGTGTTGATGGTGGATTTTAGTTTAGGGCTAAAATTATAAAACCAAATTTATGCGCTGACATCCTGCAAAGGATAAAGCCACTGATAAGTGATGAATACTCCTTCACTTTACTAATTCACCTAGAATGGAGCATGTGGCAACAATCCCAATATTTTGTGAATTAAATACAAAAAATTCATCCAGGTTGGAGCATGTAGCAACAATCCCATATATCCTGTGAATTTATAGCATTATTAATTAATGCATGACTAGCCTTGTATTTCCTGTGCTTTTCCCGCAGAACTCTCATTATTAGTGCGGCATGACGACTAAGTGTTGCTCTCAACAGAGTAACACGAACCTCCAAGTGTTAATAGTGAGGCATGCACGAAATACCCGTACAGGCTACATCTCTCGGTGAGTTATACTAGCCCGATTGAGCATACATCTCTCGGTGTGTTATACTAGCCCGATTGAGCATACATCTCTCGGTGTGTTATACTAGCCCGATTGAGCATATTTGAACCTACACTGTCCGTATCAGTCTCAGAAACAATCACGACCACGCAAGTCGGTCGCATGATTTAACCAGCCTAGACGATCCTCAGCAGGAACAGGCTATCACCGCAATGACCACCAGCGGGCCCGTTTATGCCCTGGCCGGTCATGTGCACATCACGCCCTTCAGATAGCCACCAAACACCAGCCCAGAGTTGGATGACCAAGCTGGTGTAGGAGCAACTAAAAAAGAAGTCGTACGACAAAAACCGGCCAAGGCAGACTTAAACATGTCACGGCCGTTCAACTTCGCCGACGCGGTTGGACGGCGAGGATTATTCCAAAGCCGATCGGACATCTGTCGTGGTACACACCGGCGGGTCCCCTTCACTCATGTGTAGCCGACTTTTCCCTGACCTAGCCACATTGCAACATATGCTTGTCCGAAGTTGGGTCAGCATGAAGAATCAAGGGTCGTAGGAAAAGTCCACTAGAAACTTAAATCGATCACGACCTTCCAACTTCACCAGCATGGTTGGATGGCTTAGATCAAGCCTGGGTTGGTCGGATATATAACACCACACTCACCGCCGACCCAACAAGGGTCCCACACGGTCGACCTCCCCGGATGAGGAGTGTACCTCATAGTTTCGGCCGGTCGAACATGCATGCACGCGACCGGCCAAAAACACTAATTAGGTTGCGGCACATTACATGTGTCGCTAATCGATCACGAACGCCCATCTTCGCAGGCTTGGATGGAAGGTGTAGATGTGGACTTAACGGGTCCCGTCTACACGCCTGACCAATCGGCCAAGACCGACCATGGCTAGACGCCTCGATTCGTGCGCCCAAACTATCCCTGGATCACGCGTTCCCCAATTCCTTTGCGACAACGGATTTCTGCCGCAAACCGATCTCAACCACTCAACTTTGCCAGACAAATTGAGTGGACTAGATTATATCTTCATGGGGTAATAAGGTATGGACGTGTACACCGGCAAGCTGTCTACATGCATGCCCGGTCGGTCCTGCCTAATACACCTCCCATGCTTTGTTTCGACCAAGCTGAAGAGTGATGCTTGTGCACCTCTTCAAGACCCTAAACTCTATCAACGGCCGCAGATGAGTGTCATAAAATTATGTCGTCCGTCCAACTCCACCAGCTTGGTTGAACAGCCCTGGCTAGGAGTCAAGCGACCAATGAAGCATTCCCATGATCACCGTCCACCACTCTTCCACATAGAGTGATCGGTCAAATCATGGCTCGCTCATGCAGCCTCCAAACGATCACTCGAAGATGGTTGGATGTGATGCTATTTTAAGACGTTTGATCGTGATTTACTCCATTAAGCCTTAAAATAGCGATGCTTCATACGCGCTGAATACATTCGCTGCATTACATGCATATAATACACACGATATTTTATAAGTATCGACTTCCCAAATAACTTAGTTATTTAACCTAGCATTACATGCTACTTCCTGTGGGTCCCACGATCCACACGATCGAGACATCAATCATGTCACAAACTGGGGGATACTTACTGGGGTATTGGTCTGGCGGTTTACAGCGTGCAGCGTGCAACGCGCCATCACAAGAACGTGTCAGGAAGACATGGACGGTTAGCGATGATGGGAGAAGTGGGCTTAGGCCTGATCGTGTGACAATCACGATCACGACGCCATTATTCCATCACTCCACTTCCTCCACTTCCTATGAGACGAGGGTTGTGCTTTATGACTTGTATAAATAGGTTCTCCTCCATATTTCCACAACACAGAGGACAAGACAGAAAACCAAGTGTTGATACAATCGTATTCAAACACCAGAACTGATAGCTTACATCCTGCAAGCCAGTTCATCATTCTTATACAAGTCATAAAACAGCCAACACCTCCACAATCTCAACACCTTCTTCGCTTCCCTCCCTAAGATCAACCCCATCTCCTGCACTTTGTGACCGAAGCAAGTCTGGAACGGCCATTTCTTGGTTTAGGCCAGAGTTGTACAAATTGATTTCTCGAAGCACAAGCACTCCCGTGCAGTGCATTTGTTTAGGGTTTAGATTCATTTCTCATCCACACACCCCAAATTACCAAAACCGGAAGAAATAGTTTTCACCCATAAACAATTGGCGACCACAGTGGGAGATTAATCTCTCTGTTGCGATCTCAAGATTTTCATAATATGGTTGACCTCAGGGATAATTCTACCGCGACGGATCTCAGCCAGAATCCTTCAAATGGTAATATCTCTCACCCTCCTTTGAACAATTCTGTTTATAACGAATTTTGATATTTCAATACCCCCATTATCTCTGTCGCTTCAACCGATGGAGAAATCCCAACTCTGGCTGAACTAGCACGGAGGCAAGAAGTTCTGGCAAGAAATGTGGACCCGATCAAAGAAGCGATAAACGACATACTCGATCTCCTCATCGAGATGACATCAGATACGAGCAGTTCTCCTTTCACATAGATTTCTATACTAGGGACTGATCCTCGCAGCGATCCTCCTCAAGTCGATAGTTTTACTATGAACCAGAGGCCGGTGGATCAGGAAGCGGCTTCTCTAGTGGAAATTTTATGCAAACTTTTACACCTATCGAAGAATCAGCGGGCGGAGACGTTTGCTGCAATTAACCAGATAGCCCTGGACGTGCACCTGGCTCCTTCACTCCCAGAAGTCTCGAATGCATCAGAAACATCTGTGAATAATGTTACATTTATAGAGGACGACATGATGGCGGAGGAAGGTCACAACCGGGCCCTACATGATACTGCACGCATCAAGGATTTAGAGTTCAAGAGGACCTTCATCGACACGGGAGCGTCTTCGAATGTGATTACTCTCAAGACTCTCAGGACAGCCAAGGTTCGCCCATGCAAGATCGTACGGCAGCCTACCACAATGACAGACTTTGAAGGAAACCAGACCAGCACATACGGGTATGTCAATCTGAATTTATCAGTAGGGCCCGTTCAGTCGAAAGTGAAATTCGAAGTCATCGAGAAGGAGCCGGACTATCATATGATACTAGGGAATCCATTGTTTCATGACAATAGGATCGTCCCTTCAACGTATCACCAATGCCTGAAGACTATGCTGAATAAATAAGTCGTTCGTATTCCAGCATCATTGTCTCCTTACGCACCAATATGCGGAGTGGAACTGTTCGAACTGAGGGAAGCTCCGCGGGAAGGATCAGACAAAGTCCATTGCATCCCACTCCCCACGTGGGCTTCAATCTAGGAGGAGGACCGAATTACATCATTGAGGGCTAAGCCCCACAATGCATCTTTGCTTACAAGACATCCCCTTTCATCTGGTAAAGCAGCGACCCACGTTCACGCGAAGAGGGAGCGAACTTTTGTGGCAATCCGTGACCAGAAAGGGAAGACCGTATACCCACGCCGTTGTTAGAAATTATAAGGGGAGACTGTTACCCAGTCTCTCCGCCCAACAGAATGCTACAACAATGACGAGCCACAAGAAGAAGTACTAGATGCTCCACGACAGCTGCAAGATGGCACCAACTCCATAACTGATGAGCTCGACGATGAGGAATCTCCTAGGCCTATCTCCATCAGCTCGACCTTGTGTAAGCATTCATACAATCTCCGATCCAAGCCGGTCAAACAATCTCCGAGGCAATTCAGGCGCGAGATCAGGTGTTGCATGGATTCCAGAGACTTGAACGAATGCTGCCCCAAAGACGATTTTCCCCTACCTAACATCGACATGTTGGTAGATGCTACCAGCGGACACGGAATGTTCTCCTCCATGGATGGATATATCGGCTACAACCAGATAAGGATGTATGAGCATGATGTAATCAAATCCAAGACTCAAGCTATCCTCACCATGCCGCTGCCACGAACCGTGAAGGAGATCCAAAGCTTCATGGGCAAGGTGAACTACATTCGACATTTTATACCTGGTCTAGCCTAGCTCGTTGCTTCGTTCACTCCCTTGCTGAAGAAAGGAGCAAGTTTTGTCTGGACCGCACTACAGCAGGAAGCGTTTCTGAAGATTCAACGAATATTGTCATCTTCAAATCATCACAAAGGGTTCGCCTATTATGTCAGCCCGGACGAGAGCGGGCCCGGGACATCTTCAGATCTACTGGAGCCGACACCTCAAGGTGTAATTGCGCATCAATAGGGCGGTACCTGTCAATCATGCTTTGTTAAAAAAACAGCGCTTTCAGACATCCTCTGAACTCCGTGAAGCTGCTAAACGCTCAGTTGCGACAGCACCTGCCCTGCTAGAAACAACAAGCCTGCCAGTAATGAAGAGCCACACGATGTTCGTGGAAGCATATATTTCACCAACGGGCAATACAACCTTCAGCCTTTTATAAGCAGTTTCACTGAAGCCGTAAGAGGAAAACCACCGAGATACAACATCCTGCGCGTCAACTCCAACTCCAGTACCGCATGCACGACCGCTACAATGATGAAACAACGTCCAAGATATTCCATGTCTGGCTTAACGGAAGCAACATCAATAAGAGACGCTTTCAGAATTTCGTCTACCGTAGAAGATGTAGTTGCGTTTCCAAAGGAGATTGCACCTGGGACTTAAAAGAGAGATGCAGGCACGCTATCATTCCAAGATGTCCAAAGACGAGGATATACTCAAGAGTGTAGACGTATTGTCAAAGGCCGGTGATATTCCTGGACGTCTATGAAGCGCAACGCAGGCGTAAAGACGGCCTCATGAACCCAGTGTGACAACATCTATCAAGTCGAAGGCTCAATGGATACTCGGGGCAGGGGACTGTCCCCCTCTTCTTCATTCCATGAGGCAACATCAAGAAGCCATCGTTCCATCATTAGCTTCTCCCTCTAATAACGAGACAAGCTCTACCGCTATATGAAGACCGCCAATGCCCGAGCTTCACCATAGAAACAACAACTACGGATAGAGGTAATCCGAACTTCTTTATTATGGTAATCCCACCGACCATACAAGATAGACCATGTAAAATCACGCTTGGGGACTGAGGCTCAGCATGAAGTTCCTTCACCGTCAGTCAAGGACTTCTTCAACACGAGAGAGATGATCAATCAAGAAGCATGTAATTCGCAAGGGTAAATCAAAAGAGGAAGCCGCTTCAACAGAAACTTCTTTAACGATCGCTCTATGAGAAGCCGCTTCAACGATCGCTCTATGAGAAGCTTTCTTCAACACTCGATCCAGCAGAAGCCGCTTCAACGCTCGCTCCTGAAGAAGCTTGCTTCAACACTCTCTCCTGAAGAAGCTTGCTTCAACACTCGCCCAACCTCTTCAACACTCGCTCTAGGAGAAGACGCTTCAATGCTCTCTCCTGAAGAAGCTTGCTTCAACGCTCGCTCCAGAAGCATTATCTCCAGATGACATCTTAACAGGATCCTCTTTGTTCATTTTCAAACAACTAAAAGTAAAGGAAGCGGAAAAAGAGTCAGTATTTCGTATGGAGAAATCAGGTGTTAATGGTCAGATCTGGAGTATGTATATGAAAAGAAAAGGTATAGCACATGACCACGACCAGTGAAGCATGCTTTCCTGACCGTGGAAGACCATACACGACCCCTCGTTTGATCGAAGCAGGCGCAGTAGCCCCATGAATGAAGCAGATGCAGCAGTCCGTCGATTAGGCACAACCCCTCGATCAAGCGAAGCAGCCACATCAGCCCCACATTCGAGCGGATCAAGCACGAAGCAGGCTTTCGACCGAAGCAGGCATAACAAGGTCGATCGAAGCATGCAAGACCGACATTCGAGCGGAGCAAGCACGAAGAAGGCATAGCAAGGTCGATCGAAGCAGGCAAGACCGACGTCATGCTAGGGGAACGCTCGCCTGGACGCCTCTTGAACGTGACATGCTCCAAGGACATGACGATCCGTCTCTCCTGGTAACATCTAACTTGGTCTCATAAGTTTTATCTTTATTTGTCACCATCTAATGCCTACTCCACAATAATGTAACCATTATGCGCTAGGCAAGGGACTTAATGTTGATGGTAGATTTTAGTTTATGGCTAAAATTGTAAAACCAAATTTATGCGCTGACATCCTGCAAAGGATAAAGCCACTGACAAGTGATGAATACTTCTTCACTTTCCTAATTCACCTAGAATGGAGCATGTGGCAACAATCCCAATATTCTGTGAATTAAATACACAAAATTCATCCAGGTTTGAGCATGTAGCAACAATCCCATATACCCTGTGAATTTAGAGCATTATTAATTAATGCATGACTAGCCTTGTATTTCCCGTGCTGTTCCCACAGAACTCTCATTATTAGTGCGGCATGACGACTGAGTGTTGCTCTCAGCAGAGTAACACGAACCTCCAAGTGTTAATAGTGAGGCATGCACGAAATACCCGTACAGGCTACATCTCTCGGTGTGTTATACTAGGCCGATTGAGCATACATCTCTCGGTGTGTTATACTAGCCCGATTGAGCATATTTGAACCTGGACTGTCCGTATCAGTCTCAGAAACAATCACGACCACGCAAGTCGGCCGCATGATTTAACTAACCTAGATGATCCTCAGCAGGAGCAGGCTATCACCGCAATGACCACCAGCGGGCCCGTTTATGCCCTGGCCGGTCAGGTGCACATCACGCCCTTCAGATAGCCACCAAACACCAGCCCAGAGTTGGATGACCAAGCTGGTGTAGGAGCAGCTAAAAAAGAAGTCGTGCGACAAAAACCGGCCAAGGCAGACTTAAACATGTCACGACCGTCCAACTTCGCCGGCGCGGTTGGACGGCGAGGATTATTCCAAAGACGGTCGGACATCTGTCGTGGTACACACCGGCGGGTCCCCTTCACTCCTGTGTAGTCGACTTTTCCCTGACCTAGCCACATTGCAACATATGCTTGTCCGAAGTTGGGTCAGGGTGAAGAATCAAGGGTCGTAGGAAAAGTCCACTAGAGACTTAAATCGATCACGACCATCCAACTTCACCGGCATGGTTGGATGGCTTAGATCAAGCCTGGGTTGGTCAGATATATACCACCACACTCACCGCCGGCCCAACAAGGGTCCCACACGGTCGACCTCCCCGGATGAGGAGTGTAGCTCATAGTTTCGGCCGGCCAAACATGCATGCACGCGACCGGCCAAAAACCCTAATTAGGGTTTGCGGCACATTACATGTGTCGCTAATCGATCACGAACGTCCATCTTCGCATGCTTGGATGGAAGGTGTATATGTGGACTTAACAGGTCCCGAGCATGTCAACACGATCACCGTGGGCCCGTCTACATGCCTGACCATGGCTAGACGCCTCGATTCGTGTGCCCAAACTAGGCATGGTCGCGCGGTCCCCGATTCCTTTGCGGCAACGGATTTCTGCCGCAAACCGATCTCAACCACTCAACTTTGCCAGACAAATTGAGTGTCCTAGATTATATCTTCATGGGGTAATGAGGTATGGACGTGTACACCGGCAAGCTGTCTACACGCATGCCCGGTCGGTCATGCCTAATACACCTCCCATGCTTGGTTGCGACCAAGCTGAAGAGTGATGCTTGCGCACCTCTTCTAGACCCTAAACTCTATCAACGGTCGCAGATGAGTGTCATAAAATTATCTCATCCGTCCAACTCCACCAGCTTGGTTGAATGTACTGGCTAGAGTCAAGCGACCAATGAAGCATTCCCATGATCACCGTCCACCACTATTCCACATAGAGTGATCGGTCAAAGCACGCCCATGCAGCCTCCAAATGATCACTCGAAGATGGTTGGATGTGATGCTATTTTAAGACGCTTGATCGTGATTTACTCCATTAAGCCTTAAAATAGCGATGCTTCATACGTGTTGAATATATTCGATGCATTACATGCATAGAGTACACACGATATTTTATAAGTATCGACTTCCCAAATAACTTAGTTATTTAACCTAGCATTACATGCTACTTCCTGTGGGTCCCACGATCCACACGATCTAGACATCAATCATGTCACAAACTGGGGGATACTTACTGGGGTATTGGTCTGGCGGTTTACAGCGTGCAGCGTGCAACGCGCAATCACAAGAACGTGTCAGGAAGATATGGACGGTTAGCGATGATCGGAGAAGTGGGCTTAGGCCTGATCGTGTGAGAATCACGAGCACGACCCCACTATTCCATCACTCCACTTCCTCCACTTCCTACGAGACGAGGGTTGTGCTTTATGACTTGTATAAATAGGTTCCCCTCCCTATTTCCACAACACAGAGGACAAGACAGAAAACCAAGTGTTGATACAATCGTATTCAAACACCAGAACTGATAGCTTACATCTTGCAAGCCAGTTCAGCTTTATGATACAAGTCATAAAACAGCCAACACCTCCACAATCTCAACACCTTCTTCGCTTCCCTCCCTAAGATCAACCCCATCTCCTTCACTTTGTGACCGAAGCAAGTATGGAACGGCCATTTCTTGGTTTAGGCCAGAGTTGTACAGATTGATTTCTCGAATCACAAGCACTCCCGTGCAGTGCATTTGTTTAGGGTTTAGATTCATTTCTCATCCACACACCCCAAATCACCAAAACCGGCAGAAATAGTTTTCACCCATAAACAACGGGGTAACGAGTGATTATTTGTATAAAGTTTTGGTGGTTGCAAAGATCTTAAATGCTTCCCAAAGTAACAGAGAGAACTCAAGTTGAAGTAAATACTTAAGTTCTAAACATTAAAGAGGTATAAGATCAAGACTAGATCTTCTTTTCCTGGGTATTGAATGCCTTTGTTTGTTGGTGAAGCTTGGTATTTATAGCCCCTTATGCTCCAGTTATATCTTTGTTGTCTTTGGGTCCATCGTACCCTGATATACCTTTAGTACAAATGGTACCTTCGTTCACCGTACGCTTTCTCCAGTCGGACTCTGCCACCTCAGCTGACCCACGTTCCTTCGGGAACTACCCAGCCTCAGTACAGTTTGTACCTTCGTTCACCGCAAGCCTTTGCCAGTCGGACTCTGCCATCTCATCTCTCTCCACGTGCTTTGGTCAAGTGTGTAGATAAGAGATTAGCGCATTAAATGCTGATTGGATATGTCATCTACCTCTGTCCCTTCGCCAGCTGCCTCTCTCTAGGCTAGGTTTTACTTTTCCATCTCAGTCGTCGAGGTATCCTTCCTCGATATGGGATAAAGTAGATCTGAGAAGGTATTTGCTGCTCCTCAGAATCCTGTGTATAGGGAGGGCTACAAAGTTATCCTACATGTGACCACTAAGACCGTGACACGTGCTCCGCGGAATATTGATATTCACAGCTGATTGCAGATTGAATTGTGAAATTGAGATATAAACTCTTTGATATACTTTTCTCTAGATAGTGTCTGACTGTCTAGATGATTCTCTTGAAAGTATATTGGAGTTTGTCCTACTCATATTGCCGAACGAAATATTGGGTGCAGTTGTTAGACCCCCATTTTTTCATATTCCATAACACTAATAAACAGGTTTGGGGAGAGAGGATCTCCCTTCCTCAAGCCTCTAGAAAAATAATAAGATTCACAAGGTTTACCATTAAGTCTGATAGAGAATATAGTGTTGTAATACATTGCTTAATAAGAGCTCTCCGATCAGAACAGAATCCCATAGACTCCAACATTTTGTCTAAAAAAAACACTCAAGTCTGTCGAATGCCTTCGACATGTCCAGTTTAAGAGCTACAAAACCTTTTATGCTTCTAGATTTCTTCATTGTATGTATTAACTCATGTGCTATTATGATATTGTCATGTGTTATTATGATATTGTAATTGATGTATCTCCTTAGGACATATGCAGCTTAAGTTGGGGATATTAATTTCTCAATCAGTAGTTGTATTCTTTTGGCTAGAAATTTGGATATTATCTTGTAGCTATTATTACATAGACCAATGGGTCTATAATCATTAGGAGTACTGGGATTCTGATTTTAGAAATGAGACGGATAGTTGTTTTATTGATATGAGATGGAAGTTCTTTAGAAATGAAGAAGTCCTTGACTAATTTGATGATGTCTGCGCCAACTGTTTCCCATTGTGATTGGTAAAAACCTGCTGGGAAGCCATCTGGTCCTGGGAAATTCCAGCTAGCTAAACTCTTAACCACAACATGTATTTCTTCTGCAGATGGCACACTCATGAGAGAAACATTATCATTTATAGTAATGTTTCTTTGAATATGAGCAAAAGAAATGTCATGTAATGTTGGGGAAGTAGTTGTAGCTATTGTGGAGAAGTGTGATGTCATAAACTTGGCTAATTTCTCTCTAGTATGCAACCATACTCCATTTGGGTCTCTTAAGGCTACTATATTATTTCTAGCTCTTCTTCTATTAGCCATATAATGGAAATAAACAGTATTGTTATCAGGTTCCTTGACCCATTTGTCTCCTGATTTTTTCTATCAATATTCTGCTTCAATTATTTTCCAATGTCTCAAAAGCTCAATTGTAGAATGTATTTGAGAGTTATTGTAATCACTAAATGGGAGAGTCAGGAAGTATTCCAACTGATTTTTTAAAAAAACTATGTGCATATGCATCTGGCCAAAGTGTTGCCTCTTCCACCTTGCTAAATCTCTTCTAGTCAAGAAGATTTTATTGTTAAAATTGAAACCAGAAAATTTCCAAGATTGAGATATAAGCTGAGAACAAGAAGGATCTGAAAGCTAACATTTATAAAATTTCCAGACATTTGTAGGAGTGAACTTTTCTGATTCTGTAACTAGAAGTATTGGACAGTACGATCACCCATAACCAATAAATGGTAAGTGATATAATCTTGAGTCAGGATATTGATTTTGCCACTTAGCATTATGAAGTGCCATATTTACCATTAAATTTGTTTGTCCAAGTATGATTTTTACCTATGTACCCCAAATCCATTAACCATGCCTCCTATATAATATTACAGACCCAATTATTTATAGATGAGTAACTGGAAGTTTGACCTTTATATTTAAGGTGAACATTAAGATCACCCATAACCACCCATGGCTGAAAAGGATTATCACTGAGATCCTTCAAGAAGTCCCATTGTACTTTTTTAATATCATCATACGTAAAACCATACATACATGATAACAACCATTCCTCTTTAGCAGGGTTAGAAGAAATTAATAAATGAATTATGTTATCCTTTACACACACTATATCACAAGGAAAACCTCCTTTCTAAAGGAGAATTAGACCTCCAACTCTGTCATTTGAACTTACAAAAAGAGAGTTTGGATAGCAATAAGAGTGAGTTAGGGCTTTAGTTTTTTCTTCACTTATTTTTGTTTCACACGGAAAAATTATGTCTGGATTTTGTTCTTTTATTATGTCTTTCAGTTAATCTCTAGTGTCCTTAGCTGCAAACCCTTGTACATTCCAGGTTAAGATTTTCATTGTACTACTTTTTGAAATTCCAATTTGCAGTAGTATATAATCACTAAAACTATATGAAATTATCAGATTTTGTAGAGATTGGGCACAAACAAATTGAGAAAAGTGTGAGATTTGAGATTGTACCTGGTCACCAGTGCTGGATGTTTTGTTTCCGAAAGTCCTTGAGTAGTTTTGCTCCGAAACAGTCCCATGATAAGATTGATAAGAATTTAGAGTTTGACTTTGATCATCTAAAATTAATTGAGTATTTTCTGAAGATTCAGCATTAGCAGAAGAGGAAGGCTGGTTCAATTGATTTTGTTCATAGAGATGAATTAGAGATTGAATTGGACCCTTAAGACTTCTAGTTGCATGCGTTATTGCTGGATCTATATTTTCTAAATTATAATTATCCATTGATAGATCAAATTCCCTTATTTGTGGATATGCTCTTAGCATATTTGGATCCAGATTACCCTCTAAATCAGTGGAAGGATTGATTGAAGAAATTTCTTTTTCCATATTTGGGTTGTTGATGAAATCTAGTAGATTGATAGACTCATTAGTTTCCATTAGGTGAGAATAGTGAACATTAAGGTTACTACTTTCTCCCATTTCCATTTTTAATCTCTTTCCTTGTCTAAAACCTATCGGCTCATTCTCTCTACCTCGAGTTACACTAACTTGAATCATACCCTTCAAATTACACCCAACTGAAGTCATCGACACGTCATGGCTCGCTGAGTCAACTAGTTGAATTGATTCCCTTTCCAGCTGGTTTTGGTTTGTAGTACAAATCACCATTGACGCAGAAATATGAGCAGAATCTTCATTAAAAGCTCCAGCAGTCATTATCTTTTGGTTTGCACTTATTGCACGCAGTTGATCATTGGCGACAAGTATTGCATGTTTCCATGTCTATCTGCATCTGTAAGGTGCTCAATGATGAATTTTTTGTACCTCTATTATCTGGATTACTCCAAGAAGGCGGATCCAGAATAGAATTGGAGGATAGATCCCTTCTGATGTTGTAAAAGAAAATCTGTTATTTCCACACATTCATTTTCCGTGTGATCAATAGTATAGCAGAATCTGCACAAATTGAATGGTTGCTTTTCATTAAAAGCCCAGACCTCTTCTCCGACTGCATTCTTCATCCAAAATCCTCTACGTAAAAGATCTCTAACATCTATTAAGACTTGAAATTTTTGAACCTTTCCTTTGGGTACCACATAGTCTGGAGGATCTAGTTCAATTACTTATCCCATTGCAGATCATATACTCTTCACTATTGTTGGGTTAGCAAACTCATGCCACATGTTATACAACCTTAACCGTAGCAATTGCTTTGTAAGATCAATCTTACTTTTGGGTATTCTTGGATTCCACGGCTCCATCACTAATAAGTCTCCTTCTACAAACCATGGCCTCAGTTTAAGAACCAAATCATATTCTTCCCGTGAATAAAACTTTATCATGTGATAATCTGGTTCTTTTTTTTTGATGCATATTTCCTTACTTTTCATCCAGAGTTTCTTGAGTTCTTTATCTAATTCTCCAACAGAGTAATTTTTGTCAGCATAAAGCTTAGCTGGGAAACAAAATCTCCATTGATTAGCTCCCTCAATGAGGACTTTTGAAGATAAAACCGGTTGTTTGGGGGATTTGAGTCTATCTGAGAGAGAAGCAGACCCCATTTTCTCTTAAACTTATCTAATTTGTTTCTCCATTATAGGATATTGTGTTGGAGAAACTGATTTACGCAAACTAAGAAATAAGAGAAGTAGTAAAAATATCAGAAGATATTAGGGTTGCCGATATTTTGGTTAATGAACGCCGTATACCTGGTGGAAAGCTTGTAAACTTGGCGAATGAGAAAGTAGAGTATAGGCATAGCTATAGGTTTAATGTTGCTTCCTTATTTAACGATGAAAGAGAGTAATAGGACCTTATACTGAAAATAATATTTGATTTAAAAAATGGGGATTTGGATCTTCTCGTACAGAAAAGGTATCAAAAGTGGGGGATCTGAATAAGATAATAATAAAACCAGTGTAAGGAAGGGATAGAGGAAAAACTGCTCAATTGTCTCGATTAAATATCCAACAAGGTGAACCAGTACCTAAAAGAAAAAGGCAAAGACAGTCATATGAGTAATCAACCAAGATAAAAATTATATCAAATGATGAAGAGAACTTAGATTATAACATGCAAGATTAGAAAAGTAGAGTTAATCTGAAGGAATGATGAAGAAAGTGAAATTGAGGACGACTGAGTTTCTCCGATTTCCTCCGAGTTTAAAAGAGGCGGTTATTGTTTCTCACAAGTATATGTAATTTCTATCCTATATCTAAACACCAAATTTTTAATAAACCTCTTTTTTTCATTTTTGATAGTATGTTTTTCTTATAGTGCTTTGTATTATTCAACCAAAAAAAAAACACAATCTGAAACCCGTCATTTATTAATTTTAATTTAAAGAGTTTAGTTTGAACGAATGATCATCCAAGTGGTAGAGGTAGTGTTATACGTCAGACATTGTGCTCATTTATGGTAAGGATATAACGCACTTTAAAAATAACGTATTACCAACACATTAGCTCAAAACTCATTATCCTTTGTTTTGATTAAAAAATAATATGAGAATAACCATGTTAGAAATATTCTCCTATAACCTCTGTGCAGTAGCTATTCAATGCAAAAAAAAAAAATGAAAAATTTTGAAAAATCTTCCTTTTTAATATATTCTACTAGTTAGTACAATAAAACTTCGATAAATTAATAGCGTTGGGACCAAAGAAAATTATTATTTTAACGAAGTTATTAATTTATCGAGTTAAAATTTAGCTTATCCAAGCCTTGTTGGGACTAGAGAATTTTATTATTTAAGCGAAGTACAGTAAAACTTCGATAAATTAATAGCGTTGGGACCAAAGAAAATTATTATTTTAGCGAAGTTATTAATTTATCGAGTTAAAATTTAGCTTATCCAAGCCTTGTTAGGACCAGAGAATTTTATTATTTTAGCGAAGTAATCAATTTATCGAGGAACAATTTATCGAAGTTCTACTGTAATTAATTTATCAAAGTTCTGCTGTAATTAGCACCGATGATTACCTAGTGAACCTTTCGAAGCATAACCTGGATTATAAACATGGGAATGGATCCTTGATTTAAATTTCTAACTTAATTGTATACTTAATTTCTCCACCATTAGATGTAAGTGGATTGATGGTGAATAAGATGAGATTTTATTAAAAAAAATAATTAGGGCATTGTTAATGACCGGTCCATTTGCATTTGATGGATTAAGTTATAAATTAAGCCAGAAACTTTAAGTTAAGGGATCCCATCCGTTTAGACATTTCAAAAACCCTGCAACCTACGTGGGAAAAGCTGATCTCAAAAAAATGAATGTTATATGATTATTTGCCATGTCTCATTTATTTTTCTTTCTAAAAATATATTGAAGTCGGTTGTTATAGAAAATAATTAGCTTTTAAAAATGCGAGGATCCGTTAACAATGTTATTCTTGTACTATCTCAAATATTCGGTATGATTTTTTTTTTATATATAAAACTCAACAGGTAATGAAAATTAAAACTATATTTTGGTAATATGTTATTATTACGATGCTCTACATCGCTCCAAAAAATTCTTTATATAAAAACAAAGTTTTTTCGAGCGACGTGGTTAATCAGAGCTTCTGGTTGATTCTGGCCCCACCATTTATTATTTTAACCAATAGAATTTAAGGAAAATCTTTTGACCTTAAAATATTTCCTAAAACATCTAATCTAATAAAAATTTATAAAATTGGTAATTAAATATAGAAAATTCTAATTAAATATAACATGAATATTCAAAAATAAATTGAAACAATATCACATCCAAATATTTATTGTTCATCATGATTTCACAAAATTATTAAATCAATCATCAAATTAATCATAAAAACATTAAAATAAATCATCAAATTGAAAAAGAATGTGCAATGTCCGCTTACACTTTAGTAACAAATGAAGCCTAATTACAATTCTAAGCTACCTTTAATTAAACTGACCCGAATTGCAATTTATGATTACAGTTTTTATGAAATTTACAAAGCTTTAATCACATTTAGATCAATAATTAAAATTAAATCAAAAATATGTAAAGTAATGGACACATACCCGTAGATGCAAACTTCCTCTTCTGCAAAACAATCGACTGTTTACCTGCCCAATAATCGAAATGCAGAAATGTTAATGGAAAATCGCGATAAAAAATACATGATAGTAGCGAAATTTTGAGAATTAAAAAATATGTTCGTCAAAAAGTCAAATAGATAACCATGGCTTCAATATTGTTTTTCTTAATTATGGTCATTTTCAGAGGGGGGTTGGTGCTCAGCTTGTTGCTAGGTTGCCAACCAATAGTTTTGTGTGATTTTTTATTATTATTATTATTTTCATTTGTTATATTTTATTGTTTAATAGATAATTATTTATTCCATAAAAGAAAATGAAAAAATAGAAAATAAAAACAAATTTCTATATAGGGAGAGGTGTTCAATATTATCCGGACAAAATATGGAAACAAGTAAATATGGCTATCAAAAAATGGAAAAAAAAAATATTGGAGGTCGGCTTAGATATTTATTATCCAAAAATATTATGATTTTATTAGTATGTTGTCCATCCAAAAATATTAAGCGCATTAGAAAAGATATATTAAGTAAATACGATAACTAAGCCAACTAAAAAATAATACAATAGGAAATTAAAAAAAAATTCATGGGTTGAGCTTGCCAAAAATAACACAAAAAAATAGGAAATTTTTGATACTTTCAGATGTCGGCTAATATTATTTCCAAAATAATAACATTTTTTATTTGTGGGTTTAGTGTCTCTCCATATAAAACGAAACGCCGAAATGGCCTTTGTTTCAACGCCGCTTCTTTCTCTAATGGCAGCGTTGATTTGTTTTGCTTCAATTATTATGATTTGCTGTCTTTTTTTTCTTTTTCTTTTTCTTTTTCTTTTCATGGTAAGGAGAATGATTTGTTGTCTGATCAGGTGTGTCGTTAATTTTGCAGGTATCCTCAAAATGGATCGGCGCTATACATGTTATTCCAAGGCATGAAGAAAATGGTAAATCTCTTCGTCGCAGATGTACAGGATTATTGATCTAAATGTTTGATTAATTATATTTTATGGATTGTACAGGTAACAGGAAACAGGCAACACTTATCAGAAGTTCATAAAAATTGGTGTTTATGAATTGTTACAAGCAGAGAATCACATTAAGTGGTAACTGAATTTTCTTACGTGTAATTTTCTTTTTAAGAAATTACGTACTGTGTGGTCAAGCAGGAATATATTTACATTGACAAAAAAAATAAGTGAATTACTTATCCCTATGTACAATACTTATCATTTTTCAATCAACTGCGCAGAGTGCAAATGAGGGAGGGGACAGATGGATTTAATGTCAATCAACAAAGTTACCAGCGTCAATAGCACCACCTTAAGAAAAATGTATGCATACAAAACCCCAGGAAATTTCCAAATATGTCTAGTTTTAATTAGTTATTCCCAAAAATGTTGTAAATTACCAAAAATATTTGAATGTGTACCCATTGCTTGACATTGTGTACCCAATATGATGAATCCACACCTATAATGTGTGCACATTATACCTTTTTTGGAATTTTTAAAAAACTAGACATTTTTAGTAAATAGCTTTGTGCAGGGTACACTTTTGGGCAACAAAACCCTCTTTCAAATAATTGTTAAATTGTTAGATTTTCTTTACTCTTGATTTTTGTTGTATGTAGTGATGCATAGATTCTTAAAAATATTTTAAATAAAAATTATTGAAACAAACATATATTACAGCTAGCCAAGAATACCGAAATTCTACATCTATTTAGATATTATTTCCGAATAGCAAAATAATTCCATTTATATTTTCAAAAATAACTTCCCCGAGTGTTTGTATAGGATTCCTATATAAAGCTTTCGGGAAAAACCAATCAACCAAGTAACTATTTTCATTTTCATTTTTTTTTTAATTTTTTTTTTGTACAAAATTGAAGTTGATGAACTTACCTTTGTGGGTAGCGTAAGCATCTCCTAACTGTTTCCAAGTAGGGTTTCCTGAGTACGGATCATCATCATAAATGTCTGCCATGTCGCACCAAGTAGTACAACTTTAGCAGGGTCAAACTCACTTCCAGTTCCATAACACCATGCCAAGATCATTTACACGTTGTTTTGGGAAGTTCGTAGCACATATACTGTCAAATGAGGTGAGCCTAATAGACTAATAGTTGTCCACACATTGCTATCACCATGTTTTTCATTGACTATTTGGATATACTTTGACTAAACAAGGGGTGTTTTTTCCTTACAAATTCCATATTCACAAGTCACAACTTCCATCAACATATTGTTAACCCAAATATTTTAGCTATGTAGGCACCTCTTTGAAGCTTAATATCAATATACAGGTCTAACCGTGTCAAGTGTAATCATAAACTTTTATTTGGTAATTACCACCTAATGTTTGTTATTGGATTAGTAAATAAAGTTTTATTGACCTGAAGTTCCTGCCAATGATACAGACGTGCTTGCTGATTTTTGGTGTTGTTCTGCTCATGGTAATAATTCACCTCACATCTTAAGTAGCAGGAAATTTGATGTTCCCAGCAAGCCAAATATGTTGGATAAAAGTCTTATAATTAAACTATTATTATCCCGTCCGAAATGTGGTCGTATAATATTCCTGTAAAATATGATGGCGGCTAGCTACAAACTTACAGTTGCATCCTTATGAGATGTTTCGTAATTGCTACTGGCGGGTGGATTGACAATGTTTAAATTTAGTCTACAGAATTTTGTAATTGAAGTTTTTATGTGTATGTGAGACAGTGGGTGGTACTGGAAAAATGGGTATGGTGCATCCATGCATGCACAAAATTCCCAAAGAGGATTACGTCTCCCGCAAGAGATACAATGAGTCGTGCTACTGCTACCGATTAAGCGGATGTTTCTTATAGCACACATTTAGGATGTTTCTTATAGTTGAATCATGAATGTGTTAGGATTTTTTACGGACCACCGGACCCTATTTCGGACCCGACCACATAGCGTCGATATTATTCCCGATTTGACCACCTGTTGCAATAGGCGTGTGGATTTAATCGAAAAGGCATCAATATTATGTTAGGAGATGTCGAAAGTTATTAGGCACATGTATTCCTCTTACTCCCTGTAGGGCTATCCTAACTATACATATGTGGTTTATATCGCGCCACATACTCCAAAATAGAATGCATTTCATATGTGACCTTGAAGATTACGAATATAATACAGTAGTGATCATTTGTTTTTCGTAAAATTCAGATCCAGTACGAGACACTGGCCCGTGCGTAGCACGGGTGACAAACTAGTAAACATAATTTGATATGTATAATACTACTATATATCTATTATTTTGAAAATTCATAACTGAAGATGAATAATATAATTAAAATTGGTAAATGATGAGTTGTGATATCTCGAAATGTACTAATCTTTAAAACATTGGTGGAACACTGGTTTCACACTTTCGTTATCGGTTGGGTTTTATGGAAATATTGGTTGCCGAAAAATGTGAGATAGCGAGAGAATAATAATGTAAATCTCGAAAGAAAGAAAAAAAAAATCCTTCAAAACAGAAAATAATAGTAGGAGTCATCGGTGGCGCAATACTGTAGAATTTAACATGGGAGGTAGAGTTAGCTTTCCCCCTTGCGACATAATTAACCCCATATCCGTTTCGGCTCCCTTGGCTAGTTCCTCAGGAGGCTCGCTGGTAGGCTAGGACGACAACCTGTTTAACTATTGCGCCATATGCAGGGGTGCCGATGGGTCCAATCGGATCCGGGTAGTATACTACCGGAAACCGGTACTGGTTATTTTATGCGGAAATTGGATAAATACTCCTACTATCTACGGGCCTTCACAAATGCCCTTGTCCACTATATTAATACCCCTGGTCCAAAAAAAAAAAAGGAAACTCAATTAATTATACTTCCTTTAATACCTCTCTCAGAATTCGGCGTTCATTTTTATTTTTCAGATCTTGGAGAAACGATCTCTCTTCTCGTTTTTCTTTTTCGGCATCACCACTACCCCTCTGCCATTACCGTCTCCTTTCCACCGCCGCCATCCTCATCTTTTCTACCAGCCTACCACCACCTCCATCTCTATCCCCACCACCGCAACCATCTCCATCTCCACTATCAACAACATTTAAAATTACAAATAAACTTATGTTATTCGGTTCTGGGTCCGGATTCAAAATTAATACATCCGGATCCAGACCCGTTAAAAACACTAAATACCCGTTGGGTTCGGGTATTTATCAGGTCTTCTAAAATTAACTATACTTTTTGCTAAATGTTTTTATCATGTTAGCTTAAAACTAATACATTTTTATATCATGTTAGCTTAAAACTAATAAATTTTTATATAAAATTTAATGTTAAATCGATGTAAAAGTTTTAGTTAAGATTAAACCTACAAAATAAATGAAAATATCTAAACAAAAAGTAGACGAAATCTTTGTATTTTAGGTAAAATTAACAAATAGAATGACAATATTCGGGTATCCAATATCCGCGAGTACCCGGCGAACCATATCTATTAGGACTCGAGAGCTTATTGGTTCCTAACGGTTATATCGAGCGATATCGCCAAGGGTTCCAGTTTCAGAGTCCGGAACCGGATTCGATCCGGTTCGACGTATCAGGTACCCGTTGTCAGCCCATGGTACAGGTCCGCCGTCACGTGAAAAAAGAAAAGAAAAGGGGTAGCTAGTTTAGCTGATCATCCCCGTTTTTCAAAGGTTGATATGCTCCGATAGTAGTATGTCGTGGGAGCTTAGCTTGTTAGTTTCATGTAATAAGAGCAAGTCTTATGGTGGAATCCAAGCTATTCCAAGTGTGGAAAATCCATGGAATGTCAAGTCTAATGGCTTCCAAGTTGGGGTCTTCCACAAAAAATCCAAGCAACCTTCCATGGTTTCGTGGAAGGGTTCGTGGAATCCATCAAAAACGCCAATAACAATAGCGTTGAACGCCAATAAGAATGGCGCGGTAGAGGACAAGAAACGCTAATAAGAATAGCGTAAAACGCTATTAAGATTGGAGCTTAGCTCCATTAAGATTGGCATTTTTTTTTATTCGTAGATTTAAACTGAGTTGTTGAGAATCTAACGGCTAAGAAAAAAACGCTAATAAGATTGTAGCTTAGCTCCATTAAGATTGGAGCTTAGCTCCATTAAGATTGGCGTTTTTTTTTATCCGTAGATTTAAACTGAGTTGTTGAGAATCTAACGGCTAAGAAAAAAAACGCTAATAAGATTGGAGCTTAGCTCCATTAAGATTGGCGTTTTTTTAGCGCTATTAAGAATGGAGCTTAGCTCCATTAACATTAGCGTTTCTACTATTCCACCATTAGACTTGCGCTTCCATCCACAGTTCCAAGTGCTGAGGTGGCGTGGAAGATGGAAGATGGATGGATTCCACCATAAGACTTGCTCTAATTATCGTTATCCAGAAAAGAATTATGATAAGAAAATAATAATAACTCGACAAAATAACCTACTTTTAAACCGTCCTTCTCGAATTCTCCACCCTTCACTTTCTTCCTCTCTCTTGTCTGCTAGGGTTCAGCCATGGAAGGAACTCGATCTTCAGATCTTCATTGATATCGTCTCTTTTCTACAGGTAAATTTTTGTCGATCAAATCAAATCGGATGGAAACCTGATTTTAATTTTTAGAAAATATGGTCGTTGTTTCTGGATTTTTTTTGGTTGATATGCATATTCTAGGATCTTAAATTCAATTTTAAATCCGAATTTAGTCATGAAGTGATTGAAGAAACACAGTAGTTACAGTAAGGATTATCCGTTTCAATTTGTACCACCAGATAATCTGTGCAATTGGTTTATTTCTGTCATTTCTTTAAAATTCGTAGCTTATGATTAATAAATTTGATTTGATTCTTCAGATCAATCCTTTTTTATCTGGATAGTACTGCATTATCTTTCCTACTACACTCAATTTTAATTTTTGTGTGTAATTAGTCTAAGAATGAGTGTGTTTCAATTATTAAGCTTCTGTTGAAGCTTCTCAAGCCTATTGATTATAAATTGAGGGTAAGCGTCCTACTGGAGTGCATTTGAGATCTAAATTTGTAGTTGTATATAAGGTTTTTTGCTTGCTTGATTTATCTCCCTAAACTTATACATGACTGTGGAAACCAGTTTTTGCTATTTTTCTTTGTCATATCCAGTCATTAATATTAGAACATGTAGGTTTTGTAGCTGAATTGAGCCATCTTTAAGATAGTGCGCCCTTTTGTTCTTTAAATTCATGGTAATTGGGAGGTGAATTGTATGATATTTCTATGAATCATGTATTTGATCTAGTCTTATCCAGGCTGGAAAAATCCTCCAAGCATCAATTATCATCATTTGAAGAAAAAACTATTGTCATTTTTCTTATGGTTCTTCTCAAATTTTGAACAAGTAATGTTACTAATGTGATGAACTCACAGGGGGGAAGATATAAATAGAATCAGTTGGTGAGCAGTGCAAGAGAAGAGAGTGAAATAATGTCGAGCGGAGGAAACACACATTGGTGTTATAGATGTAGGTGTCCTGTTCGACTCCGAGGAAGGGATTCAGTTTGCCCAAGATGTGATGGTGGCTTTATTCAAGAGCTCAATGAGGTGGAAGGCATGGGCCCGATGGATATATTAGGCTTGGATTCTGATGATGATCGTGACCAGAGGTTTGGACTAATGGAAGCTTTTTCAGCTTTTATGAGGCAACGGTTAGCTGGAAGAAACCGTGACTTTGACATCAGAGGGAGATCTGGTGTGATACCCGAGAATTTCGGCTCTGGTTCTGGTCCTTGGTTGATTTTTAGTGGGCAAATTCCTGTTCGGATGTCTGAAAATGGGATTGAGGTGCTTCTTAATGGAGGTCCAGGAGTTGGCATAAGGCGAGCTAGTGGGAATGATTACTTTCTAGGGCCAGGACTGGAAGAACTTATCGAACAACTCAGCAGGAATGATCGGCAGGGCCCACCCCCAGCAGCTCGTTCTTCGATTGATGCAATGCCCATTGTTAAGATATCTCAGAAGCATCTGCGCACCGATGCCCACTGTCCAGTTTGTAAAGATAGATTCGAGTTGGGGTCCGAGGCCCGTCAAATGCCGTGTAATCATATTTATCATACAGATTGTATTGTTCCCTGGCTGGTCCAGCACAACTCATGTCCCGTTTGCCGCCATGAATTGCCACCACAAGGATCCAGCAGTAGTTCCCGTAGTAGTCAGAGTTCAAGTGGAGCAACCAGAAGCAGCAGTTTTATTAGTAATACCAGTGGAAGACAGAACAATTTGGAAAATCAGGGAAGGCGTAATCCTTTCTCCTTCTTGTGGCCTTTCCGCTCAAACTCAAACACACATTCACATACCAACTCGCAGTCTAACATGCATTATAGTGAATCTGGTGGAAGTAGCTCTACAACGGTGCGTGAAGATGATCATCATCATCAGATGAGTTATTCTGGATGGCCTTTTGATTATTAGGGCTAGTAAAACTGGGGGCCACTTTGTTTCACTTTTACAATGCTTATGTCCTCCTCTGCTATGAGAAAGTCACAAGAATCTCCAGTTAGTCTAATCAACTTGATTGGGTGTAGTAGTAAAATGGTCTAGAGATTGGGTGTTTAGCAGATTACAATGGCTTTTAAGTGCAAGAAAATCTTTAAGGTGTTTTTTCTGTATCCATCTTCTCCTCTTATATGTAATGTAAAAAAATTCCTTGCTTTTCTAAATGCTTTTCTAAATGGTCAAAGTTGCTCTGGTACCTTGATAGTGAATGACATTGTATTGTTATGTCTTGTTTAACCACTAGAAAATCCTTTCAGGACAAGGAAAAAAGAACAATGTTTTTTTTCTTTCAATTGCGAAGCGCAGGAAAAATGTCTTATTAAAGCAAGGTGCTTTTGGAAAAATGAACCAGTGGACGTTGCTTGTAACAGTGTGGAAGGTTTGTGTCCTTCAAGGATGTTGTTCTTGGATGTTATATAAAGGTTTTACTTGGATATTCTTCCTAGAATTCAACTTTGTTTCATGCTATGATCTGTCTTATCTAGAGAGATGGTAAATCTTCTCATAAATTTGTATTACCAAAGACAGTAAAGCTGTTGGTCATGGGGATTAATAGCTACCAGACATGGGCAACTTGCAACATCCACCCAACAGTTGAGCTTGAGCTTCAGTTCGTACTAAATCTCGGATTCTCCATGGAATAAGTTAAGTTTTCCCACACCAATGGGTCATTCATCGTAACAAAACCGAACCTTCACCCTCTTTGCTATAGGCCAGCTGACTTCAGCTCTATGAAGGAAACTTCTAAGAAGCACACCCCTGACTTCAGCTCTATGTAATGAAAGTATAGGATTGTAAGAAACTTTTAATTGCATCAGTTGGAACTCTCGTGCAGAGAAATTGCTGAAACGGTAATAATCCAAGTAGGTTGTGTGCACAACAATCTGCTGAAACGTCATTCAGTTATGCACTGTGGCTATTGATCAGAACTAGACAACTAGTTTAGTCAGTATACTACAGAACACAGCTTCCTTCACGGATCCAATACTTTCAATTGAAGTGGACCTAAAAGCCGTAGTTTATGCGAGGAATGAGTTAGTTTAACTGGTTGAAGTCTGTTCTATATAATGTAGGTGAAAAAAATTCATTCTCAATCGAATGCGTTAATTCATTTGAGCTTAAAGTTTGTAATCCAAAATATGATTCCATATATGAAGCAACTTAATTTTTTAAAGAATATGAAGCATGTATTTCAAGTGCAGCGGAATTTTGATCAAAACCACACCGCTTTTATTCTAGAATCTGAATGACATAATAAAAATTATCAGCAAACAGCCAAGCACTACAGGAACGACAAATATTCAGAAACAGAGGTTCAGTCAATTAAGAGAGTATCAGCCTCAAGGAAATGCGGGGATGTGTTTCGTCGAGTGAGACCAGTAGCAATAAACAGCTATCAAGAACAGTAATCGAAAAACATATGCAGATAACATGTTGTAAAACAAGGCCAACCGAAATTTAATTAACCATTACTGGTAACTGCATAAGAGGATCTTCTTGTGTTAAGCTATCAATTAACTAAGACCCTAGAAAAGCAAAAAGGTTTGCATTGCCTGGATGTTTGTACATGGTATCTTATCTTGCACTACAACTTGAAAGTGAAGTACTGGGGAGCTTGGGTACAACCAACTCGTGGAACATGTTCTAAGAAGCAGGAGCTATCTTAAAATTAATGTTGACCTAAATTAGAGAAAAAACCATTCCATTTAAAAACTTTCCATGTTCATACTAGTACAACACAAGAAATCAAAGAAAAGAGGAAATGAATTCAAAGAAGAAAAAGAGCCTCCAAAATCCGACACGTATGTTCTCACAACTAACAAAGGATCATCATTAACTACCTTAGTTTGTCAAATCCATGATGGCAGAAACAATATCCCCATCACAAGCCTTGAGCGCCTTAACAGCCTTTGGCCTAGAGACTCCAGCTTGTGTCATGACCAACTCGATGTCCTTGGGCTCCACTCCTGTCTCATCCACATCCTCCTCATCTTGAGCAGGGGCTGAAGTCTCAGGCTTGGAGACTACATGACTTAGGTCAGGAGCTTTAAACTGCTCGGCCGCCTGTGTCTGTAGTTGCGAGCTTAAGTCTTCAATCTTAGCCTCACCGAAGATAACATACGTGTCAGATGCTGGGCTTTTGAAAACATCCGGTTTTGAGATCACAAACAAAATCTGAAAATGAAACATAAGTAATATCATTCCAGAAATCCCCAAGTAGATAGATCATCAACAACATACACTAATAGCAATAACAACAGACAGCACAAAATCTCCAACATTCAGGGGAAAAGAAAATCAAACATTTTTGCTTTTCTTCACTGTAACACGGCTAACACCAGTGATGGGTTTCATTCCAAGCTTCAGCATTGCCTTACGACTCTTCTTCTCGCTTCTGCTTTGCTTCGATCTACCACTGACATCCCCATCTTGTTGATCTATAACCAAATATGCAAAAAAAAAAAAAAAAATTAATCTACCAACATATAAGTGAAACCGCACACAAATTTGAAACTGACCATACTGTAATGTACTAATATAGCTAACTTAGTATTTATTACCTTCTCCCTCGTCATCATCGTCTTCTTCATCATCATCGTCATCTTCTTCATCCTCAACAACAGGTTCATCAGGCTACAATAAGACATTAATCAAGTCCAAATACGGAGCAACTGAACTACCTCAAAACAAATTACTTAAACTATCAAATTTAAGGATAGTATATATGGTTTAGGGCACTTGACTGACGCTTCGGACAGTATAGTTTTAAGTTGCTAATTGAACATTGAATTGGTACAGTAACTGATAAGTAAAATTAACAGAGAAGACTCACGTTGATTTTCTGCTCTTCTAAATGGGCAGCGAGGAGTTCCTCTTGCGTCTGAGCAGTCATGGCGTTTGTCAAGAGTGAGAGAAAAACGTAGAGATAGCAAGAGACTGTTTATAAAAACCCTAAAAACCTAAACGGCGAGGATGCGGGGGCATACTTATATCCTAGTGGATGACCAAATTACCAAATGGCAACCCTCTTTAATGTGAATTACGAATATATACCCTTCAGTTAGGGGTGTAAATAATACCCGAAAACACTCGGCCTGCCTGTACCCGCTTGAGCCTGCCTGTACCCGAAGTAGCCCAAAGCCTGTTATGGCCCGTCGCGGGCCGCCTGGCCTGGCCTGGATTAACTTATTGGGCGGGCTAAGGCTTTAAAATTAATTATGATGCCCAGCCTGATAACCGGCTTGGTGCCCGGCCTGAAAGCCTCTATATCCATCAATCATTTAGTATCCTCTTAAAAATACTTAAAACTTACCATTTAAAAATTGTCAATTGTGTATCCAGAAAAATAAAATACATAGTTGTTTTTACTTATTATTAACCTTTTCAAAACATTAATGGTAATATATTTTCTTATTTAGAAAGTGTATTGTACTCAAATTAATTATTTATTATAGGCTAAAATAAGAAGTTTGTCATTGTAATTAATTTAAATATAAAATAATACTATCACTTATGATATGCAATGTTAGAAAGAAAAGGATATTGTATTAAAAATAAATAAATTCAATACCATCCATTTAAAAATTTAAACTTAAAAAAAAAAAAATAATAATAATACTGGCCTGTCCGGCCCGTATAAAAAACGGGCTTTGGGCGGACTTTAGGTAACAAATTATCTACTTTTACCCGGCTGCCCGGCCGGAATTTTTTTACGGGCTCGCAAATGTTAAGCCTGGCCTGCCCGGCCTGTCTTAGTTTTAGGGCCGGGCAGCCTGGCCTGCCTGGATTTACACCCCTACCTTCAGTGGCTTTCTCTTCTGCGTGTACATGGATGGGTTTTTGGGGCCGCATAGGATCATGAAAATGAATATGAATATTTTACATAATGGCTAATATATCCCTGTTTTAATTAGTGAAAATGAATATGATCAATATTAGTAATGATTAGTTATTCGATTAAGTTTAACACATTTCTTTAAGTTATGCGTTTGAAATCAAAATCAATACAAAAAAAAAAAAAAAAATCATAGGAGAAGAAGAGAAAAAACTTTGGGGAAAATTCAATATGAGTGATTCAAACAAGAGTTTTGATGTAGGTGACTCTTTATCTTCAAAATTCGATAACATATTAATACCCATCAACAACGATTAGTTATTTGCCGATTATTTAGAAAATCATGAAAAAAATTTTCTCAAACTTAACATAATTATTATGAACCTTACTATGAATTTGAAGGACTAACCCAAGACGAAGAAAAAATCTAAGAAACGACTGCTCAAGATAAACAGGTATATCTCTAATCTAACTCCAATTTCAGTTTTCAAGTTTATAAATACAATGAGTTTCGATTTTTTCATTCTGAAACTGTAGGTTTCTATCCGTCAGGTCCGATCACGGCTGGGAAAACATGAACTGCTGGCCGTAATCAGGTTGAAAGGCTCTTTGTTGATGAACTCCCAACCGTTATGGAAGACTTACGGATGGAATGATAACACTTCCTGGCCGTAAATACAAATTTAAGGCCAGATTTTTTTTCTACGTTGCATGGGAATCAATAAATGCTATTTAATGTTGTCGGCGCCGGTTGGGATACCCAACCGTGTATTGTTCTTACGGATGGGTTGCTATGCCGTTTTTGATTTACGGCTTTTTTTCTAGGTCGTAAGTTGAATCGTCCAAACATTCTAAGGAAACAGGTCAAATTACGGTTAAGAAATCCCTTGTTGACACCGCCGTAACTTTTGCCTACGGTTGTGTAGCGCCCCCAAAGCTAGCAGCTGACTAATCCAAGAGATTAACTAAATACAGAGGCACTAAGAATCTAAATCATATACTTAAGCATTCAATCAAGAAATCTGCTACAAAATTTAACCCAAAAACTAGCCCCGCTCAGAAATATAAATACAATAACTTATCTCAGATGATACATATACAACAGTCATTTATTTTGCAAATATAAACAACATAATAAACATAGTAGAAGATAACTAATTAACGGAGTCAACTCCTCGAAGCTTTCATTTCTGCAACTCGATCCCGTCTCTCAAACCGAAAGTGGGAATGGGTGAGCACATCATCCCTAATAGGGGTGCCCAGTAGAAATAACATTTAACTTTTAAGTAATCATTGGAAATGATTTGAAAACAATTCATGTTTTCCCTAACACTAAACACAACCAATTCACAGAGGTAAACAATCATGTATATGGAACTAACTCCTTCTAAACAATGAATAATATGGTGACTCGTCCCGCACCTAGATAATAATATGGTGACTCGTGCCGCGCCTAGATTATAATATGGTGACTCGTCCCGCACTAGTAAATGAAGGAGCAGTACCCTATATACCACAGATGGAAATTCTCATTTCCAAACGATCAAATGGAAATTCTTATTTCCCAAACAATTCATAAAGACAAACAAGGCATTACAATTCCTTTCCAAACAATGGAAAGATTAAAATAACAACGGTACTTTTGAAATTTGAAACAAAACAATGCATGAAATACACAATCAAACAATGCATGAATTTGTTAAAAATAAACTTTTGTAAAGGAAAACAACAATAATCACAGAAGATCTAAATGTAAATTCCTACCTCTTTTGATGACAAGCCACGCCTACCTCGAGATCCACGATCCACTGGTTCATCATTTGAATCGATCGTTGTTAATATAGACTAACTGTTAATCACACAAGAACTCTAAGAAACTAGCCAAAATGGCTCACACAAGAATCATACAAGTCTAACTAATGGTTCTAAGCCCATTTATGATTCTACACATCTTCATTATCCATCTCTTGCATAATTAAAGGTCTACTAATTCAATTAGGTTGTTTCTCTAGTCCATTAGCTAAGTCTTGCGAACATCTACAACTTTGTAGAAGAAGTCAAAGGCTAATTCAGACCACAAGAGGTCCAAAACATCTAATTAAGAAACTTCCCTAAGCCCAAGTCTACCAAAGTCAACTAACAGTCACTAACGGTCAAGGGTCAACTAATAGTCAACGTCCAAGTCAAGTCAAGGTCCTGGTCAAATGGTCAAGGTACTAACTCAGTCAAGGTTCACTGAGTCGGTACCGGTTAACGAGTTAACTTAGTCAGATAGCTGAGTCAGGTAAAACATAAGAATCGAGTCAGACTGAATAAGTTCAGTCAGACAGGCAAAGGTTCTCACACAACTATAACTCAAATCCTAGGTCAACCTCAAACTATACATTACATCAGTTCAATTAATCATAAACAAACTTCAGAATTCAAATGCAACACTAAACTGAGTGTACCTGCAATAGGCAGTTCCAAGCTTTTCACAGCCAACATTATCTACAACTCTACAATCAACCATCTAACTTCTCTTCATTCAGTTCTACCAGATTGTTCACAAATATCAACTTCATCTTAACACTTCAATCATACATTTAATGCATATAAACTTCATAACTCACTTTAAATTCAAATACAGATTACCTATAATTGTAGTACCAAGCAATACTCAGCTTCTTCTAAATTCAGTTCACTCCCTCAACTGAACTGTTAAATAACTCCTTAAACCACCAACACACACACACAAACCAATTCTAATTTCATCTCCACCAGTCTCATTTCTATTTCAATTCCGATATACAGATTATCCATTAGTCACTTTAACTGCACAACAACCTTGTTCAAGGTTCAGTTGTATACCGCAACTTCATTACCCTGCCTATTCCATTTTCCTTGCACCTACAACAGTTCATACACCCATCTCAGTAACACTGCAAACTCCATGAACTGCAACACTATAACCACTGCCAAACTGACTCAAACCGAGTTCCATTACTAACACATATACCCTTAATCCATTTACTTTGTTCAGTACCACTATCTGTTCAATCTCAGTTTCAATACACAAACATCAAGTCTAATATGCAACACCAAAACAATTCGAACTCATTCAATATCCAGAAATAACATCACTATCCCTTCTACATGTAATTCACATCCCTAATAACTCAATTAGCCTAACTTCCGAGTCATCTCCACAAAACCGATCCCTGAACATAACATAAACCTAAACTGCAATTCATATTTCAACAACACTTTCAACTTCAAAGTCACCCACTGTATAACCATAAACATTCATCTTCATCTGCAATTCAATCCTCTGAAATCCTTATTCCTCCATTTTCAAACCCACATCACTATCAACAACACCACATCTTCTTTTCATGACATTCACATCACACTAAAATACATCTACAGCTTAATTAGTTACACACCCACCATATCCATTCTCATATCCTAGATTCATTCACTCAAGCATAACAACACCATTTCCAGCACACACAACTTCAATATATGAATCAATTAACTTATTAACTTTATTGATAAAAGCAATTACCTCAGATTAGTTCCATTACAGCCAACACAATTCAACTTACAACTCCCCTGAGTCTTCATTAACAGCTTCAATCATCGAGCTCAGCATCATTAACACCCTCATATTGAAATCCTCAATTCAATTTCCCAGAAACCCTAGTTCTAATTTGGGGAAGAACACATGAACCCTATTCTTCATTTCTTCCTTAGAACATCTTTAACATCTAATTAACTTCACCCCAGTTCTCAATCGACTAAACCCACTTCTAATCATCTATCTATAGCCTCATCTTCACTTTCTAAATCTCCTCACAGCTCTTCTCATAAAACCCTAACTCACCAATTCATCCCCGAATCATCTTCAGAACTTCAATTAAACACTAACCCCCTTTGTTATTCATCACCAACTACTCAAATCTTCTTTTAATTAAATCAATTTCTCCATAACTTCATCTCACAGAAACCTTAACTCCTTCAATCGCCAACCAAGAATCAACACCACCCTCATCTCCTCATCACCATCAGCAACATATTCTAATTCATCTGCTCTAATCCATCGATTGTTTCTCTCTCAAACCAACTCTCAAATTCGCAGAGGAAGAAGAACAGGGAAAGAAGAAGAAGAACGATCGAAGAAGAAAGAAGAAAAAAAAAAAAAAAAAAGAGAATGACTTCTCTTCGGTCGAGATTTGGTGATAAGACCAAAGAAAATACAAAGACACCCACTTGCTTAGATAAGGCAGCCCCAACGTGTCTGAGTCGCATTATAAGTGTTTATTCAAGAAATGACAATTTTACCCTTTGTACTAATCCAGTGATATCTTCTCTGTCCGGTACCCGAGTGACACGTTCAAGTAGTCCATCTTGCATAAATTTTCGAGATCTATCTAACGATACTAATTTCGTATCTAGATCATTGTTAGATTAATTCCTATTAATTAACGTTCATGCTAAACTAATCGAGTTATTATCGGCTAATTTGTCACTTGACTAGTCTAATAGCGTTGACGAGCTTGAGGGTCCTTACATTCTCCCCACCTTATACATTTTCTTCCTCGAAAATAAAACCATCCTTCTGGTCTTCAAGACTCTCCACCTTAAAGAATAACCCCATCTCTTGACTCAGCGCAAACAACACAAAACAAAGCACAAACCTATTTGTCTTTCTACAACTAAAATTTGTGGCTCTAGGTTCAAAAGACTAGTTTCTATTTCAATAAGTTACTGATGCTAATTACAAGAGAAAATATGCTATAAGCTTCTAAATAAAATTCGGATCTATTAGGCTTAGTTTGGTATTGCTGCAGCTTTTGTAAAAGCACTTTTCTGTTGTGCGTTACTGTGCTGTGCTGTGAGAAAAAAAGCAGTTAGACGTTTGGTAAAATATTAATTAAAGTTAAAGCTGATTAAAAAAACAATCAAAGTGTGTTTGGTAAAATACTAGATTCAACCATTGATGTTGTGGCAAATGACAAAAACAGACATATCTCTAAAAATAGTTTTATTCAATTTTATTGGAGTTAAAAATAATTAATTTTTTTTACTATTAAATATAAATAGATTAAATATTAAATTTTACTAATTATTACTATTATTATGATTGTTAAGAAAAATTATTTTTACTTAACCAATTTTAAATATATATAATTTTCAAACAAAAATAAACTAAAATTAAGTAATTATTTAAAATTTGTTTTTATTTTTATTTTTGACAAATTAAATGAAATGGTATCATACAATAGTTTGAAAATAAAATATAATAATATTTAAAGAATAAAATATAAGAAATAAAAATTGATAGTATATATATTTAAGGGTAATTTTTGTCATTTACAAAATAAAATAGGGACAAAAAAGATAAATCAAACATTAAATTTTGGTGGGATCATAGCTTGTGCTTTTGTAGCTTTTAAAAGCTCCTCCTCCCCAGCTTTTAAAAATTGAGGAATCTGGGAAGTTCTTTGGATAATAAGCACTTTGATTTTTTTTTACCAAACACTAATTTCAAAAATTATTGACATATATAGGTTTTGAAAGTGCTTTTGGAAAAATAAAAGCATTACCAAACCCAGCCTTAGTTCACTATCAGAAGCAAGTCTCCCTTCCATGCCTAGTGATACATGAATGCAGTTGCCCTGTCTAGGTTCGCGACGCCTGACAATGCCTACCTACGTAACAAGTATCACCCGAACACATCAGAATTACCAACCTCACTATTCCCCAGTGCTGAATTAACTAAGTATTAATTTTATTTTATTAAGATTAATTAGAATGATTAATTGGGGGATATGAAAACTAATTGGGGGATATAGCTACAAGACAAAATAGGAGTCCCAATAGCAATTCTGGGTCACCCCTTATGTAATTATTTTTTTAATTCCTAATTTACCCCTCACTAATTAGGTTTAGTGGTTAATAATAATTGGGGGAAAATCTTATGTATTTGGGGGATAGATTAGTGTGTATTTTTATTTGTGTTTGGGTGAGAGTAGAAGGAGGGAAAAAAATATTTGAGAGGAATTTCTTTTTTTGAAAATGGAAGATGATTGTGATGAGAGAATTACCTCTAATAAGAGGTTGAAAAATTGATTTTTCTTCTTTGAATCCACCATTGTTGCAGCTGAAAAAGCTTGGTGCCGGCATGGTATTCAACCAAAAACCCATGCGGGCAATTGTTGGAAATGTTCATAAATTGTTTGCCACTATCCTGGGGGTTTGGGGGGGTGTAGCCCCCCGACTCGTTACGATTTTTTTCTGGTTTTGATCTTCAGAATGTTGATTTTTATCTGGTTTTGAACAGGTACCGGCATGGTAATCTAGTTTTCGAGCATGCCGGTACATGTTCCGGCATAGTATTTTGCTTAAATTTCTATGCCTAAACAGATGAAAAGTATCCGAATGTTGATTTTTTTTTCACTTGACTACCAGGCATTGATAGGAAATTCTCGAGCATGCCGGTATCATGTTCCGCATATGGTCTTCATCAATTCCGGCATGGTCTTCATCACTTCCGTTTTGAATTTTTTCTGGTATTAATCAGTCCACTGCCGGCATGGTCAGTTGATATGAACACCATGCCGGTATTGTTTTCCGGCATGGTCTTCATATCAACTGACCATGCCGGCAGTGGACTGATTAATACCAGAAAAAATTCAAAACGGAAGTGATGAAGACCATGCCGGAATTGATGAAGACCATATGCCGGAACATGATACCGGCATGCTCTTCATCAATTCCGGCATGGTCATCATCACTTTCAGCATGATCTTCATCACTTCCGAATAAAAAAAAAATTTGGTTTCCAAAGTGAGGAGAAGAGAATTTGATATAGAGTGGGGGGAGTTTAGAATTTGAAAGGGAATGGGAAATATTTGGGTTTCAAAGCTCCACCCCTAAATAAGATTAATAAGAAGTGGAGATGGAAATGGGGGATATGATTTTGTTTTTTGATTTTAAGTTTTTGATTTTTATTTTGTGGGAAGGGTATTTTAGTATTTTCATAACCAATGGTCACCCCTTAGCCGAAATCATGGGTTGGGGGAAGTAATTCATATCCCCCAATTAATTCCCATATCCCCCAATTACGCGTTCATTAATTAGTCTTTAACTTCTATTTTAACTGGCGTAATTCTGAAAAATTTACTTCATAAAATATTTAAATAGTTCACATCTTTTTAAGCAATTTAGTGACATGAATTTTATGTATTTATTTACATATTTTACTAATATAAGTAATCTCAATTCGATTTTACTTCAATTTAGAATATCTGATGCTTTTAACTTCGCTGTAATACTATATATAATTTTTAAATTCATGTACTATTTAAGAATAACTGGATTTTATAACCATTATTTATTTAATGTTGTATTTATTTGTTTATTACATTATGTGACTTGATATAAACAAATAACCGTTAACAATTTTTCATAGTTGTTTGATATTAATATTTTATTATTATTATAACATTTTTTTTTAAATTTCTTAGACCAATAAAAGTTAATCGTAATTAATCGTAATGCCAAGTTTAATTTTATTATTAATCCTAGATTTGATTTGGTCTAACTTTATTTCCTTAAATTTATATAATTGCTAAGTAATCCTTAAATCGTACTATTAATAAAAATTATATTTTGCTGTTACTATCCAATAATTATTATCCAAATGACATTTACAATAACTCTAAATTGTATAGTAATTGGTATTATACATTATTATTATTTGCTTATCTTATCAAAAATTATTGTCTTAATTATACTATCATTTTCATTATTATTTTTATCAAATTTTCTTATTTGATTATAAGCGTAACTAAAATACATCCAAAATAATTATTTAGTAATGATACTTAGTTTAGTTTTATTAAGCCCTAATCTTGTAAATATAATTTTACTTTCACGAAAAGATTGATATAACAGATTTTGTTTATTCAGATTAAATCCGTATACTATGTCTTGCTAAATATTGGTGTTGGTAATTTAATATGATTTAAACTTTGAGTCTGCATAAAAATTTTAATATGTCTTAATAGCCTTTAGATTTTGGTATAAATAATAAGTATCTTATTCATAGGCAAATTTATTCTCCCTTAAGTCCAATTTTGTACTGAGCATTCAAGTATTATAACATCACTTCATGTGTATAATTTAGTGAGTTAGTGAATCATTTATTGGACTAAAGATAATCTGTGTATAAGATCGTTAACAAGTTTAGTCTTTACGCCTTATATGACCTCACGTTCTTAGTCCTACCTAATAAGTCTTATATAATCTATCTGGTTTGAACGCAAAACACATAATTCTAATTTGTTATTAGTTAACTTTGCAAAACTTAACCGTAGATAAGCACTAATAATTTTTCCATAGTTATTTAATCCCAATCATTATTTAATAGCCATATATTTGTTAATGAGATTTAAATTTAAGTTATGCTCAATTTAATACTAATTTACATTCGTCATACTAATTTTCCATTTCAAAAGATGATTGAATTTATTTACGAAGAAGGATCCTATTAATATACGAATTTATTTTCTTTTAATTCTAATATTATTAAAAAGTATCTGAATGCTATTATTACTACTTCATATATATTTGTTTCATTTTAGAGATCCACTAGATCATTTGTTAGATTAACGATAATTAGGTACAAGATTACTAACAAGTTGAATCTTTTTATTTTATGCATTATATCCTCACCTTCTTACGTCTAACGCCTAATAAGTATATATTAACTATCTAGTTTAAACGCAAACATTTATTTCTATTTTGTCAGTTTAATTTAATTTACAAAATTTCACTGTAGATAAGCGTTAATAATTTCCCATAGTTGTATTAATCATAATTATTATTCTTATCGTTATATATCTTTATTGAAATTTTAATTAAGTTAAGTTTAATATGATACTAATTGATAAAAGCTAACATTACTTTACTAAAATTTTCATTTATAATAATAATTATAATATTTTTATTATTAACGCTGATGGTCGAAGTATTATTCTAACTACTCTTACAAATATTATTGAGTCTCAAAAATATTATTAACATTTATGTAATTATAATTTGTTTACTCCACAAATAAGTCAAGCGTTTAGTAAGTTTCTATGTGATTTTCAAGATTTATCAATAAAACTAATCTCATTATTTTTATTAGTATTAGATTATCTACATGTTCATACTTTTCAAATTAATTATTCTCAAATCCTTATTAACTAAAGTTATTGGTGTACCCTACAATTTTTACTTCAATACATAAACAAACAACCAAACAACCAAATCAATCAATCAAATAATTCTTTTAATTATAAATAACTTTTAGTGATTAAGATTTATCTCACAACCCAACCCAACCCAACCCAGTTCTAAACTAATTTATTTCACTAACTGGCACTGGCTATTTCTATCTAATTCCCATGTAAGATCTAATAGTAAGCTCTGATACCAACTTTGTAGCGCCCCCAAAGCTAGCAGCTAACTAATCCAAGAGATTAACTAAATACAGAGGCACTAAGAATCTAAATCATATACTTAAGCATTCAATTAAGAAATCTGCTACAAAATTTAACCCAAAAACTAGCCCCGCTTAGAAATATATATACAAGAACTTCTCTCAGATGATACATATACAATAGTCATTTATTTTGCAAATATAAACAACATAATAAACATAGTAGAAGATAACTAATTAACGGTGTCAACTCCTCGAATCTTTCGCTGCGCAACTCTGATCTGTCTCTGAAACTGAAAGTGGGAATGAGTGAGCACATCATCCCTAATAGGGGTGCCCAATAGAAATAACATTTAACTTTTAAGTAATCATTGGAAATGATTTGAAAACAATTCATGTTTTCCCTAACACTAAACACAACCAATTCACAGAGGTAAACAATCATGTATATGGAACTAACTCCTTCTAAACAATGAATAATATGGTGACTCGTCCCGCACCAGTAAATGAAGGAGCAGTACCCTATATACCACCGATGGAAATTCTAATTTCCAGACAATCAAATGGAAATTCTTATTTCCCAAACAATTCATAAAGACAAACAAGGTATTACAATTCCTTTCCAAACAATGGAATGATTAAAATAACAACGGTACTTTCGAAATTTGAAATAAAACAATGCATGAAATACACAATCAGACAATGCATGAATTTGTTAAAAATAAACTTTTGTAAAGGAAAACAACAATAATCACAGAAGATCTAAATGTAAATTCCTACCTCTTTTGATGACAAGCCACGCCTACCTCGAGATCCACGATCCACTGGTTCATCCTTTGAATCGATCGTTGTTAATATAGACTAACTGTTAATCACACAAGAACTCTAAGAAACTAGCCAAAATGGCTCACACAAGAATCATACAAGTCTAACTAATGGTTCTAAGCCCATTTATGATTCTACACATCTTCATTATCCATCTCTTGCATAATTAAAGGTCTACTAATTCAATTAGGTTGTTTCTCTAGTCCATTAGCTAAGTCTTGCGAACATCTACAACTTTGTAGAAGAAGTCAAAGGCTAATTCGGACCACAAGAGGTCCAAAACATCTAATTAAGAAACTTCCCTAAGCCCAAGTCTACCAAAGTCAACTACCAGTCACTAACGGTCAAGGGTCAACTAATAGTCAACGTCCAAGTCAAGTCAAGGTCCTGGTCAAATGGTCAAGGAACTAACTCAGTCAAGGTTCACTGAGTCGGTACTGGTTAACGAGTTAACTCAGTCAGATAGATGAGTCAGGTAAAACATAAGAATCGAGTCAGACTGAATAAGTTCAGTCAGACAGGCAAAGGTTCTCACACAACTATAACTCAAATCCTAAGTCAACCTCAAACTATACATTACATCAGTTCATTTAATCATAAACAAACTTCAGAATTCAAATGCAACACTAAACTGAGTGTACCTGCAATAGGCAGTTCCAAGCTTTTCACAGCAACATTATCTACAACTCTACAATCAACCATCTAACTTCTCTTCATTCAGTTCTACTAGATTGTTCACAAATATCAACTTCATCTTAACACTTCAATCATACATTTAATGCATATAAACTTCATAACTCACTTTAAATTCAAATACAGATTACCTGTAATTGTAGTACCAAGCAATACTCAGCTTCTTCTAAATTCAGTTCACTCCCTCAACTGAACTGTTAAACAACTCCTTAAACCACCAACACACACACCCAAACCAATTCTAATTTCATCTCCACTAGTCTCATTTCTATTTCAATTCTGATATACAGATTATCCATTAGTCACTTTAACTGCACAACAACCTTGTTCAAGGTTCAGTTGTAATACCACAACTTCATTACCCTGTCTATTCCATTTTCCTTGCACCTACAACAGTTCATACACCCATCTCAGTAACACTGCAAACTCCATGAACTGCAACACTATAACCACTGCCAAACTGACTCAAACCGAGTTCCATTACTAACACATATACCCTTAATCCATTTACTTCGTTCAGTACCACTATCTGTTCAATCTCAGTTCCAATACACAAACATCAAGTCTAATATGCAACACCAAAACAATTCGAACTCATTCAATATCCAGAAATAACATCACTATCCCTTCTACATGTAATTCACATCCCTAATAACTCAATTAGCCTAACTTCCGAGTCATATCCACAAAACCGATCCCTGAACATAACATAAACCTAAACTGCAATTCATATTTCAACAACACTTTCAACTTCAAAGTCACCCACTATATAACCATAAATATTCATCTTCATCTGCAATTCAATCCTCTGAAATCCTTATTCCTCCATTTTCAAACCCACATCACTATCAACAACACCACATCTTCTTTTCATGACATTCACATCACACTAAAATACATCTACAGCTTAATTAGTTACACACCCACCATATCCATTCTCATATCCTAGATTCATTCACTCAAGCATAACAACACCATTTCCAGCACACACAACTTCAATATATGAATCAATTAACTTATTAACTTTATTGATAAAAGCAATTACCTCAGATTAGTTCCATTCCAGCAAACATAATTCAACTTACAACTCCCCTGAGTCTGCATTAACAACTTCAATCATCGAGCTCAGCATCATTAACACCCTCATGTTGAAATCCTCAATTCAATTTCCCAGAAACCCTAGTTCTAATTTGGGGAAGAACACATGAACCCTATTCTTCATTTCTTCCTCAGAACATCTTTAACATCTAATTAACTTCACCCCAGTTCTCAATCGACTAAACCCACTTCTAATCATCTATCTATAGCCTCATATTCACTTTCTAAATCTCCTCACAGCTCTTCTCATAAAAGCCTAACTCACCAATTCATCCCCGAATCATCTTCAGAACTTCAATTAAACACTAACCCCCTTTGTTATTCATCACCAACTACTCAAATCTTCTTTTAATTAAATCAATTTCTCCATAACTTCATCTCACAGAAACCTTAACTCCTTCAATCGCCAACCAAGAATCAACACCACCCTCATCTCCTCATCACCATCAGCAACATATTCTAATTCATCTGCTCTAATCCATCGATTGTTTCTCTCTCAAACCAACTCTCAAATTCGCAGAGGAATAAGAACAGGGAAAGAAGAAAAAGAACGATCGAAGAAGAAAGAAGAAAAAAAAAAGAAGAAAAGAGAATGACTTCTCTTCGGTCGAGATTTGGTGATAAGACCAAAGAAAATACAAAGACACCCACTTGCTTAGATAAGGAAGCCCCAACATGTCCGAGTCGCATTAAAAGTGTTTATTCAAGAAATGACAATTTTACCCTTTGTACTAATCCAGTGATATCTTCTTTGTCTGGTATCCGAGTGACACGTTCAAGTAGTCCATCTTGCATAACTTTTCGAGATCTATCTAACGATACTAATTTCGTATCTAGATCGTTGTTAGATTAATTCCTATTAATTAACGTATATGTTAAACTAATCGAGTTATTATCGCCTAATTTGTCACTTGACTAGTCTAGTAGCGTTGACGAGCTTGAGGGTCCTTACAGGTTGGGCTTGACATGAATTCCAACCCGTGGATTTATTTACGGCTGGGATTTCCCTTGTCGACCCATTCGCTTTCTTTGTTTTTAGATTTTATTTTCAACTAATGATGTGATTATATTTCTGTTTGAGGGTGAAAACGGTTTCTGCTGATTTTGGTAATTTCAGGTGTGTGGGTGAGAAACGAATTTAAACCCTAAACAATGTACTGCAAGGGAGTACTTTAGATTCGAGAGATCAATCTGTATAAATCCGGCGTAAACCAAGAAATGGCCGTTCCGGACTTGCTTCGGTCACAAAGTGAAGGAGAAGGGTTGGTTTAGGGGAGGGAAGCGAAGAAAGTGTTGAGACCAGAATAGTTGATTCTGGAAGAGTAGTTGTTTTACGACTTGTATCAGAAAGTAGGAAGCTCACAGATGGAGAGCTAGCAAATGTTTTCTGAGTGTTGTATGCTCCTGACCTGAACTTGTTGTTCGGTGGAAATAGGTAAGACCCATTTATACAAGTCGAAGTGAAACGTACTCTGGTCTCATTAAGAAATGGAAAACGGGTGAGTAAATGGGAGGAGGTGGTAACCGGTAACGCCTGGAATTGATGTTCCATAAAAGAAAGCGTTTCACCATTACTCACTATATTTACTAACCGCCTCATCCTTATGACACTTTCTTATAACGGGCGTAGTGTACGCCGCACGCTGTAAACCGCCAAACCAATACCCAATGAGCATCCCCCAGTTTGTGACATGCGTTGATGTCTCGAGTGTTTTCGTGGAAAACATGTAGCTACGTATGTCGTGGCCAAAGGATTTGGCTTTTGCAGCCAAGTTGGTGCCGTGACCAAAGGATAGGCATCGTAGCCAGGTTGGTGTCGTGACCAAAGGATAGGCGTTGTAGCCAGGTTTGTGCCGTGACCAAAGGATAGGCGTCGTAGCCAGGTTGGTGTCCGTGACCAAAGGATAGGCGTCGTAGCCGGGTTAGGATTTTGGCGTGGCCCGTGGCTGGCTAGGATTTTGGGCGTGACCAGGCTAGGATTTTGGCGTGATCAGGCTAGGATTTTGACGTTACCAGGCTAGGATTTTGGCGTGGCCAGGCTAGAATTGATTTTGGCGTTGGGCCAAAGGTGGCCATGCGTTAGATGGTGACCTTGGACGGCTAAGATCTGCATCTTAGACGGAAGGGTGGCCGTTGATCGTTGCAACCCTTCATTTGGTGAAAGCATGGCTGGCATGGATTTAACGTGGAGTGGAGCCACTAGCAGTGTGCGGCTTGGAAGGGAAGCGCTTGCGGCTTTGTCTAAATAAGGGTTGGTATGCTGAAACCCTAATTAGTGCCCTTTACTAGAATCGATGTAGAATTCTCATACGGACTCGGATTTTTATGTTCCGCCCCTCCATTCTATACGGAAAAGAATTTCCTATCTCCCTTCGCGGGAATATTTAGGTTTTGAGCTCTTTCGGGAGATGAAAAACAGCCCGAAAGTGAAACTCAAGAAGAATTCCAAGGTTACCATGCGTTGTTTGGCAACCTTGGATGGCTAGGATTCGTATCTAGGATGGAAGGGTGGCCGTTGATCGTCGTACGCCCTCATTTTGGTAGCCGCATAGGGAAGGCCGGCATGGTGGGACGCGGCAAGGTGGTTGGCATGCCATTGGCACATGTGGCATGTCATGCCTTGGCGCAGTTTGGCGTGGCCAAAACTAGGGTTTTGGGCCAAAGGTTACCATGCGTTGTTTGGCGACCTTGGACGGCTAGGATTTGCATCTAGGAGGGAAGGGTGGCTGTTGATCATCGCACACCTTCGTTTTGGTAGCCGCATGGGGAAGGCCGGCATAGTGGGGCCAAGGCAAAAAAAAATGGCGCGGATGGCTTGGCATAGTGGGGCCAAGGGTTTAGCATGGACGGCTTGGCATGGTGGGGCCAAGGCAAGGTGCGGTTGGCTTGGCATGGTGGGGCCAAGGGTTTGGCATGCCATTGGCGCATGGTGCGGCTAGCATGGTTGGGGCCAAGGCTAGGTGCGGTTGGCTTGGCATGGTGGGGCCAAGGGTTTGGCATGTCATTGGCGCATGGTGCGGCTAGCATGGTTGGCATGCCTTGGCGTGGTAGACGTGGGCGGCATGGTTTGCCATTGGCACGGTGGGTGCGGGCGGCATGGTTGGTATGCCTTGGCGCGGAAATGTGGTCGGCATGGTTTGCCATTGGCACAAAGGTGCGGCCGACATGGTTGGCATGCCTTGGCGCGGAGATGTGGTCGGGCATGGTTTGCCATTGGCACGTGGGTGCGGGCGGCATGGTTGGCATGCCTTGGCGCGGAGATGTGGCTGGCATGGTTTGCCATTGGCACGGTGGTGCGGGTGGCATGGTTGGTATGCCTTCGGCGCAGAGATGTGGCTGGCATGGTTTGCCATTGGCACAGTGGTGCGGCTGGCATGGTTGGCATGCCTTGGCGCGGAGATGTGGCTGGCATGGTTTGCCATTGGCATAGTGGTGCGGCTGGCATGGTTGGCATTCCTTGGCGCGGAGGTGTGGCTGGCACGACATGCCATTGGCACATGTGGTGTGGGAATTATGGTTCGGCCTATCGAAACCCTAATTACTATTAAAAAAAAAAGGTACTCTGGTAATTTTCTCGCAGACATATTAAAGGGTTCAATAAGTGCGCTTAGTGGAGACATTATTACTCAAGTTCTGTGACGTCACTGTCTGACTAGGGTTTTACGATTTTAACCCTAAGCTAAAAACCATCATCAACATTAAGTCCCCTGCTTAGCTCGGAATAGGGTCATTATTGCGAGATAAGCATAAGATGGTGACAGACAAGGACAGAATCGAAACGTAAATCATGCAAGATGGTCAGGAAGATCCGTCTAACCTTTTTCGAGATGTAAAGAGAGTTTGTGCTTCCCGTGTTGGCGGCCTTGCATGAATTGTACTTGTGGTGTTGTTGGCTAGACCGTGAAGTGGTGAGATGTAGACTGTCGTCTTGGCTTAGTCACGCATCATCTTGGCTGGACTAGGGAACGCGGAGGTGCTGGCTTAGCGAGTTATTGTCGTTGCTCGGCTCGGAATAAGAGCCGTAGGTTTTGTGCGGCTTGGAATGGAGTCGCAGGCATTGTATTGGCTTGGAATGGAGCCGTCAGCATCGGTCATCTTTGAATGGAGCCGTCAGTATTGGGCGGCTTGGAATGGAGCCGTCAGTATCGGTCGGCTTGGAATGGAACCGTCAGCATCGGTCGGCTTAGAATGGAGCCGTCAACATTGGTCGGCTTGGAATGGAGCCGATTGCGTTGCGCGTCTTGGAGTGGAGCTATCTTGAGTTCCTCAGAAGGATGACGGCTGGCTTCAGTTTTGTGGGAAGGTGACAACGGCTTCGGGAAGATAACAACTTGCTTCAGTTCCATAGGAAGGTGACGACTGGCTTCGGGAAGATTACAACTTGCTTCAGTTCCGTGGGATAATGACAACTTTGTCTAAATTAGGGTTTAGCATGCCGAACCCCTAATTAGCGCCCCTCACTAGAATCATTGTAGAATTCTCGTACGAACTCGGATTTTGACGGTCCGCCCCTCCATTTTAATCGGAAAAGAATTTCCTATCTTCTATTAGGGAATATTTAGGTTTTGAGCTCGTTTAGGAGGTGAAAACGGCCCGACAGTGAAACTCAGGAAGAATTCAGGAGGGATGTTGCGGGCCCGGGGTAGCATAGTCGCGCCGAGTCATCTATTCCCGTTCATGGAGCAAGAAGGAAACTTTATTCTGTGCAAACTCTAGAAACTCTGTCCGTATGAAAATAGGTATTGACCTTCTTCTATTTTCTGTTGCTCGTCCGGATCCGTGCTTTCGTCTGCAGTGTCTCTCCAATGGATTCCAAAATTTACCAAACTCCGTTGCATTCTTGGGACGGATAGATGTGGTTGCGTTGTCGGTCCATCCTTGATTTTAGGCTGTTCAGTGCCTGGACCTTCTGATCACGATGACAGTATGTTGTAGATGCTTGTATGGTCGAAATCTTCCGGAGTCACTGAATGAAATAGATGAGTTGGGAGACATTTCTTTGCCGACGTGCTGCTATCAAGTCTTCAAGGACTTTGTTCTAAGAGATATCCTTTGAACCATCTTCCGAATCTTGGACTATCGTATGGAATGGGATGCGGTGAGCAGTCCCCAGTTATATTTCTGTTAGATCCGATGGCACGGCCGAACATGTGAATGTATCTCTGTGGCGTGCTTTTGGAGTCTTTGATGCACATGTACGGCTTCGTGTTGAGAAATTCCTGCGGCTCGTAAAACTTCGACAGTGATGATGTTGAAATCAGAAATAACCTGGTTGAGGGGGGGTGAAAGCGCCCCATGCTGGTAGTCCCCATGTGTAGCCTACTTTCATTGCATCACCTTGAATCCACGTCCACGGGATTTGATACAAGCTTATTGTACTCTTCTGGATGTGACGCTGGGATGCTCAGAATATCACATGGATGAAATACTATGGATAGTAAAGTGGTAAAGATGAGAGAGTTATGTTGTTTATCGTGGCTCCCTCTGCTTCTTCAGGAAAATGTTTCAGCCGGGTCTCTGGGGTTATCTCATGGATCTTTGATGGTCATCGGGATGGGCTGCGATGAGCAAATCCCAACCACACTTTTATTTAGTTTCTGAAGTTGTTTCTTCCGAGCAGGCTTGGGATCCACCGTGTCCTTATAAAGTGTTGCAGGCGTCTTCTAGACAGAGAGGTGATGATATTCTTACGCTACACCCTTGAAGAGTAGATGACCTTGTTGTGGTTATGGCTTTTTGGTTGACCGTGTCTTCTGAGCTTTTGGTAGTAAAAGGATTCCGTGTAGATCCCCAGTCCCCAAGTATGGTTTACATGTTTCCATCTTGTATGGTCGGTGGGTTGACCATGATAAAGATATCACCATCGTGTGTTCGTGCTCGGTGATTTTGTTACTTCTTCCACATGAAACTAAAATATGGAGGAGCACGGGTTACCTTTGTAGTGATTGTTTCTATGGTGAAGCTCTGGATGGTATCAACAAATGAGCGGCAGCAGTTCTTGGCAGCAGATGTGATCAGAAGAGACTACATTGTCGTGAGAACAAAGTAGGTTGGCTAGAATTGTATGGGCATCCATGGATGTAAAAGCGAGCAAACTGTCCATGGTCACGAGTTTTGGAGGGATGGATCAAAAGGTGGCCATGACTATGAAGATTGGTTGGCTGCGATCATGATCCTTGACATGGGGAGTGTGGTGGTACGACCTTTTGCAGGAAGGAGTGGTGTTGAAGCGAACGTTGAAGCGGAGCCGCTGCTGGAGAACGTTGAAGCGGAGCCACTTCTGGAGAGAACATCGAAACGGCGCCTTGAAACTCCAAGAGCCTTGACGGTTATAATGTTGAATCCGGAGAGTGCGTCACTCAGCGTTCTGTCAAACTCGACATCCCTCAAGTGAACAATGGTTAGGAGTCCCCAGTTCCATTTATCGATCGTGCTTTCCGGAGAGGTTGGGGTTTGGGAACGGCTTCCCCGGATGAAAACAAATGCTTTCCCGATACAAAGGCGGTTGAGGGATGCAAATATGTCTTGACGCTACGCCTTGGAGAAATATAGAATCTCACATAACTGTTTCATCATAGACTGCACGATTTTGTGGGCTAAGTCCCCAGAAATCATACATATCCTGACGGAAAGAGGGTCTCTGTGAATTCAGGAGGGTTGGTGATTTCCTTTGCCTCGATTTTGGAGAAGTCGTTCCTGATCTTTACGTGTGATGAAATTGGATTGCTGATTCCCTTCTATTGGGCGTTCAAGAGCAACGCGAGCCCCTTCATCTATAAACACACGTCCCGCCAAGTGCCCGTGCCGGGATGTTTAAAGTATTCCTTGTCGGCTCCCCTTGGGTTGACGTGACTCTTATGGTGGCCGCTCCGTCGTTGTCTTGAGGAAATAGGTATCTCTTTCAAGAGTGTCGAGTTATAAACACGTCTAAGGTTAAGGGCGCTTAAATGTCACTCGAGCCTTACGAGAACCTTTTGTCTTTCTATCAAATCAACAAGGGTTTCTAGTGGTAAAAGGAGGTCGGATTCTTCCTTTTGAACTTCCATTGGTTTGATGGGTTTTATGATCTTGCCCCGATGGTGGAGTAGCGCCACCGAATTGTCTCCGGTGACGGTTGGAGCCATTGGCTAGTACATAACTTGTCATACTTGAAGAAACGTTGGGGTGGCGGAAGCGGCTTATTGATACTGCTTGGCCGTGATCGGAGGTGTTTCGTGCGCGCGATGACGGTTTTGATCATGGAGTGCTGGAGCCATGGCGCTGTTTCGAGGGTGAGGATGGCGCTGCTTTGGCTAGTTGTGGAGCGGAGAAGATGGCGCTGGAAGGGTGCAAGCTATTAGCGCTGGAAAGGATGCAAGATGCTGGCGCTGGAAAGATGCAAGTTATTAGCGTTGGATCGTCTTGGAATGGGCGCTGGCTTGGATTTGGTATGGCACGGACTGTTGGCTGGGCATGGTGCGGACTGTTGGCTTGGCACGGCGCTGGCTTGGCACATCGTTGGCTTGGCGTGGCGCGGATTGTTGGCTTGGCACGACACTGTTTGGCGTGGTGCAGACTGTTGGGCACCGTGAAGGTTGTTCTTGCGGGCCCAGTTGTCTCTTTCCATAGGTAGCTCAAACAGGAAATCCATTCCTTATTCGAATTCCAAAAAGTGTTATGCTTATGAAAGGGGTTGGCTCCCCTTTTTATCTCGTATCTTTGTTATCACGTCCTGCTGTTAGCGGTAGCGTGGTAGCAATAAAGTAGGCAAGCATATTCCAGCTATGTACTCCAGCGTTTTTCTTTCAATTTGTTCTCTTGTTTTCTTGTGTTGGTGCAAACCCTAGCCATAGGTATGCCTTCCATAAATCTGTAGAAATATTTTTTTTCTGAACTGGTGTAAACCCTAGCCATGGGTATGCCTTTCATAAACTTGTAGAAATACTTTATCATAAACAATTCCTCTTCGAATATCACCGTAGTGACGTCGGCTACCTAATGAATAGTGACGGGTAATCATTATTATGCAAAGTAGGCATGTACGGGTAGGTGACTGTTTTTTTTTTTTTGAAAGGCAAACAAAACGCAATGGTTTGATTTGAATTGATAGATAACTGTTATCTATGAGGGTTTTGGATTATTCTTTTGGAATGAATTGTTTTTGAATGGATTGTTTTGGGAATGATGTTATCTTGGTTACGATTGCAAGTGACGCAAACATCCCAGGAAAACCATGGAACCGTGTGTTGGTAGATGACATGGGGTGAAACATAACATGACTATTGGTTTTATCATTCCCGTGAAAACTTGAAATAGCAAACCATGTATCTTGTCTAGGTAAGACTTACTCGGTTTTTCAGACCTCCTGATGAAAAGGGAACCTTCCGGGTGTAAGACCGAGTTTTATGGGAAGCACCGCTGTGATTGTGGAAAGTCCCCAGTCATCTCATCTGATTAATCGAGTCGTCGATCCCTAGTTGGATGATTCGCTTACAATCTCTAGGCGACCAGTCATCCCTCACCGTGTCAAGACTGATAATCGGGTCATCTGGTAACTGAGTCGTCGATCCATGAGCGGACCGCCTGCTTCTACCATCTTGATGTCTGGGTCGAAGCATGAGATCGATGGTCGAAAATCTATGAAGCACGAATACTGATACGGGGATTCGTTAATTTTTAAAAAATGGGGATACGGGATACGTTGGGATACGTGTATTAATTAAAAAATATTTAATTTATTAATAATGAAAAGAATCGCATAAAGTAAGAAAATTCTAAAATACTATCTAGAATATCAAAAAAAAAATAGATAAAAAAAAAAGATAACCCATCGGCCATCACTCATCAATATTGAATAAGAATGTTAGGGTTAGACATTTATATACTGCTTCTATAGAATAAGTTTTGATAAATACGAATATATTACATATCTAAAAATATTTAACATATTCTGTATATAAATATTTGGCAATATATATATATATATATATCTTATACTATAAGAAGTGTCCCCTCTAGAGTATCCGAGAAGTATCCCCAAAGTATCCCCTACCCTTTTCGTAATTAATAAAAAGGGACACTTTAAATGGGGTGTCCGATACGTATCCCCAAGTGTCCGACACTGATACGGCGTCCGACACGGATACGTCACCGGTTTTGAGGTGTCCGTGCTTCATAGTCGAAAATTGACATTGTAACCGAAAGATCAATCTCCCACTGTGGTCGCCAATTGTTTGAGGGTGAAAACGGTTTATGCTGATTTTGGTAATTTTGGGTGTGTGGGTGAGAAACGAATTTAAACCCTAAACAATGTACTGCAAGGGAGTACTTTAGATTCGAGAGATCAATCTGTACAAATCCGGCCTAAACTAAGAAATAGCCGTTCCAGACTTGCTTCGGTCACAAAGTGAAGGAGAAGGGTTGGTTTTGGGGAGGGAAGCGAAAAAAGTGTTGAGACCAAAATAGTTGATTCTGGAAGAGTAGTTATTTTACGACTTGTATCAGAAAGTGGGAAGCTCACATATGGAGAGCTAGCAAATGTTTTCTAAGTGTTGTATGCTCCTGACCTGAACTTGTTGTTCGGTGGAAATATGTAAGACCCATTTATACAAGTCGAAGTGAAACGTACTCTTGTCTCATTAAGAAATGGAAAACGGGTGAGTAAATGGGAGGAGGTGGTAACCGGTAACGCCTGGAATTGATGTTCCATAAAAGAAAGCGTTTCACCATTACTCCCTGTATTTACTAACCGCCTCATCTTTATGACACTTTCTTATAACGGGCATAGTGTACGGCGCACGCTGTAAACCGCCAAACCAATACCCAATGAGCATCCCCTAGTTTGTGACATGCGTTGATGTCTCGGGTGTTTTCGTGGAAAACATGTAGCTACGTGTGTCGTGGCCAAAGGATTTGGCGTTTGTAGCCAAGTTGGTGCCGTGACCAAAGGATAGGCGTCGTAGCCAGGTTGGTGCCGTGACCAAAGGATAGGCATCGTAGCCAGGTTGGTGCAGTGACCAAAGGATAGGCATCGTATCCAGGTTGGTGCCGTGACCAAAGGATAGGCGTCGTAGCCAGGTGTTTGAGGGTGAAAATGGTTTCTGCTGATTTCGGTAATTTCGGGTGTGTGGGTGAGAAACGAATTTAAACCCTAAACAATGTACTGCAAGGGAGTACTTTAGATTCGAGAGATCAATCTGTACAAATCCGCCCTAAACCAAGAAATGGTCGTTCCAGACTTGCTTCGATCACAAAAAGGAGGAGAATGGGTTGGTTTTTGGGAGGGAAGCGAAGAAAGTGTTGAGACCAGGTTGATTCCGGAAGAGTAGTGGTTTCACGACTTGTATCAGAAAATGGGAAGCTAACAGATGGAAAGCTAGCAAATGTTTCTGAATGTTGTATTGCCCCTGACTGAACTCGTTGTTCGGTGGAAATAGGTAAGACCTATTTATACAAGTCGAAGAGAAACGTACTTTGGTCTCATTAAGGAATGGAAAAATGGGTGAGTAAATGGGAGGAGGTGGTAACCGTTAACGCATGGAATTGATGTTCCATAAAAAAGAGCGTTTCACCATTACTCCTTGTATTTACTAACCGCCTCATCCTTATTACACTTCCTTATGACGGGCATAGTGTACGCCGCACGCTGTAAACCGCCAAACCAATACCCAAAGTGGATCCCAGTTTGTGATATGTATTGATGTCTCGAATGTTTTCGTGGAAAACATGTAGCATGGTTGTTGCCTGGCAAGTCGAGCTTGGGAGACTTGCTAGCTTGGTGACCTTCGACGGTCGAGATTTTGCATCTTAAGAGGAAAGGTAGCCGTTGATCGTTGCACGCTTTCGTTTTTGATAGCCGTGTAGGGAAGGCCAGCATGGTGGCGCGGCAGAGTTGGCATGCCATGGCGCGGCCAAACTAGGGTTTTGGGTCAAAGGTTACCATGCGTTGTCTGGTAACCTTGGACGGCTAGGATTTGATCCTGGGATTGAAGGGCAACCGTTGATTGTCGCACGCCTTCGTTTTAGTAGCCGCATAGGGAAGGCCAGCATGGTGGCGTGGCTAGGTTGGCATGGCATGCCTTGGCGCGGTTTGGCGTGGCCAAACTAGGGTTTCGTGCCAAAGGTTACCATGTGTTGTCTGGTAACCTTGGACGTCTAGTGATCCTGGGATTGAAGGGCGACCGTTGATTGTCGCACGCCTTCGTTTTAGTAGCCGCATATGGAAGGCCAGCATAGTGGCGCGGCTAGGTTGGCATGCCATTGGCGTGGCCAAACTAGGGTTTCGGTCCAAAGGTTACCATGCGTTGCCTGGTAACCTTGGACGGCTAGGATTTGATCCTGGGATTAAAGGGCGACCGTTGATTGTCGCACGCCTTCGTTTTAGTAGCCGCATAGGGAAGACCAGCATGGTGGCGTGGCTAGGTTGGCATGCCTTGGCGCGGTTTGGAGTGGCCAAACTAGGGTTTCGGTCCAAAGGTTACCTTGTGTTGTCTGGTAACCTTGGACGGCTAGGATTTGCTCATGAGATAGAACGACGATCGTTGATTGTCGCACGCCTTCGCTTTAGTAGCCGCATAGGGAAGGCCGGCATGGTATAGTGGGGCCGCGGGTTTGGCATGCCGTTGGCACATGGTGCGGCTAGCATGGCTAGGGCCAAGGCAAGGTGCGTTTGTCTTGGTCGAGGTGGGGCCAATGGTTTGGCATGCCGTTTGGCACATGGTGCGGCTAGCATGGCTAGGGCCAAGGCAAGGTGCGTTTGGCTTGGCGAGGTGGGGCAAATGGCTTGGCATGCCGTTTGGCACATGGTGCGGCTAGCATGGCTAGAGGTCAAGGCAAGGTGCGGTTTGGCTTGGCATGTGGGGCCAAGGGCTTGGCATGCCGTTTGGCATATGGTGCGGCTAGCATGGCTAGGGCTAAGGCAAGGTGTGGTTCGGCTTGGCATGGTTTGCTATTGGCGCAGTAGTGCGGCTGGCATGGTTGTCATGCCTTGGCGTGGAGATGTGGCTGGCACGGTTTGCCATTGACACAGTGGTGCGGCTGGCATGGTTGGCATGCCTTGGCGCGGAGGTGTGGCTGGAACGGCATGCCATTGGCATATGTGGTGTGGGAATTAGGGTTCGGCCTATCAAAACCCTAATTAGTATTAAAAAAAGGTACCCTGGTAATTTTCTCGTAGACATATTAAAGGGTTCAATAAGTGCGCTTAGTGGAGACATTATTACTCAAGTTATGTGACGTCATTGTCTGACTAGGGTTTACGATTTTTACCCTAAGCTAAACCACCATCTACACCAGGTTAGGATTTTGGCGTGGCCAGGCTAGGATTTTGGGCGTGACCAGGCTAGGATTTTGGAGTGACCAGGCTAGGATTTTGACGTGTGTAGTTGTAGGAAATCCCACACTACACCCCTCACTCGAATTTGTTTAATTAATCCATTTGAAGATGAATAACAATATATTTTATTAATTGTTTTCTTGAAAGGTTTACAAAGAAATGTAGAACTGATCTAAAGAAATTACAATCACTCTTAATTTTCTCTCTCCTAATGACTTGCTTAACAATTCAAAAGAAATCTCTCCCACAACAGACTAACTCAACCCTTTATATAGGGTAATACACAGTGGATGACAGCTAAGATGTCCTTTATTTTCGGGAATACTTCGCGAAGCGTCGCAAGTATGTAAGTGTTAGACTTTGCGACACTCCTAAATTTCGCCAAGTCTTCACACTTTTCTTATGTTCTAGCTGTCGTCATCTGGTGCGTCATTTAAATTATTTCCTTGCAACACCTTCGCAATGTAGTTGTTTATTACTCTCGCGAAGTATTGCTGTCGCGATATTCTGGTCCTACATCTTGCCTCTTCTCATGTATTCTCTGCGAAGTAGAGAATGTCATGAGAACTAATGTTGAAGAACCAGTTTCGATATGTCGCCACCGTTTAGTTTCCGTTCGTTTTTATTTTACCGACAAGATTCCGTGAATTTAGGGATGACTGTTTACACGTATCTAAGATCTTATTTTTTACCGGTTCGTCCGGTTACCCTTCTCTCTTCTATTTAAAGAGGAATTCCCTTTGAAAATTCTCTTCTTTTACTTCATCTTCTTTGTTGTCTCGCAATTTTTCTCTCGCCGTTTTCCTTCATTATCTTCCCCGCTTTAATTCTTCTCGCTCTCGTTTTTATGGCATCAAGGTCTCGTTGATTTCACCAATTTTGATTACTTCATGATTGATCTCTTTTATTGTAGTCTTTTATTTGAATATTGCTCTTCTTTTAATATTTCTCCCACCATTTTTATTTCAAATTGAAGACAAACCCAGCTCCAAATTCACCGTTAAGAACCCTAATATTTCTTCAGGTTCAAAATTGAAATTCTTCGCTTCTAAAAGGCAGCCTGCGAGTGGCAAGGTATTTAAGAAACATTTACTCTTTTAATAACAATATTGTTGCCTCTGTTTCTTATTTAACTTGTAATTCGCAGGATAGCAAAAATGAAGGTAGATCTCCCAAGAGGCATCGCCACTCTAATCATGTCGCACCTTCTGTTTCCTTTCCTGGGTTCACACTTATTTCTTCTCCCGTTGTGCCTTCGCAAAGCGATTCATCTCTTCCAACGATTGCCTCGCAAGAGAAACCAACCCCTTCTCTTCAAGATAATCCATCCTCTCCTGCGATATCCTCGCAGGATAAATCAATTCCTGAGTTTTCTGTGAATGAAATTCTTCAAAATGTACCCCTCTCCACTCTTTCTCTTAATACTTCTCTTTCTCCTTCACCTGTTTACTGCACTTCTTTAACTCGGCATTCTTATGATCAAGAATGATTCAAACTTTTCCTTCTTCCTCCTCTCGAGTCTATCCCTCTTACCAAAGAAAACTTAGAAGGGATAGATATAGCTTTTAAAGTTTTATCGTACACCATGAACGATGTCAAGAAAACCTCCACCGATCCTATCAAGTCTTGTGTTTTTGAATCCTTGAATAAATACTTTGGCTCGACACGTTGTCGCAAACATCTTTGGAGCAAGAAGTTAAGATCTTAAAGAACAATCTTCTCAACATTTCATCGGATTGCGACAATCTTCACATGAAGAATGAAGATTTAAAAGGTACATTTTGCCTCTACTTTTTTTTTTTTTTTTTTTTTTTTTTTTGAAGACACAAGTCCTTGTTCACCCTTCAAGCTTTAAACCAGAAACGAAAAATGGAGATATATAAGTTGGAATCTTTTGTTGAAGAAGTTCGAGCTGATAAAGATTCTTGGGTGGAGCAATATAACCAATTAGATAATCTTCATACATATGTTGTTGACCAAATAAATAATCTTTCTAAGGAAAATGCTGATTTAGCTCAGAAACACGACTTGTTAAGTAATGACTTATCTCGCCTCTCGTATTCTTTGACTAAAGCTAATTTAGAGTTGGAAACTTTATCAGATGAGAATGGAATTCTTTCTCAAGAGAAGCGAACTTTATTAAACAAGGTGTCAGTTTACTCGCAGCAGTATGATATTTGTCAAAAATTGTGTAAAGAGCAAGAACAATCTCTTCGCTCGCTGAGAAATAATCTTGAAGAAGTTACTATCGAGAAAGATAAACTTATTCAAGGTAGAATAACTTTAAGTGTAAAAGCAAACCAACTCAAGGATCAATGTTCCCAATTGGAGAAATCCAATTCTTCCCTCGCGAAAGAAAATGCCACACTTATCTCTAACGAGAAAAATCTGCGAGCTCGTTTGAAAGGATTAGTTGGAGATAACTTTGATATCGCCATGGACCAACTGGAAAATAGTTGTTCTATTGTTAACTCAAAGACCTTATTTCGCAAAAGGAAGGTAGTCATAACAGTTGGCTGCCTCATCTATTCTTTTATCGGTGCTTTATAATTTTTGTTTGTTATAATATATTTTGCTTTTATTCTTTGTTTCGCAGAGTCTGAGAAAAATCTTCATTCTTCCCTTACTGCTTTGAAGTCTGACCACTCAAAAATTCGCAAGGAGAATAAAATGCTTACTACTTCTCTTATGCATTCTCGTGACAGAGCAGAAAGAAGATTCAACTATATGTGCGGTTACAAAGATATAGAGATTAAAAACCAGCAGAAAGCGCTCCTTCGTCAACTTCATCTTAAAGCTGAAGTTCTTGTGAATAGTGTTTTTTGTCTAAATCTCTTGATCCCGTATCTCGTTGCACCTCTGGGAAGTGAGTGATGATGAAGTTCCCAATTCCCCGACAAAGTGATTATGATTATCAAAGCTGCGAAGAAGTCGCTATTGATGAAATTTTCGGTAAGGATCCAAACGAAGGAACTTCTGATGAAAATCGTCCAACTGGCGAAAAAGAGGCTGATAAAATTATTGAAGAACCAGTAACATCTCCCGTTGTCGAGAGAGTTGATGTGGAAAATTGAATTCTCTCTGTAATTTTTATTTAAACTCCCTTAATTGGATGACATTTTGCATAGGATGCTTTTGAATTTCTGTTGAAGTACTTCTTTTGATTTGGAGGACAAATTCCCTGATGATTAATCTCTTATTACTTTCTCTATATATCTTGCCTCGCAATTATAATCTCGCAAGCATGTTTGTTTACCTTTATTTTTGTTGAAATGTATTATTGCGACAAGATCGCAGGATTTCTTCACAATGAAGAAACCTATTGATCTTGTCTTACCATTAATTGTATGGTCTTATTTTGCCTTCCTAGTTAAAGGTCTTACTTTGCCATCCCTCATCGCGACAAGATCGCAGGACGTCTTTACATTTTCATGTAATGACCCATTGACCTTGCCTTATCATTGCACAAGTATTTTTGCCTCTGCAGATATTGTACTTGCGACAATATAACAACAGTTTAAATATTCTTGCGAACATAAAATCCCATGACATTGTCGGCTTTTGCGACGAAATCGCAGGACGTTGTTTCATTTTCATGAAAAAACCCATTGATCTCGCCTCAACTTCATGTTAGTATTTTTGCCTCTTCAGGATCATTGCACAAATATGACAAGTCTAAATTTCCTTGCGAAAATAGAGTCTTATGACATTTGCGTCTTTTGACACTTATCAGCTCCCTAATGGAGGGTGCCGCCCTTATCTTCTCTCTGGTTGCCCCTTCAAGGAGGCGTACATCGGCCATACAAGACTAGCTCCTCCCATCCGGTCTTAACAACAACCAGTTGTTTTCGCACCTCTTATCCCTTATACCTATATGGTTTATGGTTACGAGACTGCACCCTAAGTGGAGTTTTCTTCGGGCCGAGTGCAAGATATACCAAGACTTGCCAAGAATGGCCGAGACACTTCAAATGCCCTGCACTCTTGGCTCAACCGTGTACCCGGGCGCCTTGAGCATACACTCGACTCCTTGGAAGAGACCCTCGGGCGTCCAACCAGGTATAACCTTATATATATAGTTGGAAATCCAAGGTATCTCCCCCGATAGGCTTCTATGGGCCCCAAATTTCCATGACCCGTGGCTTCGGGAGCGGTGTAACCTTCCCCCGAGCCATGTTAAGAGATACCCCTTATATGACGTACTTTAGGTCTTACATTTGCCTCTTGCGAAATATTATTCGCGAACTAGGGTGTACGCCATAAAAGTTCGTCCCATTCACTCACTCATTCATTTTTGTTATTATGCATTGTTTGCGAAATATTCGCACAATCTTGCTTTATTTTCTTCAATCTCGCAATCTATTTGTCGCAAAAACATTACATCACAGTTCTCATTCCATTTCTCCCATCTTCTATGGGTAATATTTCTTAAGATATAACCTATTCCATGGCCTATTTAATTTTTGTCCTACATCTTTGCCTTCAGGATCCATCAATCTATATGCCCCTGTACTAACTATTTCCTTGATGATATAAGGTCCATCCCATTTTCTTGCCAGCTTGCCACCATTTTCTCGCTGATATATAGGTGTTTCTCGCAGAACCAAGTCACCTGGCTGAAATTCACGTATCTTGACACGCTTGTTATATTCTCTGGCCAATCTTCGCTGATAATTCTCCATATGTTGTAGTGATCTCTCTCTTTTCTCTTCTAATTCATCTAACTTGATTAAAATGTTACCCGACCGAGATTTTTCTCCCAAGCTTCTTTCTTTGTAGTTGGAATCTTAACTTCATCTGAGTACAACTTCAACTCCATATGTTAAACAAAAAGGGGACATGCCTCGTAGCTTCTCTTCTAGTTGTATTATAAGCCCATACCGCATTGGGTACTTGTTCGCACCATCCTTTATTGTATCCTTCTAACTTCTTCTTCAATATGTCTCGCGATTGTTTTATTTGTCGCTTCGCTTCGGCCATTAGCTCCATGGGTATAGAGGAGTTGATTTCCCACATCGTATCCGAAATGCATTAAGCAAAGAATTCTATATTTTGTCCTTCAAACTCGCTTCCCATTGTCGGATACCAACTGTGCTGGAATCCCAAATCTCGCATATAATGTTCTCAAATATGAAAGTAAAAACATCCTTATCGCGAATATGCTTTGTACCGCTTTCACCTCTCGCCCATTTTTTGAAATAATCAGTAGCAACGATTAAATATCTTCTCTCGTCCCGTTCTGGTAAAAATGGTCCTACAATGTCTAAACCCCATTTTCCAAATGGCCGGACACTTGTTGAAGAACTTAACGGAGCTCCCGGTGCATGTATTTTCTTCCCATGCCTTTGGCAATCCTCGCAACGCCTTGACACTTGTTTCGCGTCCTCATGCATATATGGCCAATAATAGCCCCGCATTTTTGCTTTATGTGCTAAAGATCTTCCACCGCTATGATTACCAAAGATCCCCACTATGCAACATCTTCAATATGATTTCCCCTTCCTTTCTTGTTAAGCATCTAAGTGAAGGCCCGTTAAAAGATCGTCGGTATAGCACTCCATCTCTTAATTCATAATTTGTTGCACGGCTTTTTAATTTGTGTGTCTCTAATCTATTTCTTGGTGTTTCTCCTGTCATCAAATATGCATGAAGCTCTGCTCTCCAATCTTCTTCGCAAAGTGTTTGTGTTCCATCTTCTACTACCATTACATCGGTTTCTTGTTCTTCTTCTTTGTCAATTGACGACATCAAAAGTGTTTGCATTTTAATGTTTCTCGCAATCGGATCTGTCATCATACTTGATATAAAGGCAAAAGCGTCTCATGAGCCTATTATTTCTCCTTGATATATGTCTCCACTTTATTCTTGGTATCTCGCATCGACAACTCGTCAACAAGTTTCTTATATTTTTGCAAAGACAATTCGCTTATGGCATATTCTTCTTTTATCTCGCGAATTGCCAATTGTGAATCACTAGTAATCCTCACATTCTCCAAACTTCATTTCTATTGCAAATCGCAAAGCATGTATTATAGCTTCATATTCTGTTTCATTATTTGTTGATGCAAACTCCAATCTGAAAGAAAGAGCTATTTTATTGCCCTCCGCGATATCACAACAATTCCTATTCCATTTCCTTCTCCATTTGATGACCCATCTACTAATATTTCCCATCTATTCGGTTCTGTCAACAAATCTTTTGGATCTCCATGTTCTTCTTCCACATCTGATCGCTGTCGTATGCGTCAAAAATAATTTCACTTTCCTAAAGTATATGATAAGAAAGAGTTCGTTTCCACAGAGAGGCAATTGTAGTTATTTCGTAATCAATTTCTTAAAGTAACCAATTGGGGGGATTTCTGAATTTTATGTAAGCAATAAAAGTAAATTAAAAGCAAAGTAAATTGTAGGAAGTAATCAATGGAGAAAGATATTGGTCAAGGAATTCATCTTCAATCTTAGACATGTGCTTGCGTATATGATTAGAATTACGATTTAATCTCTTGTGTTATCAAAAGCCTAGAGAATCAAGAAAGCAAGATAATCTATTAATTTCTCATGTTCATCAACACACACATTAGGGCTGCGTATGTGAATTCTACCTAAAGAATAACCTAACGCCTTGCGCTAATCAAGTTCAATTCCTAGGAGCATTAAGTTTCAGAAATAGGCTAATCAATGCAATTGTCATGCGTTGCACATAACAATTCGGACAATGGTCAAACTCTACATATGATTACGAGAGTGTATCACTACAAACCGTAAACATATCATGCTACTTATATTCAAGGTTATCGCTTGATGAAAAACCCTAAAATAGCTATGGACTAAGATGCAAGTTCAATTAATTGGCCACTTAACTAATCAAACATCATAACCCTATCACAATACTTCAATCATGTGATCATGAAAACAGTAGAGAATTGAACGATAATCAAGAGAGAAAACTAATACATAAAGCAAACACAAGTTTTAGAAATCGGACTACATCCTTAACCAATAATAGAGAATTTAGCTACTCATAGCTATGGAGTTCATCACCAAAAATATAAGTTGAAATAAAGAAGAAGATGAACAAAATCAAACCCTAGAAGCGTAAACAAAAGCGGCTCTCCAAGTTCCCAAGAATAAGATATTATAAGTTGTAGAAGACCTTCCCTTTATAGCTTTTCTCCAACTTCTAAAATTAGGTCTAGCCTTCAAAGTCCATTAGATGAAAATCCACCAAGCCCATAAGAATGAGAAACCCGTGTAAAAAAAACGCCCCAAAAACCGTCGCCGGAAAACTGGGAATATGGCCGGAAATTGGCCGGAAATCGGTTCAGGTGACCGGCAAAGTCCGCCCGGCCACCGGTCAACTGGTCGGATCGGTCGGGTCAACGGGTCAACTCGGTCGGCCGAGTCAAACCGAGTCAGGTTCATGAGTCAGAACCAGTCCAGTCCGAGTTAGACCCAAGTCGACTTCACTGAGCTGAGTGAACTTGGCTTGGGCCATTTGCATTGGCCAAATCTGTAGCACAATCATTGTGCTTCACCTGCAACCATCAGGCCTTGACTGCACCAGACCATGATGGCTATGCAACTTACTCTCCATTTATAGACCCATCTTCTACACTTCCCTGTACTAGCCAGAACTCAATTTCCTTTACTGACTTAGCCACATCGGGTTAGGTTCTCCAAACTACCTCCATTAGCTTCATTACCGCCCATCACAACCCGCCAATTCGGACTTGCAAATCATAACATCCCCGCACTTGACTCGCACCCGCAAATGCCATTTCAACACTGCAGCTTTCATAACCGCATCATCACTCACTCCCACAACAATAAATCCCAGAACCCGGCTCATGCCTGTCACCTTCTATGCAAACATCACAAGCTCAAGAGCACACACATCCACCCGCCATCTCGGTCCAACTCCTACCCAGCCAAAATGGCCTTGCAATCATTCATTCATTCCCCGTGATTCATTTCGGTCGTCCATTTCCTCTACTGTGACCGCACTTGCACCTGCAACTTCAAACCTTGCCAACCGCAAAGACCGCCTCCTCTATCTATAGCACCATCTCTCGAGTTCAATTCCAGCAATAAATGACCTGCAACACTCTAGCATGCATCCGAGTTCCACCCTCTAGCTAAGCCGCAATTTCAACTTGAGCATACCTTGCACAGCACCAGCTTCAATGCCTTTACTAGCCTGAGCTGCTTCTTGCTCACCTGCAATTCCATCTCAGAGCCAGCTCTATCAACACCACCTGAGCCATCTCACAGCTAACACCAGCTGCCATGACACAGCAACCTGAGCTACAACGCCATCAATTGAACCCATCAGCAACAGCTCAGAGCCATTTCATCTAGCATACCCATTTCAGTCCAATGGCAATAACACCTGCTATGCCATTTCTTCCCTTCTTCTCAGCTCAAGACCTGCTACATTTTTGCTGTGGCTTCACTTATCTACCTATTCTATGGCATCACAACAACCAACAACTTTCACCGAATCGCACTCTGCAATACCATCTGAGCAGCTCCAACAGCTCAATTCCTGCCATTCTGCAATTTTCATGTATTTGACCACTGCACTTAAGACCTCCAACAGCCTCAGATCTTGGTTGTGACTGCACTAGCAAATTAACAGCATCACCCATTAGCTACAGCCAAGTAAACACCCTCATTACCACCATATCTTCTCTATTCTTCTCAAATTTGAGACTCAATACCAACTCAAACATCTTTCTTTCAGCTCTCCGGCAAGCACAACCAACACAGGCCTCATCATTGCCTCAAATCTTAAGTCCCTGGCTCAGTCTTACAAACCCAGCTGCTGCAACAACAAGGCCATTTGAGCCACACTGTTATCTCAGGCCAACCAACAACATCCCTGCAACAGCTCCCAAATTGCTAACAGATTCAAACCACCATTCCACCTGCCAATTCCATTTATTGTACCACCACTGAGCCATCACAGCCTTCAATCCTGACCTGCAACAAACTCCTAACAACACCACCAGCATCTCCATTAAATCAGCCTCAACCGTCACCAGTAGCTGCTACACAAAACCCCAACTTCAATCGACTTTTTTCATTTATCCTAACTCACTGATTTCCTCCAATTTCTCGATTTCATTCTCAAACCCTAACCTCATTTGACTAACATCGAGCCCTAATTCTTCATCACTTCAATCCTGAAATCAATTGCAAACCCGTCTCTGGCTGTATTCATGGTATCAGAATCCAGATGAAACCCATTTCAATTCGAGTCAGTATCATCTTCAATTTCTTGATCTTCTCTGTCTTCTCCATTAATTCTTTTCCTTCAGCCCTAAACAACATCACTCACCATTTTCTCGTTCTTCAAATCCCCTTCTAAATCTCGACATCCACAAAGACTCAATCGATCTCGCAAATGCAATCCCTAATTTCCTCTCTGCATTTCTCTCATTCTCAGACAAACAACAGCCGCATACTCAAAATAATGATTGAGTTTTTCTCTCGATTCTGGGATTGGTAATGACCGAACTATACAAAACACCCAGAAATAGGATAAGGGCTGCTAATGTGGTATTTGGCCTGTCGGTTTCAGAGAACTGACTGCCCATTCTGTCTCTTTGCTCACCCGTAACTAGCTTCGCTCGCCTATGAATTAGTCTTTTCGCTCTTTTTCGCTCCAAAAAGGTGATTTCATCTCCTTTTGTTCTCGGTGCGACTCCAGCATACCTGATAACTCAAAAGCAACCATAAAGTACATAATTCACAAGAAAAATAGCAAAGAAAGCGTAACTACTAGATAGTAAATACGGTGTATTCTACACCTATCAGATTCCCCCACACTTAGACTTTGCTAGTCCTCGAGCAAATCAAACAAAACAATTCAAAAAGATACACACAACTCCGTGTCGTCGAGGCTACGGTCACTTTTAGCATAAATAACAAGCCTTTAAACCGCTAGGTGTCCCTAGTGGACGAGTTATAGTCTCGTGAGGGTTTACTAGAGATATACCCACAAAACCTATTTCCAACTTACTAGTTCTCCGTATGATAGCATCCAACGCGCTAAGAAGATATAGAGATTCTGCACACTAGTCATAAGAAGTTAGACACATAAATGAACACAATCTCATTCTTAAAAGTTGAGAGAGACATAACCATCCCTTCTCGACTAAAATTCGGGTTCGGAGTGATCAAAAGTCTCGACTCTGCCTCACAAGAAAGGGTTTTATGATATTGCTCTCAATAATAAACAGCTTTTTATGGGTCACACATGTGTCCAGGTAGGAATTAAGAGAGAATCCTGCGACACGTTGAATGGTAGGAAGGCAAAACCCTCCGAAATATTTTGAAAACCCACATCTTTTATATATTTTTTTGAAAACCCATTTTTCTGACGATCTCTTCGAAAGGAAATCAACCATTTAACGAAGGTGGGAATATGCTTACTTACCTTGTATCCGTTCAACGTGCAGCTAGCACCACTCTCACAACATCCATAGAAACGTCTTCGGTCTTCTATCGGTGTCTTCATCTTTGTCTTCGGTCTTCAACTCTTGATGATAACTCTCGAACTTCGTAGAATCTTGACAATATGATTCTTTCCCTCAAATTCCTTGTCACTTGAAACTTCATTATAGATATTCCTTCTTTCCATAGGCTTTATTGAAAGAATACAAAAATAAAAACAAACTATACAAACCCCAAAATTAAATTTTTTTTTTTTTTTTTCTTTTTTTTTTTTGACAAGAGAAAATAAAATACAAATAAAATAAAAATGTAAGTACAATGCCATGGTGTAAGTACTTTACCGCTTGATTCTTCACAACTTATATGTCTTGATATCATAGACTTCTCGAATTCTCATCCTTTATAATTTTCACTCTTGTATAATAGTCTTCAACTTATAAAAATTCTGCTCCCTGTTTTGTTGCTTTACTCAAATCTGAAATCTGCCCATTACTATATTGTTGCTTGTAAACCTCGAACGTGTTCAACTTTCCTTCAAATTTGTGATGCTCCTCTTGTTGATGATGATGGTGTTTCTATGGACCTGTTGGTGTAGAGAGAGATAAGGTGGATGGTGCTAACTGCGAACAAGATCACAAGTGGTATGTAAGTTAGCAATTCGATGTCACCAACATGGTTGATAAAAATAGCACTCAAGAGATCAAAATAGTGCTTCTATGGTGGGAAGTTGGACAACTCACCATTCTGCCCGGAATTTACGTACGGTGACACACACTCTAAAAGCACAAATTTAGACAGGTACAAAGAATTGAAGGTTGGTGCCTCACATTATGTAACTTGGGTAGTCTCCACTATAGGGGATCACTGTTCTAATACCGAATTCAGTCTACACCTTATTTGCCACTGGCATGGTTAAATCCAACTTAAACTCTCATACAATTAAGAAACCCGATCATGTTCTCTGTCATCTCTAAGTTCAGTCACTATTATGAGAATTTCGATGTAATCTTAGCGACATGTATACTATGTGACTCTAAACTAACTACAAGTTGGAGTTTCCTTATTCACTAGTTCACAAAAAAGTTGAAAAATTTACAACATAAACCACTCCCCCACACTTAAACTTTACATTGTCCTCAATGTAATTGAATCGTCCAAAGAAAATCAAGGTGGGAAATCCTAACGGAAAAGTGACAAAAAATCAGAAAAAGTAAAAGCATGACAAGAAAAGAAAATAAAAGATAAGAGATACAAAACCGATGGGTTGCCTCCCATTTAGCGCTTGGTTTAAAGTCCTCAGCCCGACTATCTCCTTGCTTTCTATGACTCCTCCAGAGGGAATACTTCCACAAGATTAACTCCTTCCACGACATCCGAAGAGAAGTTCTCATAATATGGTTTCAACCGGTGCCCATTCACTTTAAGTTCATTACCTGTAGCTAAACTACGAATTTCCACTACACCATGAGAAAACACATTAGTCACAATAAAAGGTCCAATCCAACGTGACCTTAATTTACCCTAAATAATTGCAAACGAGAATTAAACAAAAGCACTTTCTCGCCCAATGCAAAATTATTTCTTAGAAATCATATTATCATGAAAAGCTTTCGTTTTTCCTTGTAAATCCGTGAGCTTTCAAATGCATCATTGCGAATCTCCTCTAGCTCTTGAAATTGTAACTTCCTTTGCTTTCCAAAGACCATCCAACTCCATGTTGCATTGCTTAATAGCCCAAAACGCCTTATGCTCAATTTCCACGGGTAAGTGACAAGGTTTACCATACACAAGCCTAAAAGGAGACATCCCAATAGGTGTTTTATATGCGGTTCTATACGCCCACAAAGCATCGTTGAGTCGCGAACTCCAATCTTTCCTTGTGGGATTCACCGTCTTTTCAAGAATGGATTTCACCTCTCGGATGGAAACTTCGGCTTGTCCATTTGTTTGCGGATGGTAGGGAGTTGTAATCCTATGCGACACATTATACTTCCTTAACAAGCTTTGCAAGAACCTGTTTTTGAAATGTGAACCTCCATCGCTAATTATAGCCCTTGGAATGCCAAACCTTGCAAATATATTAGCTTGCACAAAATCTGAAACAACTTTAGAATCATTAGTTGGGGTGGCCTTAGCTTCCACCCATTTCGAGACATAATCCACAACAAGCAAAATATAATAATTCCCATTAGAATTGACAAAAGGGCCCATAAAATCAATACCCCATACATCAAAAACTTCAATAAATTGAATAAAAGTTTGTGGCATTTGATTTCGGGCACCTAGATTGCCGGTTCTTTGGCACCTTCGTATTACTTGGTCACTACCATGTTTCCATAAGTATGGATCATCCCATATGTATTGGTTCCCTAACCTCTTAAGTTTGTCCCTCTCAGCACGAGACAAGTTCTTTGGGATTTGTTTAGAAACTAAGTAATTGACAATATCGGCATACCATGGTTCTCCAAAGGCAATTGAGAAAAGTTGCTCATCCGGGAAACTTTCACGCAACGGGATAGTCTCCTTGTCCACATCAAGGCTCAAGTGATCCGCAACAGTGTTCTCAATTCCTTTCTTGTCTTTGATTTCAATATCAAACTCTTGCAAGAGTAAAATCCATCGTATGAGCCTCGGTTTCGCCTCTTTCTTTGTAAGCAAGTATCTAAGTGCTGCATGATCAGAAAAGACAACAACTTTTGTACCAATTAGATAAGAGCGAAACTTTTCTAAAGCAAAAACAATGGCTAATAACTCTTTTTCAGTGGTTGTGTAGTTTTGTTGAGCCTCATTTAACATTCTAGAAGCATAATAAATAGCATGAGGAAGCTTCCCCACACGTTGCCCAAGCACCGCACCAACCGCATAATCACTAGCATCACACATGAGCTCAAAAGGCTTGCTCCAATCCGGTGGTTTAATGATAGGGGCTGAAATCAAAAGTTCTTTCAAACGATTGAATGCCGCCACACACTTCTCATCAAAGTTAAAAACCACATATTTTTGCAATAGGTTACAAAGTGGTGATGCTATCTTGGAAAAGTCCTTGATGAATCTACGATAAAAACCTGCATGACCAAGAAAAGAGCGAATCTCCTCACCGTAGTGGGAGGGGTTAGAGCACGAATAAGGTCTATCTTAGATTTATCAACTTCCAAGCCTTTAAAAGATATTATATGGCCTAAAACTATGCCATGAGTTACCATGAAATGGCACTTCTCCCAATTTAGCACAAGATTTGTTTCAACACATCGTTCAAGGATTAGAGACAAATTGTTCAAGCAAAGGTCAAACGAATCACCAAAGACACTAAAGTCATCCATGAACACTTCGATTATGTTTTCAACATATTCCGAAAAGATACTTACCATACACCTTTGAAAGGTAGCTGGAGCATTGCATAAGCCAAAAGGCATCCTTCTATAAGCAAAAGTACCGAAAGGACAAGTGAAAGTGGTTTTCTCTTGGTCTTCCGGCGCTATCACAATCTGATTATAACCTGAATAGCCATCAAGAAAGCAATAGTAAGAATGTCCAGCTAAACGTTCAAGCATTTGATCAATAAAAGGTAATGGAAAGTGATCTTTTCTAGTGGTGGCATTCAATTTTCTATAATCAATACAAACTCTCCAACCGGTTTGCACACGAGTTGGGACAAGTTCATTCTTATTATTCTCCACCACCGTTACTCCCGATTTCTTTGGTACCACTTGTACCGGGCTTACCCACTTGCTATCGGATATGGGGTAGATAACACCCACGTCCAAAAGCTTGAGTATCTCCTTTTTCACCACTTCCATCATGGGAGGATTCAAACGACGTTGCGCTTCCCTTGTAGGCTTTGAATCATCCTCCACACGAATCTTATGCATACAAACGGCAGGGCTTATACCCTTGATATCGGCGATTGTCCATCCTATGGCCGTCTTGTACTTCCTTAGCACCCTTAGAAGTTTTTGCTCCTGTAATTCATTAAGCTCGTTAGAAACAATCACGGGTAAGTCTTCATTGTCACCCAAGTACAAGTACTTTAAGTGACTTGGAAGAGGTTTCAATTCTAAACTTGGAGATTTAACAATAGAGGGCACAAGTTTTTCATTATTGCAAGGTAAAGAAGCATATGAAATATTATTAATTGCTGATTTTTCCGGTAATGAGTCAAGAGAACCAATGGTTTCTTTAATCTCATCACTATACGCATAACCATTGTCAATAGGTGTAGTGAGCACGGTTTCCAAAGTATCAACACCATTCAACTCAAACATTTGTTGCGCCAATGTGTCCATCACATCAATGGAGAAACAAGAGTGGACATCACTAGGATATCTCATCGTCTCGAAAATGTTGAAACGTATTATTTCTCCATCAAACTCCATAGTTAGCGTTCCCTTGTCAACATCAATAATGGTTTTCGCCGTTTTCATGAAGGGACGCCCAAGTAGCAATGGAAGAGACGAGTCCGGTGAACCTTCATCCATCTCTAACACGCAAAAGTCCGCTGGAAATACAAGTTGATTAACCTGCACAAGAACATCCTCAACAATACCCATTGGGTAGACATTAGAACGATCGGCTAATTGCAACACAATTCCAGACTTTTTAAGAGGACCAAGATCAAGTGAATTGTACATAGACGCAGGCATGACATTAACGGAAGCACCTAAGTCCAACATAGCTTTGTTAAATGTAGTGTTACCAATTGTGACGGGAATGTCAAAGCTACCGGGGTCCTTGCACTTAAGTGGGAGTTTGTGTTGTAAGATTGCCGAAGCGTTCTCCCCCACACTAAGCACTTCATTACCTTTGAGCCTTTGCTTATTGGTACACAAGTCCTTCAACACCTTTGCATACTTTGGAACTTGCTTGATTGCATCTATGAGTGGTATGTTCACATGGATCTTCTTGAGAATGTCTAAAATCTCCTTTTCTAGTTCCGCCTTCTTGGAATTTGCAAATCTGCGAGGGAAAGGTAAAGGAGGAACATAAGTAGAAACCGGAGTTTTAGAGCTAGAAATAGGTACCTCAGAAGTTTGGGGAGAATCCTCGACTTTCCCCTCCAAAACAGGTTCCTTTGGTGTTTCCACCGTGCCCGAATCAGCAACTTCGGGTTGCACAAGTTGTGTACCACTTCTCAATGTAATTGCATTAACACCCTCTTTTGGGTTGATAGGTTGAGAAGGGAGTTTCCCACCATTTTGTGCCTTTAATTGATTCAACTCCATAGCCATAGAACCAACTTGAGTTTGCAACTCCTTAACCGAACTCTCCGTTCTTTGCATAAAAGATTTTAGCAACTCCTCCATATTGGACCCCATATTTTGAGGTTGTTGTTGTTGTTGAAATTGTTGCCTAGGTTGGAATTGTTGTTGTTGAGGTTGAAATCCACTCGGGTTGTTGAAACTAGGTTGTTGAATCGCTCCTTGCTTATTGGCATAGCTAAAATTGGGGTGATCTCTCCATCCCGGATTGTAAGTGTTGGAGTAGGGATCATACCGTCTTTGTTGATTCGGAAAGATCGCATTAGCTTGCTCGTCTTCATAAGATTGAGAGGAACTTGGTATCACCGCGGCTGCAACTTGTTGAAGCATTGCGTTCATGTTACCCATTTGTTGACGAAGCTCTTCAACCTCGCTCACCTCACTCACCCTTCTTAGAATCACATCCGAACCACGACTCAAGAATTGTTGTGAGTTCGCTGCCATGTTTTCAATCAACTCTCTAGCTTGTGCCACCGTCTTGTTCACTAGTGCACCACCACCCGCAGCGTCGAGGAGATTCCTATCACTTGATTGGAGTCCTTCATAGAAATATTGGATAATCATAGCGTCACTGAATTGGTGGTGAGGGCAGCTTCCAACCAATCTCTTGTATCGTTCCCAACATTCATATAAGGATTCTCCCACGTTTTGCTTCATCCCACAAATCTCCCTGCGAATTTGAGTAGCCTTGGATGCAGGAAAATATCTCTCTAAAAAGAGTTTCTTCAACCCATTCCATGTTGTGACACTTCCGGGAGGTAAATAGTACAACCAATCCTTAGCACTATCCATTAAAGAGAAACGGAAAACTTTCAACATTGCACCATCCGCCGCAACATTCGCTGGAAGCATGGCCGTGACAATGGTGTGGAAGTCCATAAGATGTTTGTTTGGATCTTCATTCACCATGCCATGGAACTTTGGTAATTCTCTAAGCAACCCCGGTTTAATCTCAAAAGTAGAGTCCGTTTGAATACACCCCTGTTGTGTATCAAGCCTATGAGAAGCCAACTCCTTGAGTGAACGATTTGCATCACCCATAGCTTCTTCTTCTTTTTGTGGTTCGTCTACGAATGGAACCTCTTTTCCTTCTTCTTGTTGTTGGAAAATCTCTTCTCCTACTTCCAACTCGTGCTCGTCCGTTGTGTCTTGACTTGGTTGGAGTATTGTGCCGCGTCGAGTAGCTATCCCGCACCTTGGATAATTCCAATCCTTAGAAGCCAGAGATTAGGTACCTGCAAACAATTCTCGCAAACAAGTGAGAAACAAGACAAGAAACAAAAAGCAAAGATAAAAGCAGAAATTGTAAAAAGAAACTAAAAACTCAATAACAAGCCGTATGCCTCCCCGGCAACGGCGCCAAAATTTGATCGCTGTCGTATGCATCAAAAATAATTTCACTTTCCTAAAGTATATGATAAGAAAGAGTTCGTTTCCACAGAGAGGCAATTGTAGTTATTTCGTAATCAATTTCTTAAAGTAACCAATTGGGGGGATTTCTGAATTTTATGTAAGCAATAAAAGTAAATTAAAAGCAAAGTAAATTGTAGGAAGTAATCAATGGAGAAAGATATTGGTCAAGGAATTCATCTTCAATCTTAGACATGTGCTTGCGTATATGATTAGAATTACGATTTAATCTCTTGTGTTATCAAAAGCCTAGAGAATCAAGAAAGCAAGATAATCTATTAATTTCTCATGTTCATCAACACACACATTAGGGTCACGTATGTGAATTCTACCTAAAGAATAACCTAACGCCTTGCGCTAATCAAGTTCAATTCCTAGGAGCATTAAGTTTCGTAAATAGGCTAATCAATGCAATTGTCATGCGTTGCACATAACAATTCGGACAATGGTCAAACTCTACATATGATTACGAGAGTGTATCACTACAAACCGTAAACATATCATGCTACTTATATTCAAGGTTATCGCTTGATGAAAAACCCTAAAATAGCTATGGACTAAGATGCAAGTTCAATTAATTGGCCACTTAACTAATCAAACATCATAACCCTATCACAATACTTCAATCATGTGATCATGAAAACAGTAGAGAATTGAACGATAATCAAGAGAGAAAACTAATACATAAAGCAAACACAAGTTTTAGAAATCGGACTACATCCTTAACCAATAATAGAGAATTTAGCTACTCATAGCTATGGAGTTCATCACCAAAAATATAAGTTGAAATAAAGAAGAAGATGAACAAAAGCAAACCCTAGAAGCGTAAACAAAAGCGGCTCTCCAAGTTCCCAAGAATAAGATATTATAAGTTGTAGAAGACCTTCCCTTTATAGCTTTTCTCCAACTTCTAAAATTAGGTCTAGCCTTCAAAGTCCATTAGATGAAAATCCACCAAGCCCATAAGAATGAGAAACCCGTGTAAAAAAAAACGCCCCAAAAATCGTCGCCGGAAAACTGGGAATATGGCCGGAAATTGGTCGGAAAAGTCGCCGGAAATCGGTTCAGGTGACCGGCAAAGTCCGCCCGGCCACCGGTCAACTGGTCGGATCGGTCGGGTCAACGGGTCAACTTAGTCGGGCCGAGTCAAACCGAGTCAGGTTCATGAGTCAGAACCAGTCAGGTCTGAGTTAGACCCAAGTCAGACTCAGCTGAGCTGAGTGAACTTGGCTTGGGCCATTTGCATTGGCCAAATCTGTAGCACAATCATTGTGCTTCACCTGCAACCATCAGGCCTTGACTGCACCAGCCATGATGGCTATGCAACTTACTCTCCATTTATAGACCCATCTTCTACACTTCCCTGTACTAGCCAGAACTCAATTTCCTTTACAGACTTAGCCACATCAGGTTAGGTTCTCCAAACTACCTCCATTAGCTTCATTACCAGCCATCACAACCTGCCAATTCAGACTTGCAAATCATAACATCCCCAGACTTGATCGCGCCGCACATGCCATTTCAACACCTGCAGTTTCATAACCGCATCATCACTCAGCTCCACAACAATAAATCCCAGGAACCCAGCTCATGCCTGTCACCTTCTATGCAAACATCACAAGCTCAAGAGCACACACATCCACCTGCCATCTCAGTCAACTCCTACCCAGCCAAAATGGCCTTGCAATCATTCATTCATTCCCTGTGATTCATTTCGATCGTCCATTTCCTCTACTGTGATCGCACTTGCACCGCAACTTCAAACCTTGCCAACTGCAAAGACTGCCTCCTCTATCTATAGCACCATCTCTGAGTTCAATTCCAGCAATAAATGACCTGCAACACTCTAGCATGCATCTGAGTTCCACCCTCTAGCTAAGCTGCAATTTCAACTTGAGCATACCTTGCACAGCACCAACTTCAATGCCTTTACTAGCCTGAGCTGCTTCTTGCTCACCTGCAATTCCATCTCAGAGCCAGCTCTATCAACACCACCTGAGCCATCTCACAGCTAACACCAACTGCCATGACACAGCAACCTGAGCTACAACGCCATCAATTGAACCCATCAAAGAATGCTTTCGAGCCATTTCATCTAGCATACCCATTTCAGTCCAATGGCAATAACACCTGCTATGCCATTTCTTCCCTTCTTCTCAGCTCAAGACCTGCTATATTTTTGCTGTGGCTTCACTTATCTACCTATTCTATGGCATCACAACAACCAACAGCTTCACTGAACTGCACCTGCAATACCATCTGAGCAGCTCCAACAACTCAATTCCTGCCATTCTGCAATTTTCATGTATTTGACCACTGCACTTAAGACCTCCAACAGCCTCAGATCTTGGCTGTGACTGCACTAGCAAATTAACAGCATCACCTATTAGCTACAGCCAAGTAAACACCCTCATTACCACCATATCTTCTCTATTCTTCTCAGCCTTGAGACTCAATACCAACTGCAGCATCTTTCTTTCAGCTCCTGGCAAGCACAACCAACACAGGCCTCATCATTGCCTCAAATCTTAAGTCCCTTGCTCAGTCTTACAAACCCAGCTGCTGCAACAACAAGGCCATTTGAGCCACACTGTTATCTCAGGCCAACCAACAACATCCCTGCAACAGCTCCCAAATTGCTAACAGATTCAAACCACCATTCCACCTGCCAATTCCATTTATTGTACCACTACTGAGCCATCACAGCCTTCAATCCTGACCTGCAACAAACTCCCAACAGCACCACCAGCATCTCCATTAAATCAGCCTCAACCGTTACCAGTAGCTGCTACACAAAACCCCAACTTCAATCGACTTTTTTCATTTATCCTAACTCACTGATTTCCTCCAATTTCTCGATTTCATTCTCAAACCCTAACCTCATTTGACTAACATCGAGCCCTAATTCTTCATCACTTCAATCCTGAAATCAATTGCAAACCCGTCTCTGGCTGTATTCATGGTATCAGAATCCAGATGAAACCCATTTCAATTCGAGTCAGTATCATCTTCAATTTCTTGATCTTCTCTGTCTTCTCCATTAATTCTTTTCCTTCAGCCCTAAACAACATCACTCACCATTTTCTGTTCTTCAAATCCCCTTCTAAATCTCGACATCCACATCACTCAATCGATCTGCAAATGCAATCCCTAATTTCCTCTCTGCATTTCTCTCCTTCTCAGACAAACAACAGCCGCATACTCAAAATAATGATTGAGTTTTTCTCTCGATTCTGGGATTGGTAATGACTGAACTATACAAAACACCCAGAAATAGGATAAGGGCTGCTAATGTGGTATTTGGCCTGTCGGTTTCAGAGAACTGACTGCCCATTCTGTCTCTTTGCTCACCCGTAACTAGCTTCGCTCGCCTATGAATTAGTCTTTTCGCTCTTTTTCGCTCCAAAAAGGTGATTTCATCTCCTTTTGTTCTCGGTGCGACTCCAGTGTACCTGATAACTCAAAAGCAACCATAAAGTACATAATTCACAAGAAAAATAGCAAAGAAAGCGTAACTACTAGATAGTAAATACGGTGTATTCTACACCTATCAACATCCATCATTTCTTCCACTGATTCATCCTCTTCCAAAGGAAATTCTGCTAGAAAGTCTGCGACAACCTGTGATTTTGGCGAAGATAGTATTTCATATTTGAGTTTGCAATGACTTATTTGAGCATTCCATCTCTCAACTCTTCCCGACCTCTTTGAATTCTTCATCACTGATTCTATCGGTACTTTTGTCACCACCTTAACAACATGCGCTTGAAAATATATACGAAGCTTAAATGTTGCATAAACTAATGCCAAGATTAATTTTTCAAATATTGAGTAATTCCTTTCTGCAGCATTGAAAGTTTTGCTGACGTAATAAATTGGTTTTTCTACTCCTGCGTCCACTCGCAGTAACACTTCACTTAATGCATGCGAGGTTGTCGCTAGATAGATCAACAATTCTTCTCCTTCTTCTGCTTTTTGCAAAATTGATATATCCATTAAATGTTCCTTTATTCCTTGCAAGGCTTTCTCACACTCATCTGTCCATTTAAACTTCGATCCCTTTCTAAGGATATTGAAAAAGTGCTTGCATTTGTCAGATGATCGCGAGATGAACCTCCCTAGCGAGGCTAACAACCCGTTTAACTTTTGAACATCTTTTACCTGTCGCGGTGTTGGCATATCGCGAACTGCTTGTACTTTTTCTGGGTCGACTTGAATTCCTTCTTTGGATACAATGTACCCTAAAAATTTTCCAGAGGCGACTCCAAAGGTACATTTTTCTGGGTTTACTTTGATATTAAATTGCCTCATTTGTTCAAAAATTTCTTTCAAATCCTGTATGTGGTCTTTTGCTTTTTTACTTTTTATTAACATATCATCTACATATACCTCTAATGTTTTGTGTATCCATCTCGCGAACACCTTTTCCACCATTCTTTGGTATGTCGAATCGGCATTTCGTAAACCAAACGGCATTTTTGTATAACAGTACAATCCTCTTGGAGCAAAGAAAGCAGTATGTTCTTGATCTTCTTCGGCGAGAGGAATTTGATTGTAACCCTTATATCCATCAAGAGATGATATCCTTTCGTTTCCTGCCGCTGCTTCAACCAACTGTGGAATATCTGGTAATGGGAAACTATCTTTAGGACAAGCTTTGTTTAGATCAGTAAAGTCTATACAAATTCTTATTCCTTTTTTCTTCTTTGGGACTATAACCATATTTGCTATCCATTCGGGATATTTCGCTTGTCTAATGATTCCTGCGTCCAACATTTTCTGCAATTCTTCTTCTATTTGAGGATGATATGCTATCGCGATCTTTCTAATTCTTTGTTTAAATGGTTTTACATTCTTGTCAATTTCCAATTTATGGCAAGCCACTGATGGATCTATACCAGGCATTTCATCCATATCCCATGCGAAAATATCTTTGTAATCTCGCAGCAAATCAACAGTTCTTCTCTCTTCATCCGCTTCCATTTTAGTCCCAATTTTTAAGATTTTAGGCTCCTCCTCGGTTCCAACATTCACTTCTTTTGTTTGTTCTACTGCGATATAACTAGACTTCGGTTCTCCCATAGGAGTTGGTCCTTTCATTTCCTTCGCGAACTCACTCCCTTTTCCCATGATTTCGCTGGGTATTCCTTTTCCCTCTTTTGATCTTATCATGTAAATTCTAAATTCTTCTTCTTTCTTAGCTGCTTTTACCATCTTCCTGCGATCTTTTCGCTTCTTCACTTGCCCTTCATAATGCTTTACTTCGATTTGATGATATATTCTTCCTTTATCAATATCTCCTCTGATTTCACCAATTCCACTCGGCATAGGAAATTTGATGCACTGATGGAGTGTTGACGCTACCGCCTTAATTGCATGTACCCAAGGTCTCCCTAACAATATGTGGTACGGAGATTCCATATCCACTATACTTAATGTTACCTGTGTTTCAATTTCTCCGAGTAAAACTCGTAATTTTATCTCTCCTTTAGGTACTGTTATAGATTTTCCAAAACCATGGATATAATACCTTGGGGAACTCATTTCTTCATCTTTATATCCTAATTTTTTGTAGGTATGGTAAAACATGATACTCACCAAACTCCCGTATCCACCAAAGTTCTATTTATTGCCCATTCTTCCGCCGCTTTTGCCGATTCTTCTTTTTTACGCTTGCATTTATCGTGATCACTAGTGGAGATGTATGATTCAAACTTTCTCTAGGCACTTCGCTGCTTGTGAACGTTATTTTCTGTTTTTCCCATTCCTTCAAAGACGATGTCTTCTCCTCATCTATAATCTTTTTTCCTTCAAAATCTCGTTTATGTATCCTTCCTCTAATATTTTCGTGGAATTCATTAACCATTGCTTTTGTAATTGGATTGTATTCCATATCTTCATTATATTCCTTGTTTCTTAACTCCTCTACCTCATCTGATTTAACATTTTCCTTTCTCATTTTCTTGATTTAAACGATTTTAACTGCACTCTTCGATCTTCAATCTTCTTCAATCCCTGTTTCTAGCGCATATGTAGTTGCAGGAAATCCCACACTACACCCCTCACTCGAATTTGTTTAATTAATCCATTTGAAGATGAATAACAATATATTTTATTAATTGTTTTCTTGAAAGGTTTACAAAGAAATGTAGAACCGATCTAAAGAAATTACAATTACTCTTAATTTTCTCTCTCCTAATGACTTGCTTAACAATTCAAAAGAAATCTCTCCCACAACAGACTAACTCAACCCTTTATATAGGGTAACACACAGTGGATGACAACTAAGCTGTCCTTTATTTTCGGGAATACTTCGCGAAGCGTCGCAAGTATGTAAGTGTTAGACTTCGCGACACTCCTAAATTTCGCCAAGTCTTCACACTTTTCTTATGTTCTAGCTGTCGTCATCTGGTGCGTCATTTAAATTATTTCCTTGCAACACCTTCGCAATGTAGTTGTTTATTACTCTCGCGAAGTATTGCTGTCGCGATATTCTGGTCCTACAACGTGACCAGGCTAGGATTTTGGCGTGGCCAGGCTAGGATTTTGGCGTGACCATGCTAGGATTTTGGCGTGGCAAGGCTAGGATTTTAGCGTTGGGCCAAAGGTGGCCATGCGTAAGTTGGTGACCTTGGACGCTAAGATCTGCATCTTAGACGGAAGGGTGGTCGTTGATCGTTGCAACCCTTCGTTTGGTGAAAGCATGGTTGGCATGGTTTTAACGTGGAGTGGAGCCACTAGAAGTGTGCGGCTTGGAAGGGAAGCGCTTGCGGCTTTGTCTAAATTAGGGTTTGGTATGCTGAAATCCTAATTAGCGCCCTTTACTAGAATCGATGTAGAATTCTCATACGGACTCGGATTTTGATGGTCCGCCCATCCATTCTATACGAAAAAGAATTTCATATCTCCTTATATGGGAATATTTAGATTTTGAGCTCGTTCGGGAGATGAAAAACAGCCCGAAAGTAAAACTCAGGAAGAATTCCAAGGTTACCATGCGTTGTTTGGCAACCTTGGACGGCTAGGATTCGTATCTAGGATGGAAGGGTGGTCGTTGATATTCGCATGCCCTCGTTTTGGTAGCCGCATAGGGAAGGCCGGCATGGTGGGACGCGACAAGGTGGTTGGCATGCCATTGGCACATGTGGCATGGCATGCCTTGGCGTGGCGTGGACAAAACTAGGGTTTTGGGCCAAAGGTTACCATGCGTTGTTTGGCGACCTTGGACGGCTAGGATTTGCATATAGGAGGGAAGGGTAGCCATCTATCGTCGTACGCCTTCGTTTTGGTAGCCGCATGGGGAAGGCCGGCATGGTGGGGCCAAGGCAAAAAAAAAAATGGCGCGGATGGCTTGGCATAGTGGGGCCAAGGGTTTAGCATGGACGGCTTGGCATGGTGGGGCCAAGGCAAGGTGTGGTTGGCTTGGCATGGTGGGGCCAAGGGTTTGACATGCCATTGGCGCATGGTGCGACTAGCATGGCTGGGGCCAAGGCTAGGTGCGGTTGGCTTGGCATGGTGGGGCCAAGGGTTTGGCATGTCATTGGCGCATGGTGAGGCTAGCATGGTTGGCATGCCGTGGCGTGGTAGACGTGGCTGGCATGGTTTGCCATTGGAACAGTGGTGCGGCTGGCATGGTTGGCATGCCTTGGCGCGGAGATGTGGCTGGCATGGTTTTCCATTGGCACAGTGGTGCGGCTGGCATGGTTGGCATGCCTTGGCGCGGAGATGTGGCTGGCATGGTTTGCCATTGGCACAGTGGTGCAGGTGGCATGGTTGGTATGCCTTGGCGCGGAGATGTGGCTGGCATGGTTGGCATGCCTTGGCGCGGAGATGTGGCTGGCATGGTTTGCCATTGGCACGGTGGTGCGGCTGGCATGGTTGGCATGCCTTGGCGTGGAGATGTGGTTGGCATGGTTTGCCATTGGCACAGTGGTGCGGCTGGCATGGTTGGCATGCCTTGACGCGGAGGTGTGGCTGGCATGGCATGCCATTGGCACATGTGGTGTGGGAATTAGGGTTCGGCCTATCGAAACCCTAATTAGTATTAAAAAAAAAAGGTATCCTGGTAATTTTATCGCAGACATATTAAAGGGTTCAATAAGTGCGCTTAGTGGAGACATTATTACTCAAGTTCTGTGACGTCACTGTCTGACTAGGGTTTTACGATTTTAACCCTAAGCTAAAAACCACCATCAACAATTTCATTTTATGATAGATTGTACGATACATTACTATGGAAGACCAACCCCCACATGTTCAAGTTTCAGCGAACACAAGTGCGCACTATGCAAATAACAATGAGTGGAAAGATAAAGAAGATGCAAAGAAGTGTGCTCGAGAACAAGGGATGGAAAGGGTGTGTATAATAGTCCAGAATAAACAAGTTAGAGATACCAACTTTCAAATGGTTTTTGAGTGCAGTGAAAAGGACGGGAGTCATTGAAAAAGAGTTGTGAGTATAAACCTGTGAATACCAATATTCTGTGGAGCACGTGTCGCGGTTTCAGTGGTCGAACACAAGATAACTGAACAGCCCTCGATGTACAGAGAAACCTGAGTAGCAGAGGATACCTTCGCAGATCTACTTTATCTTATCCCAAGAAGGGATACCTCGACGGTCAAGATGGGAAAAGTAAAGCCTAGTCTAGAGAGAGGCAACTGGCGAAGGGACAGAGGTAGATGATATATCTAATCAGCATTAAATACACAAATATCTTATCTACACGCATAACCAAAGCACGTGGAGAGAGGTGATGTGGCAGAACCTGAATGGAAAAGAATAATGGTGAACGAAGGTACAATCTGTACTAAGGCTGGGAAGTTCCAGAAGGAACGTGGGTCAGCTGAGGTGGCGGAGTCCGACTGGAGAAAGCACGCGGTAAATGAAGGTACCATCTGTACGAAAGGTATATCAGAGAACGATGGGTCCAAAGACAACAAAGATATTCCTGGAGCAGAAGGGGCTATAAATACCAAGCTTCACCAACAAACTAAGGGCATTCAATATCTAGGAGAGAAGATCTAGTCTTATAGTTATACCTCTTTAATGTTTAAAACTTAAGTATTTACTTCAACTTGAGTTCTCTCTATTACTTTGGGAAGCATTTAAGATCTTTTTAACCACCACAATTTAATACAAACAATCACTCATTACCTCGTGGACGTAGACGAAAGTCGAACCACGTAATCTCTTGTGTCTAATGATAACTTAGTAGCATTTACGTTATATTTTTGTTATTCGTTATTATTGTGATCTCGAATATCTTTCATTACTTAGCATTATCAGTTCAACAGAGGCATCAATACTACTTAGTATATGATTCTCTGAACTGTATACATTACGTAGACTATGGGAAAATTAGTAGTCACAGTTTGGCGCTAGAAGGTTTTGCTCACCAGCTTGAGTTTTCATATTCCTTTATTTTTAACTTACGCATCTTCTGTAACGAAGAGATCTGTGCTCTACAACGATGAATCTCACTTTCTAGTGATTTGTTCATCTATTATTTACGTATGTTCTTTGAGTTCATAGCCTCTAAAGACTTACAACATCACAGAGGAATCTCAGTGAGAATTTAAGGAAAAAAGATCTTTTAAAGCATTTAATAACCTATTTTTTTTGGGAGATCTGACACCCTTTTTAATTGGTTTTCAACATTTAAGGTTGTTCTTTCCAAGGGTGTCATAAGAAATTTAATACCTGTCTTTCAAGGCGTCATTTCAGTCCTTTTTCTGAAAAAGTTGCTTAGCCGTCTTCTGCGTCAGAGCATTAATTGCTGTTTTTTACGAAGGCATCCAAGTAGCAGATTTTTCCACTTTTTTCTCTGTCACCAGGATAACCAGAGATCGAAGGCATGCAGAAACCAAGTGATGTACCAACAAGCTCACGATCAGCAGTTACGAGAGGAAGATCTCAAAAACCATCTCAAGCGAATCAAAGAACCGAAGTAGAGGACGGGCAAAGTGAAATAACAAGAAGAACAGTTGCTAACAAGCCACATATTCATGCTGAAGGGATGGGGTAGACATCGGGAGCATAACCACTTTACGGCATGCCGTTACCGGAGCATCCCAATGTTACACAGCCACCCGCGGACAACGCAGGGTTACCCAGAACCTTAGTTCCCATGGGACGAGGGTTGGGAAACCTAACCCCGATCCAGATAGATCCCGACGCTCCGGTCATAGAAGAAGGAGTGGATGACTCTGAGGATCCGGCCGACAACACTCCTCAGGGTGGTAGAATCCACAATGAAGATCAAATGGCAGCACAAGTAGCATCTTTGCTACTCCGTAACAAGGAGCATGAGGATGCAATGCACGTGATGGCCCAGGAGAACCAGAACCTAAAAGATATGCTGGACGTACAGATCGAAGGTTCCAAAACTCACCCTCCGTTAAAGAGGCGTGAGAACGGAGCTATCTCAGGAAGACGAAGGGTGGATCTTAACCCACCAAAGGCTAACCCACCAGGGGGAGCCAGAAAAACATGCCACGATCCAGATGAAACGGATCCAACATACAAGCCCTCTCAGTCCTACTACGATGAGGCATTTTCCAGAGATGCTCACAACATGAACATGGTTATGGAGCAAATGGAGAAGATGCGGAAATAAATACAAGGACTAAAAACTGGCCACACAGGCGCAAGGCTAGAAGAAGTACTCCAAGAAGCAACAACATCTCCGTTGTCTTTTCGCATTTTGAGGGAACCCATCCCTGCGAAATGCCCAGTACCTACGTTTCAGGCATACAACGGTACCTCTGATCCCGCAGCCCACCTACGATACTACACTCGTGTCCTTTCCCATTGGGAAAGAGATGAGGTAGTACTTTGTAGGTACTATCCTGCAAGATTGACGGGATCATCATTAGCGTGGTATGATAATTTACCAGCAAACTCAATTGACTCTTTTGAGCAATTGTCTACGGTATTCTTGGAGACATATATGTACAACAAGTCAACAAAAGCAGGGTTAGATAGGCTATTTGCTTTAGCTATCGGACCCCGGGAAACATTGATGCAATACACAGACAGGTGGCAGAAGACATGCCAAGCAATCGGGAAAGTCAATCCATAAATTAACATTAGTTGCTATAAGTACGGACTTGATAGAAACTCGGCTATCTTCATGGAGCTTCATAACCGAGCCCTTGATTCCGAAGGAGAGCTTAGGGTTGTCCAAGATCGCTACATCAGACTTGAAGAAATCCAGAAGGACAACCCCAGGGCACAGACAAAGATAACCACAGCTCCACAACGAACCAACTCTTTGGAACCAATTCTGGAGATACCTAAGAGGCAAAACGAAGTTGGTGCAGAACCAGCTCTCGAGACAAAAGATCCAAATACGGAGATGGCAAAAGAGGAAAAGGAAGAGAAGAATTTGTAGATAAAATCTACACAAAGCTGAACACAACGTTTTCTCACATTCTAAGCAAGGAAGGAGCAAAGCCGGGCTTTCCTTACCCTAATACTAGAGAAAAGCAAACGGATAAAACAAAGGAGTCTAAGGAGTACTGTGAGTACCACCAGTACTATGGGCATACAACTGACACATGCTATCACCTACGGAACACGATCCAAAGATTCATAGACGAAGGCAAGTTCATGGAGTATGTGCAAATCCAACCAACGGATACTGAGGTAGCCCCCAAGAAAAGGGTAGAACTACCCCAGGAAAGCAAATACATCAACATGATCACCTTCTCCAGCGGAGGCCAGGAGGAGTTACTCGAAAACATCCTCGAGTTAGATCGAAACAGAAGAAAGTTAGAAGCCCACGAGGTGTTCAAGCTAAGTGGACCACCCACTAGCACTTGGGAAGAATGGATGGCCACGCTATTAACATTCTCAACAAGAGACGTCAACCAGGAAGTCGATATGCACAACGATCCACTTGTGATCACTCTACCAATACATGGGTGGAATGTTACGAAGGTCCTCATTGATGGGGGCAGCTCATTAAATGTATTATTCTACTAACCCTACTTATGTATGGGTTTGACAGCTGAGCAAATGGATTCGTCCACTTGCACAATATATGGTTTCAACGGAGCAGTCTCTAGGCCAAAATAAGAAATTGTCTTACAGGTACGCGCAGGACCCTTATTAACCAATACAAGGTTCTGTGTTGTGGAAGCACCTTCGCCCTACAACGTCATCATGAGACGACTATGGGTCCATCGGTTAAGAGTAACAGCCTCGACCTATCACCGATACCTTCAATTTCCTACATCCATGGGTGAAATGGAAATCAAAGGTGATCAACAAGATGCAAGGCTATGCAATCTAGCGGAGGTCAAACTCAACGAAGAAAGAGTTGCCGCAGAGCAACACGAAAGAAAAAGATGAAAGGCAAATGCCAGCGAAGTAAAGGATGGAGACTTCAAAGTACCCGAAGCCCCCTTAGTTCAAGAAGCAATCACATCCGCAACACTAGCACCGGATGTCTCCACCAAATGACAATTACAGAAAAGCACTCCTCAACGACCTCAGAAACAAACCTTCTCACCGGTGGAACCAACAAAGAAAATCAACATCGGAACGGAGGCGGAACCAAAGATGATCAACATCGGAACTTTACTAGAAGTGGACGAGGAGATGTAACTACAAAGGCTACTACAAGATTACGAAGATATATTTGCATAGTCAATATAAGACATGCCAGGAATTGACCCGAATTTGGTCACCCACCACCTTCGGCTCAAACCAGAAATGCCACCATTCAAACAACGTATCCGCAAGGTGGCAGATATCTAGGCAATAAAAAAGGATTTGCAAAATCTCCTAGCAGCAGGTTTCATACGAGAGGTTAAGTATACCACGTGGATATCCAACATGGTCATCGTACCTAAGAAGAGCGGAGGCGTACGCATTTGCATCGACTTTAGAAATCTCAAAAAGGCGTGCCCTAAGGACAGCTACCCGCTGCCAAATATTGACCAGCTGGTCAATGTAACCGAAGGTCATCAGAGATTATCCTTCATGGATGGATAATCTGGTTACAACCAAATCGCCCTTGCAGAAGAAGACCAGGAGCATACTGCGTTCTTTACCCCACGAGGCTTGTATTGTTATACAAGGATTCCTTTTGGACTAAAAAACGTGGGGGCAACATACCAGCGATTGGTAGATAAAATATTTAAGCCATGGATAGGCAAGATACTAGAGGTCTACGTGGACGACATGCTAGTCAAGAGCAAAGAGGCGAAAAATCACCTGTCAGACCTAAGTGAGATATTTGAAGCCACGAGAAACTTTCACATGAAAGTAAACCCGGAGAAATGCACGTTTGGAGTAACCTCAGGAAAATTCCTAGGGTACTTGGTAACTAAGCGAGGAATAGAAGTGGACCCCGAAAGGTTCAGAGCAATAGTGGAGATGCCATCTCCTAAACACTAAAGTAAGTACAAAAGCTAAATGGAATCTTAGCCTCCATGGGAAGATTCATAGCAAGGTCATCAGACAAATGCAATGCATTCTTCGACACACTAAGGAAATGAAGCAGGTTCGTGTGGACCACGGAATCCGAACAAGCTTTCCAAAAAATCAAAGAGTATTTGATATCAGTACCCATCTTACAGAAGCCGGAGCCAGGTAAGATACTCACTTTATACTTAGCAGCAACAAGCTACGCTATAAGCGCAGTATTGGTATGAGACTAAGGATAAGGACAAAAACCAGTCTACTACATGAGCAAAACACTCAGTCCAGTAGAGCGTAACTACACCAAGGTGGAGCAACTTATATATGCCTTAGTAGTGGCAACACAAAAACTAAGGATATATTTTGACGCACATACCATCCGAGTCTTCACAAAGGCTCAGATAGGGTAAATCCTCCATAGCACGGAGAAAATTGGAAGGGTGGCAAAATGGAATGCCATGATCAAACAGTTTCACATAATCTTCGAAACTAGAAAGGCTGAGAAATCACAAATCTTGGCAGAATTTCTGGCAGATCTACCTCTCAGCGACGAAGCGGAGATAGACGACATCCCATGAATGGAGGAAAACAAGCAAGAACCAGAAGATCTGCTGGAACCTCAGAATTCACGAAGATGGAAGATATTCGTAGATGGCTCCTCCAACGGAGAGGGTGCGGGCATAGGGATTGTAATAACAACCTCCACCGGAGACCAACTCATCTACGCATTTTGGTTAGAATTCGAGCAATACACCAATAATATCACAGAATATGAGGCGGTCATACATGTCTTACGCTTGGCACGGGAGCTAGGCTTCTCAGATGTTCGGTTGACTAGTGATTCGCAGCTGGTCGTTAGAAAAATCGAACTCAAATACCAAACTTTGGATCCAATGCTATCTTCGTACTTAAAGCTAGCTCAGGAGCATGCGTCAATATCAACAACGTAACATTCAGGCATGTATGTCGAAAAGACAACAGACACGCAGATGCCTTAGCATTTATATCCTCTATGCTAAAAGATAAAAACACCACCGCCGTGCAAATTGGGAGGATATACGAACCTTCGATAGAAGGACCCATATCAGACACTGAAGAGACCTTTGTTGTCCAAAGTCGGTCCATAAGAGAAGCAGATAATGGAGCGAACGAAGAAATAAAAGAATCAGACGACGAAGCTGAGGATTCTGACAAGGACCAATTGATGGGTTTTTGTAGGCTCAACAAATTAATAATCTTATTTCCACATAATTAACTGGTAATATAATGGAAGTAAGGATCGTTCTCACGAAGAGCAGTGAGTTTTAGTTGTCAAAGTGTCACAAAGGGGGGTTTTGTTTTAGATTTTAAACAAAATAAATAATCAAATCAAATAAAGTTGAATTGTAATCAATAAAGAGAGATATGATCGAGGAATCCTTCTTAATTAATAAACCGTCAATGAGTTATTATAATTGCCTACTCGTCGTTAATCATAAATTATCACCAACCTTGGAATATCAGCTAGCTCAGTGTTGTTCCCTAAATTATTTTTATCACTGAGTACGGAAGCTCTCCAATACCAGATTATATTCGCCTAACTACCTAGTAGTAGCTCACTCAAGGTGTAATTTGGTCGAATGCTTTATCTTTTGTGAATTTATAGGTTGATACTAATAGTTAGACTCTTAGCTCAAGGTCCACTTTTTAGTGTTGTTTATATCCACAATCACTCCACAGAATCCCTCTATAAGGTCTTGTGTTCTCTACTTGTGTAAAGGTTATTCAACGATTACTTATCTCCTAACTCAATACTAGCAATAGATTGAATCAATAAATCAATTTAGTTTGCCACCTAAACAATCTATCAATCAATCATAAATATTCATTATAGTATAAACAAATGATAATCATATGAAGTAACTCAAATCTTGTTTACAACTTAGAATTCATCCTCAATCAATAGGTGTTTAGCTACTCATGGATGTAGAAACATCCATGTTATACATATGAGAAAAGTTTAGAGATATCGTTACGATTGAAGAACCGCTCTGAAACCCTAGCTTTCGATCCGTGTGATATTTCTCCTCTCCAAAACCTTACAATTTCGTGATCCCTTGATGTGATTATGATTGCACATAACCTAATACCTTTTTATAGGTTTACATTGCTTGGCCTTCACGTATTTAATTCGGTTCAAGAACCCGACCCGAAAATACGAAATAACGACTCCAAACGTGCCCTTAGGCCTTCCAAGGTATTTATACACGTTTTCCTACTTGTTAAGTACGCGTACAGTATGCGTACATCAAATTCCAGCAGAAATTTTCGGAATTAAAGTATGCGTACCCGTTTGCATACTTTATTGTCTTCGGTATTCGATAAAAACTCGTTTTTGCCACAACTTCTTCATCCGAACTCGAAATGACCTCATTCTTTTTGTATTCTTTTCCTCTTTCATATATCTTCAAGATGGTGATGAGAAATCCTTAATTTGAATGAGTTAAGATCGGTCTTTGGCCCTTCTCTTAATTTTGAGCGTTTTGCTTCTTTTCGTCGCACTTCTTCCACTTCTCTTGGACTTGGGCACTTGGATAATTGGAATACTTCTCTTCCTAGATCTTTTCAGCACTTTGTAGCTCCTTTTTGGATGATTCAGGAGCTAAAGAGCGAAGAATTCAAACATCTATGGGAGGCAAATAAACCCGAAAGGAAGACTTGGGCTAGAGCTACCCATGACCCGGATCCGAGCTCCGCTAAGCCATTGAGATCTCCCTCACGTTCGGAATAGTCACTACATCCTACGCTAAAACTTTTGCTGTCCCCGCTCACAAACGATGACCCATACACCTATACCCCTATCAAGCAATTCCTTTCTTCTTCTTTCTCTTTCTTCCTCTCCCGGACACTCCTCCAACCCATACCACCACTCGGCCTCAACTCCATCATCTCCCGACATTACAAGCGATTTTTAGTTCTTTCGTAGCTTAGGAACTAAGAGAGAAATGACACAAAGGAAAATCAATCCGAGCCGCACGACAAGAGGAGAGGCGAATCGGAGTATGGTGAGAGTGGTTGCGAGATTTCGATTTTTGAGAATTAGGGTTTTAGGGTTTGTTGTGCATGTATAAATAGCAGTGAAGGGTGTTGTGTAGAAGTTATGCCTGGGCTAGCCAGTGTATCAATTAGGTCAATTTGTAATTATTTTGTATCTTAACCATGTTCTGAGTTTTATTGCTAGGGTTAGATGAAATCCATAATCATTTGATGAGTGTGGTTCATATTTTGATTTGTTCTTGATTGTGCTGTATTGGTTAGGGTAAATATAATCTTAAACACTTAGCATTTTACCCTCACAGATTATGCCATGTATGCACTGTAGTTGGATAAATTCTATGTTATTGTGTTACAATTCATGCTTCATTGAATGCTATTGATCCTCAGACTATTTGTGCCCTGAGAAGACAACTAGTGCTTGGGAGAGATACTCTAATTGTGATTAGAATACCCAATTTAGGATAGGCTTAATCATCTCAAGATGTCGATCTGTGATTAGTTGTACTATGACAAGACAACTAATACTAGGGATTAGTTCATTGCCTTAGTTGATAATAACCATCCAGTGAGACCCTGGATAAATGGCAAATTTGCCATTTCAAGGGACGAGAACTTCATCAAACTTGAACTGCCTTAGCGGAGATTAGGTGATGGATTCGACACCCTAGTGCTCGCTTTCCGTTTACAATCTACCTTTCTGCCTTAGCTTAAAGTCACTACATTTCATCTTAGCCGTATCGGCAACCAAAACCCCTGTTGTCACATTACCTTACTTGAATTCAGTTGAAGAAGCCCCTAGATCACACATAGCACACCCATGTCTCTGTGGTTCGACCCGTACTTCTCGGACCTTTATCACCGTAGGCCATAATATATACACATCCCAAGGCCTACCAAGTTTTTGGCGCCGCTGCCGGGGACTTGGCGCGTGCCCTGTTGTTCATTGGCCTGACTTCATTGAGTTTCATCTCACCTTGTACATACTCACTTTATAGTTTTGCTTTTAGCCCTGTATTTTTGTAATTTAGTTAAAGTTTTTTCTAATTTTTCATTTACTCTTCTCTCTTTACTTGCATTTTCATTGCATATTCCTTGCATCTTCATTGCACTTATATGTTGCATCTTCATTATAGGATCTTCATTGATTACTCTTAGTGGTATATGCTAGTGTTCATTTGTCAAGTCCATATTCCAAAGACAATTTTGCTATAACTACCACACTCTGAAAATTCTCTCTTGATCTCCTTTTTGGATGATTCACCTATTAGAGGCAAATAAGAGAAAACAAGAGTAATAATACGAAAATATGCAGGAATAATAGCTAAAACAAGTATGGAATGGACACTAAAATCATATGAATCATGCACTTATCACCAATCCATGTCAGATGAAGACAATGGAGACAAAGCAGAAGATGATTGGAGGATTCCAATCCACCAGTATCTGGACAAAGGTACCTTACCAGCCGATGTTAAGGAAGCTCGAATCAAAAGCAACAATGTACAACCTTCGTGATGGAATACTGCATAGGAGGTCATTTCTCGGACCTTTAATGCGGTGCCTCTCACGAACCGAAGGGAGAAAAATACTCCACGATATACACAACGGAGATGCAGGCAACCACATCGGAAGAAGATCCTTGGCGGTCAAAGCCAAAATGCAAGGATATTATTATCTAAGCATGGACGAAGATTCGAAGAACGTGGCTAAGCGATGCGAAAGATGCCAATGCTTTGCTAGGAATATCAAAGCACCAATAATGGAGCTTAACTCAATCATCAGCCCTTGTCCATTTGTCAAATGGGGGGTTGATATTGTCGGACCCTTGATAGAGGGAACCTCGAAAAGAAAATACCTTATCGTGGCTACGGATTATTTCACCAAGTGGGTGGAAGCAAAGCCTTCAGCAAGAATTAGGGACATGGACGTCTTTAAATTCTTGTTTGAGCAAATCATATGCAGGTTCGGAATACCAGCCGCCATAGTTTCAGACAATGGCAAGCAATTGCATTGAAAAAACATCGACATGTTGTTTGATACTTTCAACATTCATAAAAACAAGTCCACTCATATATACCCTAAGAGCAATGGACAAGCGGAGGCAACCAACAAGACCATAGCAATGAAAAAGAAGAAGCTATGAGCATACAAGAAGAGGTGGTGCGAACAATTGCACAACGTCCTATGGGCCTATCGGACTACAAGAAGTTCGGCTATGGGAGAAACACCATTCTTGCTGACCTACGGAGCCGAAGCAGTCATCCCAACGGAGATAATACTTCCAACAACAAAAATGGAGGCATGGGAGAAGAATCTAACAATAGACTTGATGTTGGAAAAACTGGATGACCTCGAAGAAAGACTGGAAGTAGATTTGCAAAAGATGTTAAACTATAAACGAAGGCTAGCTCGGGAATACAACAAGCGGGTCATCCCTAGAAACTTTGTGGTCGAAGAATACGTACTGCGTCAAATACCACCATATCAAAGAAAGAAAAAGTGTGGAAAGCTGGCTCCAACATGGGACGGGCCCTACATCATTCACGACATTGCCGGAAAAGGGTCTCATTACCTAAGGACCCCCAAAGGTGAAGTATTACAATATCCCTGGAATGCAATATATCTAAAAAAGTACTACCCATAAGAGAATGGTGATTACTCAGGAGAAGAAAGGAATTGGCAGTAGCCTACCATGTTCTATCCCTGATCAAAGGTATTATAAACCTTACTAATCAATGAAAGAAACTTTTTGCTAAAGGAAAGTTAGTTTTGACTAAATACAATTGGGTTAGAATAGACACCCTCCGTCAGGATTGACGATGAGACAAGGCAAGACATAACTGCGCATATGTCAATACTCGGATCCTCGGGGCAATAGCTCCCTTCATGAGGTAATAAGAAAAAGTAAGATATCCCCTATAGAGATACCTTGTCGAAGTAAAGCAGTCTTCGCGCTGAACGCGTAAGGTTACAGGAAAACTATTGCCCATGTAGGAACCCTTGCCACTATGGCACCTTCTGGCCAAAGGATACTTAGGTAGGACGATGAATGTTCCACCAAAGGTTAAGCATACCTTAGCACCCTGTGATAACTTGATTGTGCAATCAATTAGACACACTACGTCTACCAACAAAATATTCATGCAATAACATAGGTGAAATAATAATGTTACCAAAATACGACTAACATGTCTTAAAAAGTTGCAGATGAAGAAGGTTCAAACCATCACAGAACATTGTTTCAAAGAAAGGGGACATCAGAAAGGGCGCCTCAACAGAGGGCATAAAACAACAAAGGGTCTGGACAAACTAAGCTGGGCACGACTGAATCAAGGGTAAGGAAGACGAGGGAAGACAACTCCGTCGCTTGGCATTCCGCTTCAGCAAAGGAATTGTTGATATAATCAATGGCCGACTTCTCGAATTTCGCCTGCATCTAGGAAGACGCAGTCTCCAAATCAGAGACCGATTTCTGACGAAGCTCCATTATCTGGGCACTAAGCTGATCATTGGCCCGCTGAAGTGCCTCGGCTTTAAACTTGGCAGCAGTATCAAACTGACGTGCTATCTCCAACGAAGATACTTGGCCCTCGAGACGGTTAATTGTGGCTTTCGCTCCTACAAGCTCCTCCTGGAGACCCGTAAGGGGAAAAGACACGAGTAAAGAAAATCGGAAACAAGGGGCGCAAAGAATACTGCGGAATAGAATGGACCCTAAGCTACATCCAGCGTGGCTAAGAGATTCTTCTAAATTCTCTGAGATTCGACAAGATCCACCTCAGCAGCATCAAGATCCTCCACAAGGGTATCTCGTTCGGTCTGGAGATCCTCAACATCAATCCGGAGCGAAGAATTCTCAGAAGATAGAACCTGGACTATAGTACTAAACAAAATTGAAGACAATTCTAAGGGAAAGAAGAAACGAACCTATGGCTTTGGAATATTCGGCATCCAGAGCGCAATCAACGGCTTTGCGACCATCCTCGGTGTTAGAGCATTGCTCGGTCGAACTCGCATGCGTTGCTATCTCAAGCATGTTTGTCAATATTAGTAATCAAAACTATAAGTCTTGATTTCTAGCCTATTATAGCTAAAGGTCTCGGACTAGGATTGAAAGTGTAGTTGAGCTCAAGAATCCATGGCAATCATCATACAAGACGAATGACTACTCAAGGAACTGGTGGAACTTCATCGACTGAAAGGTATGTGGAGACTTGAACTTATCTGTCACTCAAAAGTCTATTTACTTTATCTCTTATTCTTGAGACAAAAGTCGTTTTGATATATAGACTTTCATTATACACATTTGCTATTTCGAGCCGAGTTTAACTCGCCTATCTATTTCTCGAAATATTTTTTCGTAATCTTTCGCTTTAGCCAAATTCATCTTTACCTAGTGACGAATGTCATGTTATTTTTCAATCACTTTGAAAATTGCTCTGACGAAAAATGGTCTATGAATAACGGCTATATAACGTCCTCTGAGAATGTTTCAATGATTGAAATGAGAGTTTAGATTACATAACCATTGGTAGGATATAAGCATTGTTGTGGAAACACATGGATGTATAAGTCCTTATTCCTTGAACCAAAGTTTGCGAACTTTGTTGATCAAGAGAAACGAAATGTGGCGTGAGCCAAGTCCGCGAACTGGCGGAAGTTCTCGACCCGAGAATTTCTGCTGGAGTTTGTGAACTCCTTCCGTGAGCTTAAGTACGCGAACCCAGTCCGCGAACTTGGGTAGGTTATATCTAAAATCGGTTGTTCTTGAACTCATGTTTATATAAACTAAGGAATGCTTTTACAAACCGTGGCTATAAAGTTCATGAACCGATTCGAGTGAATCAAACCGTTTTTGCTTCGATTGTGTTTTGTGTAGTTACATAAGATCTAAGCAATTGAACAACTCTCTAACTAGTTCATTTGAGTCATTTGAACTAGTTATGGTGAAGAAGAATATGGTTGATATGAAATTTCTCATATGGCTAACCATTTGGTTAACTAATGTTGAACCAAAAAATGTAAATGTTTGGGAACGGTTACATAAACCCAAAATTGGACATTTCATTTGTGTGTAACAAGCTAAGGTTTCGATCCAACGGTTGAGAAATATTAGCTTGAATCTAATCAGGTTTTCATCTAACGGTGAATATTGAATGCTTTGTTACTAAGCTAACATTGATTGCAAACCATGATTTGAAAGACTATATAAGGGAGAACTCTAGCAACTGGGAAACCTAATCCCCACACCTTACGTGTGATACTAGTTGCATAAGCTAGAGTCGATTCTCCTTTAACCTTGGGTTTTCTTCTCTAAACCAGGTTAACGACTTAAGACTTCATTGGGATTGTGAAGCTTGACCGATACTACTTTCCTTATAGTTGTGTGATCTAATCTTGTTGTTTCTATCGTACGAGTACAATTGGAATAATTAGCTTGAGATTTATATCTCCGATAGGCAAGATAGAAAAGAAATCACAAACACTTCGTCTCATCGTTTGTGATTCCGCAATATCTTTTTTCGCTGCATCGATTAAGATTATTGTGAGGTGATTGATAATACTAGGTTGTTCTTCGGGAATATAAGTCCGGGTTATTAATTGGTTCATGTTCACCTTGATTTATCAAAAGACGGAACAAAAACTCGTTGGTATATTCGTGGGAGATGGATTTATCTATTACCGTAGACTTTTTTGTGTGATACAAATTTGTTTATTAAAGTCTTCGACTTTGGGTCGTAGCAACTCTTAGTCGTGGGTGAGATCAGCTAAGGGAATCAAGTACGTAGCATCCTGCTGGGATCAGAGACGTAGGAGCACAACTGTACCTTGGATCAGTGTGAGATTGATTGGGGTTCAACTACAGTCCAGACCGAAGTTAATTTGGAGTAGGCTAGTTTCTGTAGCGGATTAATACAGTGTGTGTTCAATCTGGACTACGTCCCGGGGTTTTTCTGCATTTGCGGTTTCCTTGTTAAAAAAATTCTGGTGTCTGTGTTATTTCTATTCCGCATTATATTTGTTTATATAATTGAAATATCACAGGTTGTGCGTTGTTCAATCAATTAGAATATTCGACCTTTTGGTTGTTGATTTAAATTGATTGACACTTGGATATTGGTCTTTGGTACCATCCAAGTTATCTCTCTTTGATAAAGACTTCATGAAATTTCTATTTGCTTGAGTAAAGATCAAATCGAGAGATTGAGATATAAACTCTTTGATATACTTTTTATCTAGATTGAGTCTGACTGTCTAGTTGATTCTCTAGAAAGTATATTGGAGTTTGTCCATACAGATTGCTAAGCGAAATATTGGGTGTGGTTGTTGTACCCCCGCTTTTTCAATTGGTATCAGAGCAGGCAAACATGTTCAAGACCTCAAAAATCTGTGTTTGTGGCGATCTGAGGATGGACGATATTATCTCTGATAACGTAACATCAGTTCGGAGTCACTCTTGTGAGTCTCAAAGTCCTAAAGCCTCTAAGAAAAACTCTTTCTCTTGTCCCTTGACTGAATCTGCTTTCGACTGGGAAAAATCTCTTGATGAACAGTTGGATGATCTTTCAGATGATAGTGATTCAGAAGAAGGGAAAAGTATTGATGAGGAAGTTGCTCAATATATCAAGCTGTTTGACCGTGCTTTGAAAGAAAAAAGGTCAACAACTTGCTTGAGTAAATACATGGCTCCTCTTTGTCAAGAAAACAGAAAATTGAGAAAACTCTTTAAAGGATATGATGGTGGGTGCAAACTCTTAAAATCTATCGTTAAAGATCGTGAAGAAGATGTTCGCACAAAAAGGTCTGAATGTGATAATCTTCTCCGAAATCTCTATGTGTTGAAAGAAAGACTTGCAGATGCTGAAGCAAGATATGACTCTCAACAAAAATGTTTTAGTGACAAAGAACTCAGTCTTCTTGCCAAAGAAAAATCCTTGGAAACTAACCTTGCAGCTGCTCTTGATAAAGTAAAATCACTGGAAAAGAATCTGAGAAGATTCAATTCTAGCTCTACAAAATTGTCTTCTATGATTGGAGCATGTAAAGAACATCATGATACACGTGTTCTGGGCTATAAAGGAATAGACGCTCCAAAAACTAGTAAGATCAACTTTGTTAAAGCTATTGATAATTCCTCATGTGAAAAAACGTTCACAGTTTGTAATGTGTCTAAAGACAAGGATTGTTCTTCTTCTAAATCCACTCACATGAAGACAGTTGAGAATAGATCCTTTAACTGCAATTACTACGGAAATAAAGGACATCCTGAGCGGAAATGTCGTTTTCGTTTAAAGAATGAAAAACTTCGCAACATTCTTGCATGGGTGTCTAAAGAAGTTATTAAAACCGTCTCTCAAATTGTTGGTACAAACGACACTTTAGACAATCAAGAAAGATACTGTGATAAGTTCCTTCTTGATTATGCTACCAACAGTGGTAGAACTAAGAACGAAAATAGAGCAACTAACTTTTCAAATATCCCTGAAAAGAGGAAAAGGCACAGAAACAAAAAAGTTGAGTTCCTCTGAAGAAGGCTGTGGTTCCAAGACTCATGCTTCAGATTTCATACATATTAATAATCGAGTCTCTGAACTTAAGGTCAGCATAAACAGACTCAAACGGGGCATCAAACGGACATGGAAAGCTACTGGCTCAGGTATTTCTAGTTCCTCTCTTGATAAACCTCCTTCAAATGCGTTGCGTGATTTTTCTCTAAATCCCCTTGAAGGAGAGAAATAAGAAGTCAATAATGATGAGCAAAATGCTCATCTTAATAAGCCATGACTTCCCAATGGAGCATCCCTCTTACATATTAAGAAGGATGCTCATAATTATCAAGAAGTCTGTCTTGAGAATGCTGTCAGGGGTGTACGACTTTTTCTTATAGTTGATAATCTTAAATCTGTTGAGCCTTGTTTTTTTTTTTTTTTTTGAGAAAACTTCCTTGTTTATCTAATGGCTCTTCTTGGAACAAAAGTAGTTCATCCTTTGCTTTCCTTTGCCTCTCCATTCTGCTTGGCCACGAACGTTTGGTGACCACGAGTGCACGTACGCCTGACCCACACGGACGTCTGTTCTTAGGGTTTTTGTGGAACATCTGTATATATATATATATATATATACATGTGTCATAGGGTGATACATTGTTCCATAAGGTCAAAAGATTCTTTTCTGAGCACAATGGATGGAAGCAACAAAGTTGATGAAGTCAAGGAGGGCAAGACTATCGAGTTTCGTAAAAACCCAATTTTCATAACATGTCATCATGCTATTGATCATGAAAAGAAACTACCAGTTCAGATGTCATCACGACTGGTAGGAAATCTTCTTCAAGATTTTGAGATCATACGGGAGCAGCTCGGAATTGCAACAAGGAATCTTGATTTTCTGAAAAATGAACTGATGAGCTCGTCCATGTTCGATCTCTAGTTGCTGACCGGGTTTAGTGTTTTTCGAATCATGTTCTCTTAGAGATAGTATGCCTAGTAAATCTTCTACTTTTCTGTTTTTGTTTAGAAGAATAACTAGAGTTTGTAATAGCCATTATTGTGATTACACATAGCTATGTCCAACGTTTTCATCTTCATGTGTTTAGATTTTGTTTTAAACTCTAAATTTGTTTGGAAGTTGATTTTTGCAGTATTAATCTTTATGGTTTTATATATTGCAAGTGGTATGGGATATGTGTGTTTGCGTCCATGAACTATGATTGTCCCATATCTTGTCAAAAGTAAAGTCTTTCATAAGTCAATATTCATATGTTGATAAAGGAATGAATGGACTTTTGACAAATACAAAAGTTAAGCCTATATTGTCAATTATTGATGCAAGATAGGTTAAAATCTTTTGTTTTCAAGGATTATGTCTATTGTTTGTCATTGTGCAAATGGTGATGGAAAATAGAATGAATCCTTGTGTATTCCGCAGTAATTGATCTTCCCTGATCCAAATTTAATGTATTACTGTGAGGCTCCGTAATGTGTCTTATGTTGAGCACTAAACGACCAAGTTGATTATTTTATGATTAGCTTTGTTGTTGTTCCGTAAGGTACTTTATGTCTAGCATTTTTGAACTAAATTAATCATCTTGTTTGGTTATTTAGTTATAACTCCATAAGTCTTCTTATGTTTGAGCGTTTTTGACTGAGTTGATTATTTTCATGATTAACTTAGTCATTGCTCCATAGATTCTCTTATGATGAGTATGACCAACTAAATTGATTACTTTTGTGATTAGTTTGGTTGTGTATTTCGATTAGATTAATTATGGGTTCTCTTGTAATTAATCTAATTGAGTATTTTTGAGTCTCCATAAGTTCACTTGTGTTGAGCATTATCGATTAAATTAATCATGAACTTCTTGTGGTTAATTTAATTGAGTATTTTGGATTCAAATTCATACTTGTATGTGATTTGTTATGTCCAAAGAAATCCTTCTTTTCCTTCGAAATTAAGGTCGCTCTTGTTGTTCTTTCGGGAATGACATATTATGGGGGAGAGGTCTTTTTGAACTTGTGCTTAATTGCCAAATATTTGTGGGGAGTGCGGCTATGGAATATTATAGGGGTTGTCTTGTATCTTTGACTCCTTGATGAATGCATTTAGCTTCGGCTTTATGATTGCATCTAAATAAGATGATATGTGTTTATTTCTTTTGGTCATGAAATGTCTCTTTCGGAAATTTCATAAGGATCTCGTTCTTGTACCTTTGCCAATTTTATTGACAAAAAGGGGGAGAATTAATATGTAGTTCACACTACAAATACATATGGTTTTCAGATCATTATGTAAGGGGGAGTGGTTTCCATGTGAGATGGAGTATTGACAAAGGGGGAGTGATACATATCACCATAGTATTGTTGTTGAAGTTGTGATACAATTGGACTTTGACGTTGTGTAATGATACTATGACACTGTATAACAATGATTGAGAACTCTTGTTTTCTTGTTGTTATAGCTACGGATTTTCAACAACGATGATGCTAAACTTACAACCTTTGGGATCATTGGAGTACTTGGAAGTGACGAAGATTTCAAGTAATGTTGAAGATTAGGCATGTGGAATAGGAGCTACAAAAGTTAATTTATTTATTTTTTGTATTCCATATGTATTAATAGTTTTGTCACTAAAATTGACAAAGGGGGAGATTGTTAGAGCATTGCTCGGTCGAACTCGCATGCGTTGTTATCTAAAGCATGTTTGTCAATGTTAGTGATCAAAACTATATATAAGTCTTGATTTCTAGCCTATTATAGCTAAAGGTCTCGGACTAGGATAGAAAGTGTAGTTGAGCTCAAGACTCCATGGAAATCATCATACAAGACGAAGGACTACTCAAGGAACTGGTGGAACTTCATCGACTAAAAGCTATGTGGAGAACTTATCTGTCACTCAAAAGTCTATTTACTCTATCTCCTATTCTTGAGACAAAAGTCGTTTTGATATATAGACTTTCATTATACACATTTTCTATTTCGAGCCGAGTTTAACTCGCCTGTCTCTCTCTCGAAATATGTGTTCGTAAGCTTTCGCTTTAGCCAAATTCATCTTTATCTAGTGAAGAATGTCATGTTATGTTTCAATCACTTTGAAAATTGCTCTGACGAAAAATGGTATGTGAATAACGGCTATATAATGTCCTCTGAGAATGTTTCAATGATTGAAATTAGAGTTTAAATTAAATAACCATTGGTAGGATATAAGCATTGTTGTGGAAACACATAGATGTATAAGTCCTTATTCCTTGAACCAAAGTTTGCGAACTTTGTTGATCAAGAGAAACGGAATGTGGCGTGAGCCAAGTCCGCGAACTGGCGGAAGTTCTCTACCCGAGAATTTCCGCTGGAGTTTGTGAACTCCTTCCGTGAGCTTAAGTCCGCGAACCCAGTCCGCGAACTTGAGTAGGTTATATCTAAAATCAGTTGTTCTTGAACTCATGTTTATATAAACTAAGGAATGCTTTTGCAAACCGTGGCTATAAAGTTCATGAACCGATTCGAGTGAATCAAACCGTTTTTGCTTCGATTGTGTCTTGTGTAGTTACACAAGATCTAAGCAATTGAACAACTCTCTAACTAGTTCATTTGAGTCATTTGAACTAGTTATGGTGAAGAAGAATATGGTTGATATGAAATTACTCATATGGCTAACCATTTGGTTAACTATTGTTGAACCAACAAATGTCAATATTTGGGAACGGTTACATAAACCCAAAATTGGACATTTCATTTGTGTGTAACAAGCTAAGGTTTCGATTCAACGATTGAGAAATATTAGCTTGAATCTAATCAGGTTTTCATCTAACGGTGAATATTGAATGCTTTGTTACTAAGCTAACATTGATTGCAAACCCTGATTTGAAAGACTATATAAGGGAGAACTCTAGCAACTGGGAAACCTAATCCCCACACCTTACGTGTGATACTAGTTGCATAAGCTAGAGTCGATTCTCCTTTAACCTTGGGTTTTCTTCTCTAAACCAGATTAACGACTTAAAGACTTCATTGGGATTGTGAAGCCAGACCGATACTACTTTTCTTGTAGTTGTGTGATCTGATCTTGCTGTTTCTATCGTACGAGTACAATCGGAATAATTGGCTTGAGATTTATATCTCCGATAGGCAAGATAGAAAAGAAATCACAAACACTTCGTCTCATCGTTTGTCATTTGATAAGCACGTAAATGCTACATTTTATACCCATATTTATATTAACTAGGACTCGATCTTTTGGCTAATAACACTATTTTAGTGCTTTTGTAGAAAGTACAAGAGAATGGGATCATCCGGTGGAATTCATGGCTAAAAGAAGCTTGAAATGACGTTTGTGAATAAAATCACCAAAATGGCTCACGTGACCAAAGTGAGAAGGGCTTTATTTGACTGCCACTTGATTTACGGGCTGGTACCACATAAGTTAATATGTGTTGGCATCAAAGAAGTGAATTCCTTCCCGGCGTGCCAAGTTTACAAAGAAGCCAAACAAGGTGGACAAATACAAGTGGTGTGGAGTTAAGACAAATAAGGGCGACGTGGCTATTCTATTTCCAAATCTCTCTGTGGAATATTCAAGCATCCGTTTCATAGCAGAGACGAGAAGAGAAGGAGGCTTATCTACTGTAAGCTATGGGTGATGGAGCTGTTGAAGACTCATAGGCACTTGACGGAGAAAGAGAGTGTTAGCTGATGCCGAGATTTTGACGGCCAGAACTGGTGGTTGAGTTTGTTCTACCGGTGGAGCTCAAGATAAATGGTGCCGATTCCATTGACAGAAATTGGGGGTTGGAAGAAGATGAGTGTGGCTGTGATCGATTGAGCTGGGCACCTGAGACGAAGAAAAGCTAGTTTTGCTTCCATGGTTCATATGGGTTACTTGGGAGACGATTCTATGGTTGGATGAAACTAAATGGTGGATGTATGGGAGAATCTGGCGACGTTAATATCTGATTAGCTGGTGATTATTTCGATAGCATAATGGATGGTTACGTCGATGTTTATATTGTTGTTCTCGTGAAATTGAACCGGTGTTGGTATATGGGCAGTATTTCAGTTGAGACATAAACTAAGAAACTGCTGTTGCCGAGATGAACAGAGATGGTGACGAACTGCTGCAACTCTAGGATGACGTGAAGGAGAAAACGAATCTAGCAGAGGATGATAGTCAGTGAGTTTTCGAACGAGTGAAAGATGTGGTTCTTGTGGAGTTCGAAAGTGAAGAACTGTGATTAATCATCGAACCTGTGATTAAATGAGAATTGTGTTTAGAGTTTGAAGGTGAAAGTGGAGATGGAGAAACTTCAATCAGCCGGTGATGATCAATCTCGTATGCCGATACCAACAGAGAACAATGGGTTCAAAGTGGTTGCGAGATTTAGATGGATGGATTGCCTGAAAAGGAAGCTTCGAATCAGGAAGAAGAATGTGGAGTAGGTGGTTATGCCGGCGCGTATTAGCTGGTCACTGTTAGCTCGACGAAGGAAGAAGACATGTATATGCCAGCTGAATTGGATTTCCATAGGGGCATTGGTTCGAATGAAGACGAACTGGAATGTGTTCTTACTGCGAGTTTTGGTATGATAACTGAATTGATGCTGGTGGTGTATGCAGTTGCTGAGATGGAGACTCCGGAGATGAACTGGAAAGCTGAGATGTAAATGGAGAAAAGAAATTACGAAGAAGTAAAGATGCTCGTCTGTTGAATGGGACTGAACTTGGCCGAGCTGTTGCAGTCGTCAAGGAAGGAGCTGTGACCGATAAGTTGAGATGTTGTGCTGGCTGGTTACGCTAGTAACTTGGGGCAGTGATGAATTTGATGCCGAGGAGGAAAAACTGGTCTTGTGGTGAATCGAAGGAGCTGTGTTGGACGAAAAGAAAATAGAAATTGGCACTGGCATGATGGTTTGGACGTTGGGTCAGTTGTTGGACTGGGCCTGGGCAGCTGCTAGGTCTTAAGTGTTGCGACTTTAGGATTCGCAAGGGTATATATTCATGAACCACCACCTCCGACTACCACCGAGAGAAAAATTTCAATTTTTGGTAACTAATCATATGAATCACTAATAAATTTGGGAAAGTTCTTACAGGTAACTAATCATTACTAATCATACTAATCATTACTAATCATTAAGTTCTGGTAATAAATTTGGGAGCGAACTTTAGTTCGGTTTGATCGTAACAACTTTTATTTTTTTTTGTAACCGAACTATATAGTTTGGTTTCATCGGAAGGAAAATTTTCAATTTTTTTTAACCGAACTTCGTAACTAATCATTACTAATCATACTAATCATTACTAATCATTAAGTTCGGTTCTTGGTAATAAATTTGGGAAACCGAACTTTAAGTTCGTTTTTTGTAACCGAACTATATGGTTCGGTTTGATCGAAGGAAAATTTTCAATTTTTTTAACCGAACTTCTTACTGGTAACTAATCATTACTAATCATACTAATCATTATTAATCATTAAGTTCGGTAATAAATTTGGGAAACCGAACTTTAAGTTCGGTTTGGTCCTAAAAAGTCTTAATTTTTTTTTTGTAACCGAACTATAGTTCGGTTTGATCGCAAGGAAAATTTTCAATTTTTTATAACCGAACTTCTTACTGTAACTAATCATTACTAATCATACTAATCATTACTAATCATTAAGTTCGGTCCTTGGTAATAAATTTGGAAAGTCTTAAAAAACAACCGAACTATATAGTTCGGTTAGATCGTAAGGAAAATTTTCAATTTTTGTAACCGAACTTCTTATCGGCAACTAATCATTACTAATCATACTAATCATTAACTAACTTTTTGTAATAGAGTAACTAATTATTACTAATCATACTAATTACTAATCATTAACTAATAACTAATTAATCATTAAACAAAACATTTAATTAAGGAGGATAAGTTTGGTATTAAGAAAAATATTTAGATAAGGGGTGACTTAGGATTACTTGTAATGTCTTTCCTAAAATAGAATAATGGTTCCCACAAAAAAAGCATGGTCCCCAAAAAATGGTTCATATTCATGCACGAACAGAAACTCACCAGAGGCCGGCTGGACGCCGTTTCGGGAAGAGAAGAGAGGCGCGGCTGTTGAGTGCTCATACCGAAGGGGATAACAACTGATTCCATCGTGGTGACGGCGATTGTGATCGGTTTATCTTTCTCATCTCTTAATCATTTGTTTTGCGTGGGTTTTAAGAAACCCATAACCATGTTCTAATTTCTTCGTAACTAGGGTTTTATGTTTGAAACTACTTTGGGTATTATGCTATTTTGATTGATTAATCTAGCAATAGACCATTATGATTTGAATAAATTGATCTTCGAATATTGTTTATTGGTTTATTTAAAAATGAGTTGTTGCTCCACCGGTTTAGTAATAACCTTTGTGCGTAATTGGATAATTTTACAAATAGTTTTGGTCTCGTTATTTGATAGTTCATGCTTGGGTTGAATCCTTTGATGGGTTATACTTAGAAGAGCCGGATACAATTTGTGAATCGATAATTTAGTTTCGTATAACTTTCTCGCTAACACAATTTGATGGTGCTTGCTTGGGTTTAGTCTTTTGATGTGCCATGCTTAGGGTGTCCCAGTGATATTTGTGACTCTAATACATATAATAGGTGGTGTCGATAGAACGAAGAATAAACATATATTTGCAATCATGTTTCATTTCAGTAATCAAATAGAGATAGTAGTGGATACCATGAAACCCTGGTTACCGACTCTCCCATTGAATTTCTTTTATTAGTTTAGTTTAATTTTATTATTTATTTTTACGTTTCTCAATTATAAAAATCTCAAGAACTTCATTTCTGATTATTAGTGATATTGATAACAGTATTTCCACCGCTCCTTGTGGGAACGACCCGTACTTGCCTCTGTCTACTAGTTAGACACCATGCGATTGCGGTTATTTATATAGGGTTTTCCAAAAACCTATCATGATTCCGCAATATCTTTTTTCGCTGCATCAATTAAGATTATTGTGAGATGATTGATAATATGAGGCTGTTCTTCGGGAATATAAGTCCGGGTTATCAATTGGTTCCTATTCACCTTGATTTATCAAAAGACGGATAAAAAACTCGTAGGTATATTCATCGGAGACAGATTTATCTATTACCGTAGACTTTTCTATGTGATACAGATTTGTTTATTAAAGTCTTCGACTTTGGGTCGTAGCAACTCTTAGTTGTGGGTGAGATCAGCTAAGGGAATCAAGTACGTAGCATCCTGCTGGGATCAGTGTGAGATTGATTGGGGTTCAACTACAGTCCAGACCGAAGTTAATTTGGAGGAGGCTAGTGTCTGTAGCGTCTTAATACAATGTGTGTTCAATCTGGACTGGGTCCCGGGGTTTTTCTGCATTTGCGGTTTCCTCGTTAACAAAATTCTGGTGTCTGTGTTATTTCTATTCCGCATTATATTTGTTTATATAATTGAAATATCACAGGTTGTGCGTTGTTCAATCAATTAGAATATCCGACCTTTTGGTTGTTGATTTAAATTGATTGACACTTGGATATTGGTCTTTGGTACCATCCAAGTTATCTCTCTTTGATAAAGACTCGCAGATTTCTATTCGCTTGAGTAAAGATCAAATCGAGAGACTGAGATATAAACTCTTTGATATACTTTTTATCTAGATTGAGTCTGACTGTCTAGTTGATTCTCTAGAAAGTATATTGGAGTTTGTCCATACAGATTGCTAAGCGAAATATTGGGTGTGGTTGTTGTACCCCCGCTATTTCACTCAACAACTTTTGTAGCATTATTTGCTCTCTCAAGAGCCAACAAGTAAGCCTCCAAGGATATCTGAGTTTTCCTTAGGTCAACCTCTAACAGAGATATCTTGGCAATGAAATCTGCACCACTAGGAGAAGATTGTTGTGCTCTAGCAAGGGCATGATCTTGGCGGGTACGCTCCAACAAGGCACTCAAGTGAGTACACTTAGCCTTATAAAACCTAAACAAGGTACAACGGACATTAATTTGTTTACAAAGGTGCAAACCATGGAACTGAGTTATAAGCAAACTCAAAAGGAGATTTGGGGACTCATTATGAGTAACCGTATTTCATATATCAGACTTCGTCTGTCGATATTAAAAATCGAAGGTTGAATTAGTTATCCGCTCCCAAAAGGTGACTAAGCGTACCAGATCTATAGGCTGGAAAACATATATCACTCTAAGGCGATCGAAAGTGTACATATACATTTTTGACATATACGAAAAAAAGAAATTATGAAGGAGCAGAATCTACGAGGGGCACCTCACTAAAAGAAGGTTCCCCAGGTAAGAATACGTTCAACACTGAAAGGAGGGCTCCATAAACGCAAATACTTTTCCTTTTAAAAAGCTACGAAAACTGGCTTTCTAAAAAGAAAAAAGGGGCAAGCATACATCAGCCACAGTTAAAAAGTATCAAGGAAGTCTGCAAAACACTAAATATTCAAAAACATCGAAGGGAAACATTTCGATCAAGTAGAAGAAGGAGACCCTAAGCCACAACTAACGACATCTCCTAAAACATGCTCAAAATCGGAAAGCTCTTCCTCAGCAGCAGTAAGACCCACAGCCGAAGTATCGCATAAAGACCGGAGAATACGCCAGAAATCACCACTACATTGCACCACCTTTCGAGAAGATGCTTCGTCCGCAGGATGCCCAGCTATCACAGGCTATACGGGAAAACAAGCATAAGATAAGAAACGCACGCAGCGCATCAAAAGGTTTACAAACACTAAGATAGGATCATATAATCCTTACACTCGCAAATATTGGCTCAATTACACCAAGCGAAGTCCTTCTCTTCTTTGCCCTAGTAGCAGCGAAATTACCAACAGAGCCAAGAGGAGCCCTAACAGCAGAACACGGAGCAGTCCCAGGAGAAGAAGTAGAGGCAAGCTGCAAAGAAAACCTCATAGACGCTTAGTAAAATAAGGGTGAAAAATAAACCTCCGCAACAGACGAAGGTTACAAAGACGACGGTTACCTCCGGAGAAATAGCTGGATTAAAAACCCAAGGCTGATATCCATCATACTTCGCAGGCAGAGATAAAGTCACACGAGGGATGAGGGGATCAACGGTGGCAGAACCAAAAGCCCAAGGACCCATCATAAGAAAAGGATTATGCGCCCAATACTTATCTCGACCAAGACGAAAAGACTCGGTGATCTCAGCTAAAGACAAGTAAGCATATCTATCTCTGTCACGCAGTTGCAGCCTTTGAAGCTCATAGTGAAGTGGAGGAGGAGGAAGATCTTCAACAACAACTTCTTCTACCTCAGCATCCTCAACCATCTCAGGTTCCATAGCCACCTCAGATCCTCAGGTATCTCAGTACTCTCGGGAGGTGGAGAAGGCGTAGCATCAGGATGATCCATACGCAGGGGTGGCTCAGTAGACGATCTAGGCTTCAGATCCATGCGCGCAGGTTTCTATGGAAGTCTCATGATCCCTAACACCAGCAGGAAGAACAGTTCCTCAACAATGGCGGATCGAAGTTACAGTCGACTCAAAATCAAACTTGGGGAAAAAACAAACATACTTTGGGCATGGGTTTATCTAAACCGACCAAAAGAAGCAACTTAATTCATCCATGGAATAAAATGGAGGATCATAAACAACATCCATCAAAGTTGCAGACAATGAAGAATCATGGCATATTCATTGTGAAATCGCAAAACGGAAAGTAACCCATACCAACAAACGACATAGAGAACGCATCAAACATTACAAATGACGCATGCAGACATTCAAGGGTATCGATGGTACACAAATGCGAAATTGGAGCAAGGTAAACCCGAGATAAGCGATTCGAAAAACCAAAGAAGAGGATCACCTACCTGTGTGTGATGATCGAGTGCTGAAGAACAAAAGCTTTGGGAGTCGATGGAAGACCGACAGTTGAAAGCAAAAGAAGAACAAAAATCTATGAGAAATGGATAGGAGAGCGACAGTTCGAGAAGAGAAAAGGAAGTTAATGAAATTCCTTCTAATATTCTCTTCTTATAGGCGGCTGGAGAATCCAAAAATTTGGACGTCCCTAAATTCAAAGGGAAGTTATTGCATGAAGATACATGTGGGACCATCTGTAGATGGGGAAAAACAATTTGATGTTTTTTAGGGAAGTGAAGAGTCGAGTGTGCGGACGAGACTCCTCAACCGAGCAAACTGCTGAACCTCACACAGATGCACTGCAAAGGGAGTGCTTAGATTCGAGAGATCAATCTATAAGACTCCGGCCTAAACCAAGTCAATGGCCGTTCCAGAGTCAATTCAGTCACAAAGAGGGAGATGGGTTGATCTGTAGGAGGGAAGCTGAGAATTGTGTGGGATCAATGATGATCAAGGATTGTGGATGCGTTGAAGGTTTCTACAAATTTATGAACTGTTGAGTTCGAATAAGTTCTGGGCGATTGATGGAATTTCTGAGAGTGATTACTCGAAAAATTGTTGTCGTCCAATCGTGGATCCAGAGACTTATTTATATTGTCAGAATAGCGAACACATTGATCCCAGTAAGTGTGACGGTTTCATGAGTGAAAGAGTGGGAAAGTGGAAGATCGTGGTGAAACCAGTTCCAGGTCGCACGGAGACTTGGTTAACCGTCCACCCACTACTTTGCTAACTCATTCAACCGTTGCACGACTTACTCACATTTCTCATCATGGATGAATCCACGTGCCGTAGGCCGCCAGACCAAAACCTAATTGATATCCCCCATATGCGACGTGATTGATGTCTCACGAATCGTGGAGTCTGCATGACAGACGTGTATTTAGTTAGTCAGTTGACTGATTAGACAATGAGTCTAGGTTTTGTTGAATTAAGCATGATTGATGAATGCTCAGTGGTTCATGGATCGAACATGTCTGTTGAGACGTATAGTTCTTTGAATGATGTTGACATTGCGTGTATTAGCAAGGACTGTAAGTTTCCCGAGAAATTACTGAATATTGATAATTGGATCAATATTCGAGCAACTGAGCAAGTATTGCTCAACTCGACGAATTACTGAATATTCATAGTTGGATAATATTCGAGCAATTGAGCAAGTATTGCTCAATTCGACAAATTACTGAATATTGATAGTTGGGCAATTGAGCAAGTAATGCTCAATTCGATGAATTACTGAATATTGATAGTTGGATCAATATTCGAGCAATTGAGCAAGTATTGCTCAATTCGACGAATTATTTATTGGTGACGTGACCCAATAAAATATTAATGAAAATATTGGTAGATTACCAAATATTATATTATTAATCTGAATGTTGATTGCTGGATCAACATAAATTTACTGGTGTTTGAACTTGCTCAGAATGATGATTTGTTGAGCGTTTGTTCGAAGCCCTAATTTTTGATCAATTGTTCGTTAATTGATGAATTGCTGAAAATGGGTCATTAGTGAGAGAGGGACCGACCACATGGGATAATGGACGACCATGTGGTGCTCAAGTGCTCGAGTGAGCGTACACCAGGGTTCTGAGTTGACCAGTTGGTGAAAGAATGATGATTAAATGCCGGTTTCATCATTTATTGAAATAGTGTTCTAGGTATTAAATCCTAATTTATGGAGAAGTGAGGGACCGGCCAAGAAGGCATGAAACCGGCCCTTGAGGGTGTGGGACCAACTGATGGTTGATTGAGCAAATCCCAAGTTGTTTGAAAAGAGTTTGGACCCAATATGAGCAATTGAGCAAATTAGGTTAAAATTATGAAAACATGTGGGACCGGCTTGTTGCAAACCTTAAATCTTCCCTTGGTCGGTCAAGGGAGCATGACGGTGTCACCATAATGCCCGTGTCTCATTCCTGAGAGTTTCGGTATTTTCTGATGTGCGTTTGAGCAATATCTTGGATTTTCAGAAGAGTTCGATCTTTGACTGAAATTCTTGATTTTGCTCAAATGAGCAAGTAGAACTTTGCTCGTTTCATCAATATTTTGAGAATATTAAAATAATGATATTTTAATATTTTTCATGGATGACCTAGTCGGTCATGTGACCGTTTGACCCTTTGGTCTTTTCATGGTTTGAGCAATATTTGAGAAAATATGAAGAAACCATAATTTTTGCTGAAATAGGGAAGTTTCATGAGATGAGAGAAATAATAATTATGAAAGATTAGGGATTGTAAGGTGTGGGACCAGCCACGGCTAGGTCATGGCAGGCCGGGTAAGCTGCCCGGTCCCACGACACCTTTCCCTATTTTATATTATTATTTCTCGTGAAACCGTGAAACTATGGAGAAACCATGAGTTTTGTTGAAACGGAGGAGTTTCATGAGATTAGGGAAATAATAACTATGAAAAGACAAGGGATTGCAAGGTGTGGGACCGGCCACGGCCAGGGCATGGCCGACCGGTTAGGTTGCTTGGTCCCGTAATAGCTTTCCCTATTTTATATTATTATTCCTCATGAAACCATGAACATATGGAGAAACCGTGAGTTTTGCTCAAACAAGGAAAGTTGCTAGAATGAAGGAGTTTTCATGAGTTCATGAAAATAATAGAATAATTAAAATAAAGGAAAAAGGGCGTGGGGACCGGCCGGCCGGTGGGGCCCGGTCTCATAAGCGCCACTTTATTATTTTAATAATATTTTCTCTCTCCTATTCCGTGTAGGATTCCTCATTTTTCCATATTTTCGAATGCTCGTCCATGCATTTAGGTGCTCGTTCGTGCATCATTGTCGAGTACACTTGCACCATTTTATGGGGCTTACTCAGTGGTAGTCCAGATGCCCGATTGTTGAGTATTTATTACTAATTTATAAAATTCAGTGGAGAATGATTCATAAAACTAAGTAATAAAAGTGAGTAGTTATTTATTATTAATCCATAGGATCAACTGTGGATTCGACCATGAATTCAGAATAATAAACGAGTATTACCATTCTATGGGATCGTGGATTCGACCATAGAATCGGAGTAATGAAAGTAGTTATTACCATTCCATGAGATCAGCCATGGATTCGATCATGAAATCGGAGTAATGAGCTAATCTATTACCATTCCATGAGATCAGCCGTGGATTCGATCATGAAATCGGAATAATGAGATAAAAATAGATTATCTTCTAGGAATTCAGTGGTGAATGTCATGGTAGAGTTAATCTATTGCAGAATGGATATTAGCCAGTTAAAGCATCATACCCGTTCTGAAAAGGTGCATAGTCAGGAAACAACGAGTGTTGCCGAAGTCCTGAAGACATTATTGCTCTCAATCCTATGGAGAACCACCTGGATCTATACACGGTCTCTCTACATAGTCAGGGAACAGTGAGTGTCACCGACGTCCTGAAAGCGTTATTTCTCTCAATCTTACGGAGAACCGCCCAATCGTTCTTCTATGTAGAGGTGGGTCTCTCTCATGTAGTCAGGGAACAGTGAGTATCACCGACGTCCTGAAGGCGTTGTTGCTCTCAATCTTACGGAGAACCGCCCAATTATGTTATTCTACATAGAGGTTATGATGAAATGCGAGGTATCGAACGCTCAGCTAGTGGAGGCCTTTCGAGAAACATATTCATCATGGCTCGTAAAATATGAATCGTCACATGCCTGAAAGCCATGTCAGAAACATGCAGTATCATGATTTTACGATTTTGACCTTTGTTGAAAATCCACCATCTACACCATCCAACCTGTACATGCAAAAATGGAGGCATTATGGGAGTTTTTTCTTCCAATCCTACCAAACGGTAGAATATGAAAGAAATGGGGCAAACTGTGAATACCAATATTCTATGGAGCACGTGTCGCTGTTTCAGTGGTCGAATACAAGATAACTGTATAGCCCTCGCTGTACAGAGAAACCTGAGTAGCAGAGGATACCTTCGCATATCTACTTTATCCTATCCCAAGAAGGGATACCTCGACGGTCAAGATGGGAAAAGTAAAGCCTAGTCTAGAGAGAGGCAGCTGGCGAAGGGACAGAGGTAGATGACATATCTAATCAGAATTAAATACACAAATCTCTTATCTACATGCATAACCAAAGCACGTGGATAGAGGTGACGTGGCAGAACCTGAATGGCAATGAATAGCGGTGAACGAAGGTACAATCTGTACTAAGGCTGGGAAGTTCCCGAAGGAACGTGGGTCAGCTGAGGTGGCAGAGTCCGACTGGAGAAAGTACGCGGTGAACGAAGGTACCATCTGTACGGAAGGTATATCAGAGAACGATGGGTCCAAAGACAACAAAGATATACCTGGAGCAGAAGGGGCTATAAATACCAAGCTTCACCAACGAACTAAGGGCATTCAATATCTAGGAGAGAAGATCTAGTCTTAATCTTATACCTCTTTAATGTTTATAACTTAAGTATTTACTTCAACTTGAGTTCTTTCTATTACTTTGGGAGCATTTAATATCTTTGTAACCACCACAACTTAATACAAACAATCACTCATTACCCCGTGGACGTAGACGAAAGTCGAACCACGTAATCTCTTGTGTCTAATGATAACTTAGTAGCATTTACGTTATATTTGTGTTCTTCGTTATTATTGTGATCCCGAATATCTTTCACTACTTAGCATTATCAGTTCAACAGAGGCATCAATACTACTTAGTATCTGATTCTCCGAACTGTATACATTACGTAGACTATGGGAAAATTAGTAGTCACAAAACCAAAAACCATGAGGAAGAAGGGATCTCATAGTACGAAGAAGTTCGGATGCCCTTTTAAGCTTCAATTTAGATATAACAATATCAATAAAGTGTCCGAAGAGTTTGATAAACCATCCTTATCCGAAAAGGCTCAACCCCAATGAAAATGAGCTAGTTCACGTGTTGAGTCAAAGATGCTCGAGACCCCTTGATATCCTTAGTGGCGTGAAGGTGTGAAACCCCAAAAACTCATCTATATTGACTACCATCTATAATGAAAGAATGGAATTTAGAAATGAGACATGGCAAGAGAGAGTGCTTATGCAACAAATATTGTTTTTTTTTGAGGAGGCAAACTACTTGTTGATGGTGGATTTTCATTTAAGGTTAAAATTGTAAAAAACCAGAAAATTATGCGCTAACATCTTGTAAAAGATAAAGCCATTAATAAGTGTTGAATACTTCATCACTTTACTAATTCACCTAGAATGGAGCATGTGGCAACAATCCCATTCTCGTGAATTAAATACACGAAATTCATCCAGGTTGGAGCATGTAGCAACAATCCCACATACCCCGTGAATTTATAGCATTATTAATTAATACGTGAGCAGCCTTGTATTTCTGTACTCATTATCGGTGCGGCATGACGATCGAGTGTTGCTCTCAAGCAGAGCAACACGAACCTCCAAGCATTATAATGAAAGCATGTACGAAATACCCGTACAGGCTGCAATTCTCGGTGTGTTATACTAGCCCGATTGAGAACTCTCGGTGTGTTATACTAGCCCGATTGAGCATCCGGACTGTCCGTATCGATCTGATATGATCTCGTTCATCCAACCTCACCAACATGATTGGATGGCCCCGGATCAATTCCATAACCCCCAAGCAGGTATGGAATATTCACTGCCGAACCAACGCGGACCCCGCATGGTCGGCCTCCCCAAAAGATTGGCATAGCTTGCCAAAAACGTCCAAACCAGAGCAATATGGACGGAAAACCCTAAATTAGGGTTTGCGGCATATTACATGTGTCGCAAAACAGTCTCAACCATCCATCTTCGCAGGTATAGATGGAGGGTGTAGATGTAGATTCAAAGGGCCCAGAGCATGTCAACACAATCACCGAGGGACCGCCTACATACCTGACCAATCGGTCAGGACCAACCATGGTTGGTCATCCCAATTCGTGCGCCCGAATAAGGCATGGTTACATGGCCGTGAAAGCCAAAACTAGGGTTTTGAGCATCACGAGCGTCCATCTTCTCCGGCATGAATGGAGGGCCCAAGATTAGATTAAGCAGGTCCGGTCATACCAACATGACCACCGTGGACCCATCAATCTCCTTACCTGATCGGCCAAGGCATAGCATACCTGATTATCCCAAATCATCCGCCCAAACTAGCGTGGATACACTTCCCAATTGCAAACTAATCTCGACCGCTCAACTTCGTCGGACGATTTGAGTGGCTCAGATCACGTTTTCATGGGACATCGGTATAGGCGTGAACACCAGCCTACCACCTACACGCCGGACCGATCGGCCAAGACCGACCAAGATTGGTCGTCTTGGAACGCGCCCGAAGTTGGCACGACGCGCGCTTTTGTTTGCACTCGTTTTCTGTCGCAAACTGATCTCGACCACTCGACTTTGCCGGACGAATTGAGTGGTCCAGATCACACTTTCGTGAGATAATGGGGTATGGGCGCCTACACCATTATGCCGTCTACACGCATGTACGATCGGCCTGGCCAAAATCGTCTCCAAGCTTGGATTCGACCAAGCTGAAGAGTGATGCCTGCGCACCTCTTCAAAACCCTAATTCCATCAACGGTCGCAGATGAGTGTCTCAAAGATCATCTCGTCCTTCCAACTTCACCGGCTTGGTTATACAACCCTGGTCAGGAGTTAATTGGTCAGTGAGGCGTCATGGTAATCACCACCTATCACTCTACCACACCGTGATGCAGTACATGCATAGAATACACATGATATTTCACAAGTATCGACTTCCTAAATAACTTAGTTATTTAATCTAGCATTACATGCAACTTTCTGTGGGTCCCACGATCCACACACTCGAGACATCAATCATGTCACAAACCGGGGATACATACTGGGGTATTGGTCCGGCGGTTTACAACGTGCATCGTGCAACGCGCCATCACAAGAACGTGTCGGAAGTCATGGACGGTTAGAGATGACAGGGAGAAGTGGGCAAGCCTGGTCGTGTGACACTAACACATTACTCCACTACTCCATCACTCCACTTTCTCCACTTCCCACGAGATACGAAGGTTAGGCTAAAAGACTTGTATAAATAGGTTCTCCTCCCTATTTTCCAAACAGAGAAACAAGTCAAGTCCAGGACAACGAGAGGCAAGTGTTGATACAATCGTATTCAAACACCGGAACCGATAGCTTACACCCCGCAAGCCGCCTTCGATTTCGATACAAGTCGTTCATAGCCAACACCTTCACATTCTCAACTCCTTCTTCGCTTCCCTCCCTAAGATCAACCCTATCTCCTTCACTTTGTGACCGAAACAAGTCTGGAACGGCCATTTCTTGGTTTAGGCTGGACTTGCACAGATTGATCTCTCGAATCTACAAGCACTCACCGCGCAGTGCATTTGTTAAAGGTTTAGACTCATTTCTCATCCACACACCCCAAATTACCAAAACCGGCAGAAATAGTTTTCACCCATAAACAATTGGCGACTACAGTGGGAGATTAATCTCTCGGTTGTAAAGTCAATTTCTTCGAAATCCGATTCAATTTCATCAATTTCAAAAAGGGTAGATCTTAGAATCAATTCAATCAACAATTCATTTCAAGATGGTGGAATTAAGGTCTGGATCAGCAATCAATTCGATGGAGCTAGTGTGGATAACAATCCTGGTGTCGAAGTACCTGTCAGTGGAGCTACCGTGGTCAATACATCTCGTGGAGCCGTCACTTCTACCATCGGCACCGGCGTAGCGAGAAATATTCCGATAAGTGTAACACCTCCCATCACTGTGAGCCGAGAGCGCCGCAAATCCCGGCATCTCCTCAAGTGTAACGCCTTCGGTAGTCACCAGAGCAACAACTTTCACTCCCTCATCAGGACGAGGAGCCGGAGGAACGAGAGGAGGACCACCGTCCATTACCATTGCAGATCTGATGGAGAAACAGGAAGTTCTTGATAAAACTCAAACAGATATGGCCGCAACTCAGAAAGAGGTACTCACTTTCCTTAAGACCTTAACTGAACAATTGCCACAAGATTCACGGAAATCCTTGGAGCCAACAAGAGATGCCTTCAATGCACTCGGAACATGCGTTTCCACTCAGACCCACATGAGTAAAGAAGCTCGTGTTGCTCCTGAACGCTCAAGAGAGAGGGACCAGCCATCCAACTTCATCACACGTGAGGACCTGGAACGATTTCTCCAAAACCGAGGCAAAGGAAATCTGATGGATGCACACCAACATCGACCGCCGTACCCTCAAGATGTGCAACGAATTCCTCTTCCAAGAGGTTACACCTCTCCCCAGTTCTCCCTCTACGACGGTACTGGTAATGCTCGTGAACACATCTCTCGATTCTTGGAATCCTTGGGGGAACATGAATATAATCATTTTCTACGCCTAAAAGAATTCTCAAAGTCACTTACGGGGAAGGCGTACACCTGGTACAACAACATCGCGCCTAACAACATATGCAATTGGAGCGAGATGGTCAGTGCTTTCTACAGAAAGTATTTCTTCGTGTCTGAACAGATAACCTTTTCAGATCTGGGAAGAATCCTTCAGCAGAACAATGAACATCCCAACGACTTCGTTAAAAGGTTTAGAACCCAAACGCTAGATTGTCATGACCCGAACATCACCGAACGACAATTGGTGGAGTTATGCATCAATGGGATGATACCCATATACCGCGCTTTGTTAGAAAATCTGGGCTTTCAAACGTTCTCTGAACTCCATGAAGCCGCCAAACGTTCAGCAACAACTCGCACCAAAGATTGCTAGAAAGAACCAGAGTTGTTCGAAGTGAATATTCACGTGAAAGTCGAGGAAGCAGGCGTCTCACAAACAAGCAATACAACACCGGTCCTTCTGTGAGTGTAGTGAGCGGAGGAGAAAAAAGGAAAGCTCCAGCGACGGAACAACAAACTAAGCGGGCATCCCCGACACACAAGACTTCGTCTCGGAAAGGAGCGGACAAAACTCCTGCACAAGACACCGAAGATACATGTTTTCCTTTCCCCATGAATGAAGTGATAGAACTCTTGGAAGCATGGATCCAAGACGATGCCATCAAGCTGCCTCCTATCAGACGTCCTCCAACTGAGAAAGACATGGCGGATCCCAAATATTGTGTTGAAACAAATATTTAGGGAAAAGATAGAGATGGGAGAACTCCATCTTGGAAACGAAGGTGTTCATAGAGACCCTCTTCCTATCAGGAACTGCATGATTTCTGGGGATTCTGTTCGCAAGATTGTGCAATCTACAATGGAGCACTTGTGTGAAATCTTGTATTTCTCCAAAGGACAACGTCAAGACATATTTACTGCCCTCAACCGCATTGTGTCGTGCAGGTGTTTGTATCCGAAGCGATCCAGAATCCCGGTCTTTCTGAAGGACGCGAGCAAGGGAAACTGGGGACTCCTGACTGTCACCCGTTTGAGAGACGTTGAGTTCGATAGCGCGTTGATTGATACGGTTTCCGAATTTAACATCATTACCGTCAAGACCTTGAGAGCAGCAAAGATTTTAAAGCAGGAAGCTACTCGTCACCCAACTGTGGTTAAAGATTCAGAAGGAGAACTCAGAGATGCATATGGATATATCGATCTTGAAGTCAAATTGGGTGATGCCTCGACACAAGCAAAGTTCTACATAGTCAAAGATCATCCCAACTACGACATGATCCTAGGACGCTCTTGGATGCATGACAACAAAGTAATACTAGAAGTCTGTCCTCTACTAGGTTTCGATACACCGAAGAATCTCCAACACTCCTTCCGGACTTAATGACTATGCATTGCCGCACCAAAGACAACTTGCCAATGTGACACAACTTCCCGGAGAGAGCCTGTCATCATACATTGAAAGGTTCCGATCTCAAGTAAGTCTCATCGCGCAACCCTCTTTACAACTTACCGCCCTCCACTCTGACAAGTCCTGGGGACTGGCTCTAGCCAAAAACCAACCTTGGCTAAGAGATGTGAATGGGAGGCCGGCCCCTTCAAACAGTTCATCATGAGTCTAGAAGCTGTCTCGATCAAAGACGACAAAACCAAGACCCCAATGTCTACACGCCCAAACCCGTTTGGAATTGGGGACCTAGTAACGAAGACAACCGCATTCAAGGTCGGAAGCATTATGGTGAGAATGGCTACCTCACCCGATTCAGCCACCGAGAAGGAGGATGAACCATACACAGTAGCGAGATGTCATCCTAGGCGGCTACTGCAAACTCATCAACGCTGACAAGCTAGAAGGCGTAACAATTCACTCACGATGGCTCAAACCCTACCGTACTTAATACGCTGTGCTATCACTTTCCAACATCCTACACGCTTTAAGACGTTGTGCTACTTCCTCCGGCGTATTTCCCTTTACAATTTCGGATCATATTTGTAATTCCTCTAGAGAATGATTGCAATACTTGCATTTATAATTAGGGTTTCAATTTTCGATTTTCAAATTAATTGAAGTGTTATTTCCACCTGAGAACCTCTTTACTCCTAAAGACACAAAGCCCATCCTAAATCAACCCACTAGAGGCGGTCAGGAAAGAAACCCTAAACAAAAACATCCTGAAAAGAGTTGAGGGAAAAGATATGCCCGGGAAGGGAAGAAGCTTTGAGCCACTCACCCCAGCAAGGCCGGGAAGATCTTGCATCAGGAACACAGGTCTGTAGGTATTCCACTATGGCATCATTTCTTTTATCACAAAGAATTACGTGTGAAGGCGCACCCTTGCGCCTGAGAAGGTTCAATTGCAGTCTTGACAAAGGGTTATAAAAAAAAAAAAAAACCTTTATTCAAACAATCAAATAGAAGAAGACCTTGAACTCGGCTGCCACTAAGTACAAGGAAGGTGTTCAAATATACGGAATATACTTGGAAAGCGGAAAAAGAAGAAAAGAGGTTTTAGTCGCCAAGAGGGTCGACATCGCCTGCACCACCGTTAGGTTCTGCTTCAGCGCCATCACCTGTTGATGCTCCTCCCTTCAGATCTACCTCAACTTCTGCATCAGACATCTCCACAGAAACACACTCCATCCCAACATCATCAGCGGGAGCATCAAAGGACACAACAATATTAGGAGTCGTGTCGATTGCTTTCAAATGATCAGGTTCGTCTGTGTCTGAATCAAGAATTATCACGCCGTTCTGGATTGGATAATCGCACTTATCTTCATTCAGAGGTCGTTTATGCTCAACCCTCCGCCTCTTCAACCGCGCTGCATGATCGATACATATTTGCGTCTTTATTAGTCCCGATAATATATATTGTTGGTGCCTATTTCTGTACTAATTTTGATATTTATTGTGTTTTTACATGTACACGAATAAAACGGGCTCTGACGAAGAAAACGGCTAAAACTGGGATTTTGCGCAAAGAATATGCATTTTGGAGTTAATGGATTGATTGGTTACCTTGGAAGTAAATGGACCAATCTAGGCCTTGATATCATGCGACTGAAATGGCAAGATAAATTTGGACAGTGTCAAAGTCCAATGGAAATTTACGTAGCTACTTCCAAGAATAATATACACATTTCCTACACATAGAAAGGTGATATATGTGCATAACGTATGAGTGGAGGGATAATATCTTTTTATGGGTATTAACTAAAACCGTGACATGTGGCGACTTCTAGTTGGATAATTGATATAATTAAGTTGTCATTTGGAGGCTACAAGCTTAATTTGGGCAGTAAAATGATAGTGTTACACATGCAAGGAATAAAAATATTCACTTTCCTATTTTGGAGGAGAAGAGCACGTGGATAATTGAAGTCTTTTGGTGTCAGATTGTGGAGGTGGGAAGGTGAACAGACACTTTTGGGACTTAATTAAATTGGTGAATGTGTTGGAAAGGGTTATGTGGCACACTTCTATTGGTCAAATTAATATAAATTATGAAACGTGGCACTCCGCCATTGGGACGCTGATGTGGAGGAATAATAATTTAAAAGAAGAAAGTAATGTTTGTTGCAACCTATATAATGTGTCAAAAAAGACAGAGCCGGGGGAGTTCCGGTGGGCCAAGAGCCGACACCATTGTTTTTACATTGTTTTGGTTTCATTTTTGTAATGGAAAGCTAGCTCTCTCTGTTGGGGCTAAGGAGGAAGCCAATAAATCTTGTAAGAAATTCTAGTACTCTTTGAATAAATATTCTTTTCGAGCTTAAATGTTTTAATTAATCTCTTTTCTTATTTAGCTTCATAATAATTGTTTTGGGTAGTTTAGCTATCGATCTTTTATAAGCGAAGGAGATTATACCTTTTTGGTTTACAACATAAGTTGTTATTTTGTTTTAACTGTAATATTTTCCGAGACATGCGATTGGGTTCAAAACTGTCTTGAGTAGCGTTACGAGTATTTTTTTTTAGAGAGGAGTGATTATTTTACATTATTAATTTGGTGGAATCCAAAGCCCCAGGTTTTCTCTCATTAATCATTTTAGCAAATTTTCTTTAGTACTTTTCTTAATTAATCTCAAAACCAAATCTTCATAAAAGTCCGAGCAACGAATCTTTACTTACCACAACTAAAACTACATCAGTTTTTGGCGCCGCCGACGCGGACTGTATATAAATTAGGTTTTAGATATATTTTTTTTTAGTTTTTACTAGTATTTTTTTTTCTTTTTTCTACTTTACGTCTTTGGGTATCTTTCTTGTATTTTTGGTGTGCAGATTTTTCTTGAAATTAAAAGTGGAAAGTGGAATAAGCAGCCAAACAGGTAAGTATCTAAGATTTTATTTTTGTTCCCTTTTGTAAATATTTATTTTTGAAAATATTCTGATTTTTTTTTTTAGATATTTTTATTATTTGTACATATTATTTTTGGATTCTTTTTATTTTTGTAATTTTTTTAATTCTTTTTATATAAAAAAAAAACACGTGCACACGCCAATTGCATCGCCAGACTACCGATTCTAGGAAAAACTCGTGGATTAGTAAGCTGAACCCGTGCCTTGGGCCTTATGGGAGTTACCAGCTGAAAGTCCACAAACCTTAGCCCAATCTGAATGAGCAGTCTTTGATCGTGGGTATATTCAGCTTAAGGTAACCTGAGCCTACCAATTTTAGTCGACCCTGCATTCGCACGTGCAAAAAAAAAAAAAAAAAAAAAATGTCGAGCTGGTATTATAAAGACCAATACAATGAATATCCGACAAAGTTTCAAAATGGACACTATTACTTTGACCATAGTGTGCATAGTGGTTGGGAGCACCAACCTTTTCAAGGTTATGGTTCATACCATGGTGAGCCCAATTACTATTCGCACGTGCACCGGTCATACGAGCAAGAAAATAAGGAATATTATAGTACTAGTACCTCGTCTTTGGACGACTTAATTAAAGAGTTGAAAACTAGTCCTTATTATGATCCTTTCATTCCTATTCTTCCTCTAGAAGAATCTCTCAAACAAATAGCTGATCCTTCTGGTCCTATTCTTCCCCTAGAAGAGTCTCTCAAGCTGATAGCTGAGAATACGAATAGGTTTGTTTTAGAGACGGACAAAAGAATTGCTCGGAATAATCTTGACTTCCAATTTATCCTTAAAAATGAGAATAGTTATTCGCATAATCAAGATGACGAGGTTAGAATTGATGAGGATAGTGTTGATGAAAAATATGAAACATGTAGGCATAGTAATCATGAATTTGTTAATCCAATTGAGCTTTATAATGATAATTTTATTTCTATTTCAAATCCAAATAATTTTAATAATTATTCACATATTCAAAAGGACGAGGATTTGACTAGAGATACTCCCGTTTTAGACGATGTAGTATTTCCTTTTGATTACGAAGCCGATATTGGCTTAGATGAATGAGTTTATTCTAAAAATAATATTTTAGAGTCTATAGATTTAGAAACAACAGTCTTAGACGAAGAATATGAACTCGTAGAGCTTTTAAACATGTATGAGGATGCGTCACCTGAATATGACCTACAAGAAGCAATTGACCATTTTCAGGATTCTGATGATCTAGAAATTAGGGAAATTATAGCTAGTCTATCTACAGACACCCAAAACTCTAAGTTTGGGGGTGATTATCATTCTCCATGTGCCTTACCTTTAGCTCTTACAGAGATACCTCACTTGGGACTTGACATATGTACCTCTACCATTTTAAAAAATCATCTTCAGACACGTTTTCTCGAACCTAATGATGTCCAAGAAGAAGTTCAGTTATTAGAAACCCATCCTCTGGTTGATGTGGTTTACCCAGGCGATGATACCCGGATTGAATTTGTTTTCCCACCAAATATTTTTCTTCCAAATGTGGGAACGTTTGAATTTGAAATGTGTCAATTATTAAGTTCTGAGACTAAACCTAATTATTTTAGGAAAACAGAATTGACACATTTGTTTAAGAATGACCACCACTCTCATTATGGTCAACTGTGTAAGTCAAATCTGATTGACTTAGAGGATCCTCAATTATTCAGGTTATTATTGTGTGCTTCTAAATTTTTCCAGACCTTAGAACCTGATATTTCGGATCTTACTTATGAGGAGGTGCAGCCCATGAAAATATTTTATTTAGACCCCTTTATAGAACTGAACTCCGAACCACAACTAGATGTAGTTGTCTTAAACAGAAAACTAGGCAAGGGTGTGCTATGTTTATTCTTGGGTTGTTGCAGTTTCCTTTTATCTGTGTTAACACTTTTTGATGCAGATGATCCACAGTTGTTTCGGTTATTGCTTTATGATATGAAGTGATTAATTCTTTCTTATGTCTGGCTGAAGACGTTAAATTTAGCACTTCTTGTGAGGTAACCCATGCTCATGCAACACGGTAATATCTTTCCTTAACTCTTTTGCTTCAAATGGTAACAGTTTCTCCTTGTTCATGCTTTTAATTTCATCTTTAGAACATTGAGGACAATGTTAGATTTAAGTTTGGGGGTATGTGAGAAACTTTTTAGTTGCATTGTTAAACTCCAGAGCCTAGAAATTTATGCTTATTAAGGATGACACTAACCAATCTAAGTGGATGGAAGCATTTTGGTTATAAGAGTTGAGGAACCAATCTGATTAGATGGAAACATCTAAAGAGTCTATTCATAAAAGCACAGAGCTCAGGTGTTAGAATTAAAGAAAAAACATGGTAGTTTCGCCATATCTCGTTGAATCCTTTTCACTTCTATTTTTATTTTGTTTTCTTTAAAATATGTTTCTCTAAGTGATTAGGTGGGGCTCACGATTCAAGTTGTTACCACTGCTAGGGTGAAATAGAGTGATTGAGATACAAAAAAAAAAAAAGTGAAAAAGAAAAAGAAAAAGAAAAAAATATATATGTATATTATGAAAAAAAAAAGAAGGAAAAAAAAAAAAAAAAAAGAGAAATTGAGACCAGACCATCAGACCAACCGGAATAAATTCAATAAAGTCGACCACTGGAACCCTTGTATATGCCAGTGTGTTGATATTAGTCCAGACCAATATCTCAGTCCATTAGGATAGGTTCGTTTTGGCAGTGGCCTTCAGACAGATATGAGAAACACTGTTCACCTTAGTCAACATAAAAACCATCTACGTTTTTTTTCTCTCTTTCTCTACATCCATCTTCTTAATCTATCCATGTGATTGGTTGACTCCGATTATGATGTCCAGAAACTATCTGAGTAGAGCTCTGTCACTTATATATGAATTTTAGTATGCTTGAGTGCAAACTCGTGTACAACAATTGGAATTTCGCATCACGGTACTTCCTCCTGTAGTCAATAAGTATGCCAACCAAGGAGATTCTTTAGTGCCTTCCAAGGTTCTGCGTAGATAGCTAGGGTCTGGAGTAAAGGTTTTGTGGGTATATCTCTGGTAAGCCCTCCCGAGACTATAACTCGGCCACTAGGTCCACCTAGGGGTTTAAAGGCTTATTGCATACGCTAAATGCAATTGACGATGCCTGCGACAGTGAGTTAGGATTTTATTTTAGTTTTGCTCGGGGCTAGCAAAATATAGGTTTGGGGGTAATTGATCGATACATATTTGCGTCTTTATTAGTACCGATAATATATATTGTTGGTGCCTATTTCTGTACTAATTTTGATATTTATTGTGTTTTTACATGTACACGAATAAAACGTGCTCTGACGAAGAAAACGGCTAAAACTGGGATTTTGCGCAAAGAATATGCATTTTGGAGTTAATGTATTGATTGGTTACCTTGGAAGTAAATGGACCAAGCTAGGCCTTGATATCATGCGACAGAAATGGCAAGATAAATTTGGACAATGTCAAAGTCCAATGGAAATTTACGTAGCTACTTCCAAGAATAATATACACATTTCCTACACATAGAAAAGTGATATATGTGCATAACGTATGAGTGGAGGGATAATATCTTTTTATGGGTATTAACTAAAACGGTGACATGTGGCGACTTCTAGTTGGATAATTGATATAATTAAGTTGTCATTTGGAGGCTACAAACTTAATTTGGGCAATAAAATGATAGTGTTACACATGCAAGGAATAAAAATATCCACTTTCTTATTTTGGAGGAGAAGAGCACGTGGATAATTGAAGTCTTTTGGTGTCAGATTGTGGAGGTGGGAAGGTGAACAGACAATTTTGGGACTTAATTAAATTGGTGAATGTGTTGGAAAGGGTTATGTGGCACACTTCTATTGGTCAAATTAATATAAATTATGAAACGTGGCTCTCCGCCATTGGGACGCTGATGTGGAGGAATAATAATTTAAAAGAAGAAAGTAATGTTTGTTGCAACCTATATAATGTGTCAAAAAATACAGAGCCGGGGGAGTTCCGGTGGGCCAAGAGCCGACACCATTGTTTTTACATTGTTTTGGTTTCAGTTTTGTAATGGAAAGCTAGCTCTCTCTATTGGGGCTAAGGAGGAAGCCAATAAATCTTGTAAGAAATTCTAGTACTCTTTGAATAAATATTCTTTTCGAGCTTAAATGTTTTAATTAATCTCTCTTCTTATTTAGCTTCATAATAATTGTTTTGGGTAGTTTAGCTATCGATCTTTTATAAGCGAAGGAGATTATACTGTTTTGGTTTACAACATAAGTTGTTATTTTGTTTTAACTGTAATATTTTCCGAGACATGCGATTGGGTTCAAAACTGTCTTGAGTAGCGTTACGAGTATTTTTTTTAGAGAGGAGTGATTATTTTACATTATTAATTTGGTGGAATCCAAAGCCATAGGTTTTCTCTCATTAATCATTTTAGCAAATTTTCTTTAGTACTTTTCTTAATTAATCTCAAAACCAAATCTTCATAAAAGTCCGAGCAACGAATCTTTACTTACCACAACTAAAACTACATCACTGCATATCTCTCTGCCCTTGCGCTTACTAGTGCTTGCAACGTTTCCTCGCGCCTCCACCGCTCCTCCATGTCAATCGCAGCTGAAAGTGCACAGATGCGTCCCCTGGCAATACGCAGGTGCAAAATAGACATCCCCTGTATAGCGCGACCCACTTCGCGAAGTGGAAGATCGATCTTAGCCATTACTTCTTCGTGCGCATGGGTTTCAGGCTTGTCAACTTCGAAGCTTCTTTCTGGAGAAGTGACAGAATGATCGTCCACCGCTTCCATGATAAACTGCAAAGGAGAAGAAGTTACGAGCACACAAAAAAATATCAATTGATCGACCAATCGAAGATCGGATAAGTGTGGAACAGACACGAGATATAGAATAAACGACTACGTGAGATGATTCTTTATAATCTCGCAAGTCGACAGAATCCCAGGAGAAAAGAAGTTTTCACTTGCCACCTATAAAGGCTACTAATTCGGGATAGCAATCAACGATGCTTATCAGATGCATCTGAGGAAAGCTGCTAGACGAAAGGGAGTACACCGGACCCAAGGAAGGGGCCAAGCTCTGTCCAGATATGTACAAAGGGAACCAAAGCAACTCACCAGATCAAGTCCTGCTTCCTTCACAGCCTTAATCAGGACTAACCAGTTCCAGGGCAACGCCTGACGATGTCGACCTATCCGGTAAATATGTATTCACTTTAGCTTGGTCGTTTCAGTACATAAATTTGTCACCATCTCATGCCTACCCCACAATAGTGTAACCATTATGTGCTAGGCAGGAGACTTAATGTTGATGGTGGATTTTCATTTAAGGTTAAAATTGTAAAAAACCAGAAAATTATGCGCTAACATCTTGTAAAAGATAAAGCCATTAATAAGTGTTGAATACTTCATCACTTTACTAATTCACCTAGAATGGAGCATGTGGCAACAATCCCATTCTGTGAATTAAATACACGAAATTCATCCAGGTTGGAGCATGTAGCAACAATCCCATATACCCTGTGAATTTATAGAATTATTAATTAATGCATGAGCATCCTTGTATTTCATGTACTCATTATCAATGCGGCATGACGACTGAGTGTTGCTATCAGCATAGCAACACGAACCTCCAAGCTTTATAATGAAAGCATGTACGAAATACCCGTACAGGCTGCAACTCTCGGTGTGTTATACTAGCCCGATTGAGCATCCGGACTGTCCATATCAGTCTGGATATGATCTCGTTCATCCAACCTCACCAGCATGATTGGATGGCCCAGATCAATTCCATAACCCCCAAGCGGTATGGAATATTCATCTGCCAACCAACGCGGACCCCGCATGGTCGGCCTCCCCAAAAGATTGGCATAGCTTGCCAAAAACGTCCAAACCAGAGCAATATGGACGGAAAACCCTAAATTAGGGTTTGCGGCATATTACATGTGTCGCAAAACAGTCTCAACCATCCATCTTCGCAGGTATAGATGGAGGGTGTAGATGTAGATTCAAAGGGCCCAGAGCATGTCAACACAATCATCGAGGGCCCGCCTACATACCTGACCAATCGGTCAGGACCAACCATGGTTGGTCATCCCAATTCGTGTGCCCGAATAAGGCATGGTTACACGGCCGTGAAAGCCAAAACTAGGGTTTTGAGCATCACGAGCGTCCATCTTCTCCGGCACGAATGGAGGGCCCAAGATTAGATTAAGCAGGTCCGGTCATACCAACATGACCACCGTGGACCCATCAATCTCCTCACCTGGTCGGCCAAGGCATACCATGCCTGGTTATCCCAAATCGTCCGTAAACTAGCGTGGATACACTTCCCAATTGCAAACTAATCTCGACCGCTCAACTTCGCCGGACGATTTGAGTGTCTCAGATCACGTTTTCATGGGACAGTCAGGTATAGGCTTGAACACCAGCCTACCACCTACACGCCGGACCGATCGGCCAAGACCGACCAAGATTGGTCGTCTTGGAACGCGCGCCCGAAGTTGGCACGACGCGCGGCTTTTGTTTGCACTCGTTTTCTGTCGCAAACTGATCTCGACCACTCGACTTTGCCGGACGAATTGAGTGGTCCAGATCACACTTTTTCGTGAGATAATGGGGTATGGGCGCCTACACCGTCATGCCATCTACACGCATGTACGATCGGCCTGGCCAAAATCGTCTCCCAAGCTTGGATTCGACCAAGCTGAAGAGTGATGCCTGCGCACCTCTTCAAAACCCTAATTCCATCAACGGTCGCAGATGAGTGTCTCAAAGATCATCTCGTCCGTCCAACTTCACCGGATTGGTTATACAACCATGGTCAGGAGTTAATTGGTCAGTGAGGCGTCATGGTAATCACCACCCATCACTCTACCACACCGTGATGCGCACTGCATAGAATACACATGATACTTCACAAGTATCGACTTCCTAAATAACTTAGTTATTTAATCTAGCATTACATGCAACTTTCTGGGTCCCACGATCCACACACTCGAGACATCAATCATGTCACAAACCGGGGATACATACTTTGGGTATTGGTCTGGCGGTTTACAGCGTGCAGCGTGCAACGCGCCATCACAAGAACGTGTCAGGAAGTCATGGACGGTTAGAGATGACAGGAGAAGTGGGCAAGCCTGGTCGTGTGACACTAACACATTACTCCACTACTCCATCACTCCACTTTATCCACTTCCCACGAGATACGAAGGTTAGGCTAAAAGACTTGTATAAATAGGTTCTCCTCCCTATTTTCCAAACAGGAGAAACAAGACAAGTCCAGACAACAGAGGCAAGTGTTGATACAATCGTATTCAAACACCGGAACTGATAGCTTACACCACTGCAAGCCGATTCAAATTTTCGATACAAGTCGTTCATATCCAACACCTTCACATTCTCAACACCTTCTTCGCTTCCCTCCCTAAGATCAACCCTATCTCCTTCACTTTGTGACCGAAACAAGTCTGGAACGGCCATTTCTTGGTTTAGGCCGGACTTGCACAGATTGGTCTCTCGAATCTACAAGCACTCACCGCGCAGTGCATTTGTTTAAGGTTTAGACTCATTTCCCATCCACATACCCCAAATTACCAAAACCGGCAGAAATAGTTTTCACCCATAAACACTACTCTACCGTTTATGACCGAAATGAAGGAAAAGTAGCGGAATATCTTTTCCTCTCTCATCCATAATTTGTATAATTGGAAAGATGTTTCCATCAAATTTTCTTTATGGATTGCACGTATAAAACGAACAGGTATAACATACCTATATTGAACTTTGTTTCGCAAACATCTACCAAATCGACGTTTAGTGTTGCGGAAAAGGCGAGGGTACCCAAATATACCTCAAACTAAAACTTTTCCTACCTATAAGTCCTTTCTCCGAAATTGATTGTCAATGGACTGAGTCGAGACAATGCAACTAATCGGTTCACACTCCGTGTGATCGTCTATGGATACGAGATCGAGACAATACCACAACGAAGTATGTTTACTTGATAAAAATGTTCGGACTTAACCAAACAAAATAGGATTGATTATCAAGTAAATAGGAATTAACGTTTGTGTAATTTACTTTAATTATAATAAAACAATTATAATACGGAAAATAAAAGTAAATGACACAATAAGATTTTGTTAACGAGGAAACCGTAAATGCAGAAAAACCCCGGGACCTTGTCCAGAATTGAATACTCTTAGGATTAAGCCGCTACACAAAACTAAACCAACTTCGTATAGTTGAGACCAAGCAACTAAACCTATAGTTCACCTAGTTCCGTCTGTATTCCCACGCCTCCAACTTATGAATAAGTCATGTACTTGGAACAATTCCTTTGGTTCGTATTCCAAACAGTAAAGGAACAACAAATCTGTTTGGTATCAACTCTCTTCAACCAAGTTATATGAGTTCGAAAAAGGCTCTTCTGTTTATCTTAATAAACTCCTTCATCAGGTTCTTAGATCTATCTTATGATCAACTACCAAAGGTAATTGTTAAGGTTTTGCAATCAATACTTTTAATCACAAAGAATTGTATGGATGCCGATCTACACAACTAATCAATCCAATCTACCACAAGGATAAACCGATTATAGTTGGATCCTCTTATACCGAAACAAGTATTGTGCACACCAAAGATTATGAACCCCAAATCAGAAATCTTCAATATCTTCTTTGTCTTCAAATCTTATTAGATATTCAATAAACACATGCACACAACAACTTGAATCTCTTGTGATCAATCACGCACAGAACGGAGTCTGTTAACAATGGATTATCACAAGATCGTCTTTAGCACTACAAACAGTCTAAAGATCCCTGTCGAAACTTCGATCTAGTTTGAGTGAATCTTATATCAGAATAGAAGATTCTCAAGCATAAACAAACTAGGTGCAATCAAAGTTCAACCACCGCTAGTCAATCAAATCAATCGAAAACACAAGATAAACAACAATTATCTAGTTTCCCACCAACGGTATTAATAGAGCTTCTCAATCCCAAAGAAGACTTTAAACTGAGCAGCCGTAAGAGATTTCACCTAATTAGGTTATTCTCCTCTCCGAATAGGCGGCTACACCAGTAACAACACAACCGAGGAAGTTTGTTGTCACGAAGGATTAGTTTGCTCGAAATGCAAACTTCAAGTATTTATAGACAAGGAAGTTTGGACACCAAGGAATTTCCAAAAACGAAAATGTTCTCAAGATATGCAATATATTCCAAATTCGGTTTTCATAATTCCTGGAAATACTCTGTCCAAAATAATGACCGAAAATATCTTCGGAAAATCTTTAACTAGTAAATGCACATTACTAATTCTTGTTTTCCTAAAATAAAATTAAAAACCTTAAATAAAAGATTCTTAACTTATTTATGTTTCGATCCTGGGATTTTCTTCCTTTAGCTATTAAGGAATAACTTTGAACAATTAAAGATAAACATTACAACACATGTTCAAAGTATGTTGACATCCTTACTTTGTAAGTCCTCTTTCATACTTACAACCTTGAAACCGATTTGCCACATTTCCAAACAAGTTTAGAATTGGTTCATCTGACTTTCAAGAACTATGTGATTGATTAAGAACACTCAATCACAAATCATGGGTTTAACGGTTCTACCAAAACAAGTTTTGATTCTACCTCCATGTGAGTACTGTGCATAGTCACACTAGCTTTCCAAAATTCGGTTGACTAGGTACTAGGATCGGTTCCCCATATATATATGGTATCTAACTTATATGTGTTGCACATGTCCATAGGATCGGTTCCCCTTTGCCTAAAAACGTGTTGCACATGTTCATAGGATCGGTTCCCCTTTCTGCTAAAAACTCGCGGAACCTCATACAAGGATCGATTCCCATTTGTGATGTGTTGCACCTCTTACTAGGATCGGTTCCCCTTTACCCAAAGTCGGTCATACACAAAATCACAAACTCGATCATACCATTTCAGGTGATTACTTAAGATCGGTTTCACTAATAAAAGTCATACCAATACATAAGTCAGGCCTTTGTGAATAGTTTTACCAAGAACACAAACAAGTCATGAGCGGTTATACTAAATCACACATATTGGTTGTTCACAAGATATGCAATGAATAACAATACCAATAACGCCTGGCAATTTCTTTTTCGATTCACAAAACAAGTTTATGAACTTACTTCCTTAAAACACATGTAAAACATTGTTTCTTAGGACGAAATCCTCACCTCATACCCATACATATTCACAATAACATTTAAACGATTATGTCGATGTCTTATCTATAAAGTTTAATGGTTAAGCAATAAACCTCGTATTGTATTCCTTAATACTATGTAAATCTAGAGTGTTCATGCTCGCAATTTTGTTTTCAATATGCACGACTTGAAAGATACGTTAGGGAATGAAACAGTTCAAGTCAAATATCACTAACCTCAAGTGGAAGGATGATGTTGTCGTTGTAGCTTCTTACTTCTTCACTTCTTCAAGTCTTCGCAATACTTGTAACGTCTCATATCCTAATACTTTCAAGCTAACCTATACGAAGTTGACTCTAGTACATAATCAAGCGACTCTTAAAATGAGTTTTGATTCACTAAAATATGACAACCAAACTTGACATACCAACGCTTGGTGGGTTCAACCGAGCTATGCTCTAACAATATCCCCCTTTGTCAATTTTAGTGACAAAACTCTTATATCATATGGATAAACAAATTACAAGAATTCATTACACATACGCTTGATTCCCGAATTCAACAACACAATAACCTGTATACATTCAATCCTTAAATGCCGCTGTTGACATTATAATAACAAAGAATATTACTCCCCCTAAAGGTAAGATAAGATAGGTAGATTTTATCAATCCACACGTCTTTGTTATTCCTTTGCAATGATATGTTACTCCCCTTTAGTCTATGCTTTCACTCTTTCCTTAGATAAACGTTTAAGAACCAACGTTCTTTTCCTTTAGTGATACCAATCAATATAAAATCAATGCCAGTATCACTTGTTTACTCCATATATTTCTCCCCCCTTTTGTCACAAAATGACAAAGAAACGAAAAAATAAAGGACAAACCGAAAAGAATCTTACAAATCTCAAAATAGACTTGCAACCTATAGAGTTAAGCACGAGGGTTCCACACACCATTTCTGATAACCAATATCAAAACCGAAACTACAAAGTAATTTGTTTTGATATGTTATCAAGGAAACAATTGCCCGAAGAAATTTTCCCTAATAGTTTAGCAAACCAAAAATCAACTAAGCAACTTAGTTCCTTTGCTAAACCGATTGTACAAATACAACCGCTTCGTTCGATAAGACCAAAATAAAGATAACTCTATTTTTCTCATCAGGTTCTAATTATCCATATAACTTAGACCTTTCACTTTTAAACAAGATAAGTACTAGGTTAGTTAACTAGTATTTCTTGTTAAGGCATTCGATTAGACTTGAATAACCGAAACCCCCAGTTTGATAAGTCTAACTAAGTTAAACTTAGTTTCTCTTATCCGGAATCTTATTGGACTAAACAATCCATCCCGTAAACCTTTTCTTTCGTTAAGCCATAAACAATTCATACAAACCAAAATAAATCAACTTGCATAATTATTCACCTCAACCGGAAGCAATTGAGACAACATAGACATTACAGCACCGCAATTGCACCGAAATTTTGTAAGCCTAAACGATTGATACCACACAATAAAGCAAGATAACAATAGTTTTTCTTAACCGGAACCAATTGAATCACACACACATCCAAACACACATCATGGAATATGTTAGAGCACTGCTCGGTCGAACTCGCAAGCGTTGCTATCTCAAGCTTGTTTGTCAAAACTATATGTCTGGATTTCTAGTTTACTTATGGCTAAGTCTCGGTCTAGGATAGTTAAGTGTAGTTGAGCTCTAGACTCCATGGCGATCATCTTACGAAGACGAAGAACTACTCAAGGAACCAGTAGAACTTCATCCGACTAAAAGGTATGTGGAGACTTGAACTTATCTATCACTCAAAAGTCTACTCTATCTCCTACTCTTGAGACAAAAGTCGTATAAGTATGATAGTTTTCATACATGCACATTTGATATTTCGAGCCGAGTTTACTCGCCTATTTTTTTCTCGAAATATGTGTTGGTAAGCTTTCGCTTTAACCATTTTTTATCTTTACCCGTGACGAAAGTCATGATGATGTTTCAATCTTGAAAATGGCTTTGATGACGATAGTTGTGAATAACGACTATTACAACATTATAGAAGAATGTTTCAATGTAGAGTTGAGATTACCATCTATGGATATAAGCATATATAGTGTGTTCGCACATTAGTGTATAAATCCATGTAACCAAGTGTGTGCATATGTGTGCATACGGTATTGGTGAAGGAGACAGGTTGGGTACGCGTGCCGGATGCGTCTTCAAGGAACTTTTCCTCCCGGAAAATTCTGCTGAGTTTGGAGTTTACGAACTCATAAACCAGCCACCTTAGGTACGCGTACTGGCGGAACTTTTCTACCCGGAAAATTCTGCTGAGTTTGGAAACCAAAGCCAACTCAAATCCGGTAGCTAAGGTACGCATACCCGTACGCGTACCCAAGCTGGTTATTTCTCAAATCGGTAGTTCATGAACTTAAAACAATAAATTATAAGGAATGCAATCTTTGCAAACCGTGGCTATATTGTTCATGAATTAATTCGAATGGATCAAACCGATTTTGTTTCAATTGTGTCTATGAATAAAGACCTAAGCAATTGAACAACTTTTCAACTAGTTCTTATGAGTCATTTGAACTAGTTATGAGAAAGATGAATACGATTAATATGGAATTGCTCATATGGTTAACCATTGGTTAACTATTTGTGAACCAACTAAGTGTACACGTTTAGGTACGGTTACTCAAACCTAAATGAAATACATTTCATTTGTGTGTGACAAGATAAGTTTCGATCTAACGGTTGAAAGATATTAGCTTGTATCTAATCAGGTTTTCATCTAACGGTGAATATTGAATGCTTTGTTACTAAGCTAACATATATTGCCAACCCTGATTTGAAAACTATATAAGGGGAACTCGAGAAACTAGAAAAACTAATCCCCACACCTCCTGTGTGATACTAGTTGGTTTTGCTAGAGTCGATTCTCCTTTAACCTTAGGTTTCTTCTCGAGACCCTATAGGTTAACGACTGAAAGACTTCATTGGGATTGTGAAGCCAGATGAAACTACTTCTCTTGTAGTTGAGCGATCTGATCTTGCCATTTTCTATCGTACAAGTTTAATTGAATAATTGACTTGAGATTATATCTCCAATAGGGCAAGATAAAAAGAAATCACAAATATCTTCGTCTCATCGTTTGTGATTCCGCAATATCTTGTTTCGCTACCAATTAGTTCTTGTTCACCTTGATTTATATAAAAAGACGGAACAAACTCTTAGGTTTATCTGTGGGAGATAGATTTATCTATTATCTTAGACTTTTCTGTGTGATATAGATTTGTTTATTAAAGTCTTCTACTTTGGGTCGTAGCAACTCTTAGTTGTGGGTGAGATCAGCTAAGGGAATCAAGTGCGTGGCATCCTGCTGGGATCAGAGACGTAAGTTCGCAACTGTACCTTGAATCAGTGTGAGATTGATTGGGGTTCAACTACAGTCCAGACTGAAGTTAGTTTGTAGTAGGCTAGTGTCTGTAACGACTTAATACAGTGTGGTGTTCAATCTGGACTAGGTACCGGGGTTTTTCTGCATTTGCGGTTTCCTCGTTAACAAAACTTCTGGTGTCTGTGTTATTTCTATTCCACATTATATTTTGTTATATAATTGAAATATCACAGGTTGTGCGTTGTATCAATCAATTGTGAAATCCAACCTTTGGTTGTTGATTGGAAATTGATTGATCCTTGGATATTGGTTTTTGGTACCATCCAAGTTTATATCTCTTGTATTTGATAAAGACTCACAAATTTCTATTTGCTTGAGTATAGATCAAATCGAGAGATCAAGATATTAACTCCTTGATATACTTTTTATTAAGATTGAGTCTGACTGTCTAGTTGATCCTCTTAAAAGTATATTCGAGTTAGTCCATACAGATTGCGAATCGAAATATTGGGTGAGGTTGTTAGACCCACGCTTTTTCAATTGGTATCAGAGCAGGCAAACACATTAAAGACCTTATAAGTCTGTTTTTGTAACGATCTGATTATGGACGAGTCTATCTCTAATAACGTACCAGTTCATAAATTACCAGATGATTCTAAAATCTTGGATTCACCTGAGAGAACTGTCACATCTATGTCAATATCTAAACATTCTATTGATGTAAAAATTGTTGATTGGGAAATACTCCTAGAATAATAGTTGGATGAACTTTATGATAAAGGTGATTCAGATATTGATAGAGATGTTAATGAGGAAATCTCGGAGTATGTTAAGTTTTTGGATTCTTGAAAAATGAAGAAGATTACAACTTCTGATGTTACACCTATTCTGACTCCTCTCTGTCGAGAAAATAAGAAATTGAGAAGGATTTACGGAGGTCTTTATGGTCAGAATCGCTCTTGCGAATTGGTCCTCAAAGATACCGAGGAAAACCTGAGTAGAAAGTCACTTGAATGTGATCGTGTATATCAAAAATACTTCTTGTTGGAAGAGAAGCTTGCAGAAACTGAAGGAGGGATTAACTCTCAACAAATTAGTTTTGATGACAGATAAAACACTTATCTCGCTCGAGAAAAATGCCTAGAGGCTAATTTAGCTGCTGCTCTTGATAAAATCAAGATGTTGGAAGATGACTTGAAAAAGTTCAATACTAGTTCAAGCAAATTAACCACTATGCTAGGAGCAAGTAAAAATCATCGTGATACACGAGGATTGGGCTATAAGGGAATAAATGCTCCAAGTATTAGCAAAGAGGTAAAATTTTTCAAGGCTAGTGATTCTTCTCAACAAAAGGTTTCCACTGATGGCAAAAGTGAAATACCTTCACCGGCAGTTAAGGTTCAAAAGAGCAAAGTATATCAACCTCCAACGTCAGCACACATGGATCGAGGTAAGAACATTCCTTATGTTTGCCACTATTGCGGAAATAAAGGTCACCTGGAAAGGAGATGTCGTTTCCGTATAAGGAATGACAAACTTCATGATGTTCTTGTTTGGGCATCACAAGAAGTTGTGAAACCAAGATCATATGTTAAGACTAATCCCCTTAACGCTACATGTTGTAAATGTCCAACCTTTAGGAAAATGAATAAGTGCTGTGATAAATCTATATTTGCCTATAAACGTCATACGAATCCTTTTCACAATCGTAATGGTTATCAAAAGGATAACTTCATAAATACGAAGACAAGATCCGATGTTCCCAATTGGAAAAAGACTAACTTGCAAAAGAATAGTCAATCCAATTCTCTTCCGAGAAATCTTGAAGAGAGTAATGGGAAGAAGGTTCTGGTTGTTCCTAAACGTACTCAAAAATGGGTACCAAAGAAAGCCAATGATGCTTTGAGTGTGAAAATGAATGATTTTCCAGAAAATTCCATTACTATGGAGAAGGCAGTATCCATGATGTTGGAACTTAACAAGTTTTTTTGGAAAAATGGAATTGGATGTGAAAGGTTCTAAAAGCGATCTCTTTTATGATAATCCAAAGGTAACTTGTGGTGAGCAAGACATTGTTCACCCTAACACAACTTGATTGTGTTGTAAATGGATCCTCACCAAGGAATGCCCTGTTATGTATACGTGAGGGAAGCACGAGAATTAGGGGACACAGATTATGTTCGGTAAGGTTGTAGAATTCGACTGGATTCTTCTAAGGTATGTCTATAAACCTGAGCAAGATTTGTGTTGATCTATGTACCTTGCTTATTGTTCATTTCTACCTAACTTGATATGTGTTTAAGGTTCTTAAACGTTTAGGTTTGAAAATAGTAGTTCGGGATGTTTGGACTTCATGGTACACCTACCTGGTATGCATAACATCATTTAAAATAAAAATCCAGTGGTTTAAGTACGCACATCCGTTTGTATACTCCCCCAGGTCATGAAAATTCGTTTGCAAACCGGTATGCATACTTAGCGTCGATATTCGGTAAACTTGTTTTGGCCGTAACTTCTTCGTCCGAACTCGGAATGACCTCATTATTTTTGCATTCTCTTCCTCTTTGAATTCTCTTCAAAATGATGCTGAGAAATCTTATATTTGGATGATATGGGGTTTGTCTTTGTCCCGTATCTTGTTTTTGAGTGTTTTGCTCCGTTTCATCGCACTAGTTTTACTTCTGTTGGACTTGGGCACTTGGATTCTTGGAGTAATTCTCTTACTAGATCATTGTAGCTTTTACAAGAATGATGTTGGTGAATCACAAAGAAGAAAGTTCAAGAATGGGAAGTAGTACACATTGCTATGGGATTCTTGAATGTTCACAATCATCTTATGTGAACTATGATGCATGATTTTTAATGACTTTGTATGTTCTTCTTTGTTAAGAAAATCTTTTTATACGCCTTTGGTAACCACTCTTGGTATAAATCCGTGCGAAAAAGATTGATTCTACCTTCCATGGGGAAAGATTATTTTTACAATTTTAATCTTTATGGTTTTATATATTGGAAATTGTTATGGGATATGGTGTTTGCGTTCGTGAACTTTGATTGTACCATACTTTTTCAAAAGTTATCTCTTTCATATGTCGATAGGCATGTATTGATAAAATATCGATGAACTTTTGATAAACAAAAGTTAAGCCTATTATGCAAATAATTGATGGAAGATAGGATGAATTTTTGTTTGCAAAGATTATGTCTATTATATGTCGTTATGCAAATAGTGATGAAAATAGAATGAATCTTTGTTTATTCCATAGTATTGATCTTCCCTGATCCATTTTTTATGTATATACTGTGTGGCTCCATAAGTTTTCTTATGTGAGCATTTCCAACTAGACTAATCATGAATTCGTTCGTGGTTAATTTGGTTGTGTATTCCGATTAATTTAATCATGGGTTCTCTTGTGGTTAATTTCATTGAGATTTTTGGATACAAAATCATTTCCTTTGTGATTTTTGGTGTCCAAAGAAATCCTTCTTTTCTTCTGAAAGTAAGGTCGCTCTTGTTGTTCTTTCGGGAATGACATCAAATGGGGGAGAGTTCTTTTGAACTTGCGCTTAATTTCCATATCTTTGTGGGGAGTGCGGCTGTGGAATATTTGAGGAGTTATCTTGTATCTATATAAACTCCGTGATGAATGCATTTAGCTTCGGCTTTATGATTGCATCTAAACAAAGTTGATATGTACTTTTCTTTGGTCTTGAAGCGTCTCCATGAAAATTTCATTAGGATCCCGTTTTCGTACCTTTGCCAATTTTATTGACAAAAAGGGGGAGAATTAATATGTAGTTCACACTACAAATACATATGGTTTTCGGATCATTATGTAAGGGGGAGTGGTTTTCATGTTGAGATGAAAGTATTGACTAAGGGGGAGTGATACATATCACCATAGTATTGTTTTCAAAGTTGTGATACAATTGAATTTTGATACTGTGTAATAATACTATGACACTGTATAACAATGATCGAGAGCTTTTGTTTTCTCATTGTTATGACTACGGATCTTCAAAAACTATGATGCTGAACCGAACATCTATGGAATCATGGGAGTACTTGGAAAAGACGAAGTTTTCGAGTAATATTGAAGCACCAAGGAGATCAAGCATGTGGACGAGAGGCTATAAAGTTTTATCTATTTTATAATCCATATGTATTGATAGTTTTGTCACTAAAATTGAAAAAGGGGAGATTGTTAGAGCATTGCTCGGTCGAACTCGCAAGCGTTGCTATCTCAAGCTTGTTTGTCAAATTTAGTTGTCAAAACTATATGTCTTGATTTCTAGTTTACTTATGGCTAAGTCTCGGTCTAGGATACTTAAGTGTAGTTGAGCTCCAGACTCCATGGCGATCATCTTACGAAGACGAAGAACTACTCAAGGAACCAGTGGAACTTCATCCGACTAAAAGGTATGTGGAGACTTGAACTTATCTATCACTCAAAAGTCTACTCTATCTCCTACTCTTGAGACAAAAGTCGTATAAGTATGATAGTTTTCATACATGCACATTTGCTATTTCGAGCCAAGTATACTCGCCTATCTTTTTCTCGAAATATGTGTTGGTAAGATTTCGCTTTAACCATTTTTCATCTTTACCCGTGACGAAAGTCATGATGACGTTTCAATCTTGAAAATGGCTTTGATGACGATAGTTGTTAATAACGACTATTATAACATTATAGAAAAATGTTTCAATGTAGAGTTGAGATTACCATTTATGGATAAAGCATATATAGTGTGTTCGCACATTAGTGTATAAATCCATGTACCGGAAACCAAGTATGTGCATATGTGTGCATACGGTATTGGTGAAGGAGACAGGTTGGGTTCGCGTACTAGCGGAACTTTTCCTCCCGGAAAATTTTGCTGAGTTTGGAGTTTACGAACTCATAAACCAGTCACCTTAGGTACGCGTACTGGCGTAACTTTTCTACCCGAAAAATTCTGCTGAGTTTGGAAACCAAAGCCAACTCAAATCCGGTAGCTAAGGTACACATACCCGTACGCGTACCCAAGCTAGTTATTTCTCAAATCGGTAGTTCATGATCTTAAAACAATAAATTATAAGGAATGAAATCTTTGCAAACCGTGGCTATATTGTTCATGAATTGATTCAAATGGATCAAACCGATTTTGTTTCAATTGTGTCTATGAATAAAGACCTAAGCAATTGAACAACTCTTCAACTAGTTCTTATGAGTCATTTGAACTAGTTATGAGAAAGATGAATACGATTAATATGGAAGTGCTCATATGGCTAACCATTGGTTTACTATTTGTGAACCAACTAAGTGTACACGTTTAGGTATGGTTACTCAAACCTAAATGAAATACATTTCATTTGTGTGTGACAAGCTAAGTTTCGATCTAATGGTTGAAAGATATTAGCTTGTATCTAATCAGGTTTTCATCTAACGATGAATATTAAATGATTTGTTACTAAGCTAACATAGATTGCAAACCCTGATTTAAAAACTATATAAGGGGAACTCTAGCAACTGGAAAAACTAATCCCCACACCTCCTGTGTGATACTAGTTGGTTTTTCTAGAGTCGATTCTCCTTTAACCTTAGGTTTGTTCTCGAGACCCTGTAGGTTAACGACTGAAAGACTTCATTGGGATTGTGAAGCCAGACGAAACTACTTCTCTAGTAGTTGAGCGATCTAATCTTACCATTTTCTATCGTACGAGTTCAATTGAATAATTGACTTGAGATTATATCTCCGATAGGGCAAGATAAAAAGAAATCACAGACATCTTCGTCTCATCGTTTTTGATTCCGTAATATGTTGTTTCACTACCATACGATTAAGATTATTGTGAGGTGATTGATAATTCTAGGCTGTTCTTCGGGAATATAATTCCGGGTTATCAATTAGTTCCTTTTCACCTTGATTTATATCAAAAGACGGAACAAACTCTTAGGTTTATCTGTGCGAGACATATTTATCTATTATCTTAGACTTTTCTGTGTGATACAAATTTCTTTATTAAAGTCTTCGACTTTGGGTCGTAGCAACTATTAGTTGTGGGTGAGATCAGCTAAGGGAATTAAGTGTGTAGCATCCTGGTGGGATCAGAGACGTAAGGAGCGCAACTGTATCTTGAATCACTGTGAGATTGATTGGGGTTCAACTACAGTCCAGACCGAAGTTAGTTTGTAGTAGGCTAGTGTCTGTAGCGGCTTAATACAATGTGGTGTTCAATGTGGACTAGGTCTCGGGGGTTTTCTCGCATTTGCGATTTCCTCGTTAACAAAACTTCCGTGTCTCGTTATTTCTATTCCACATTATATTTTGTTATATAATTGAAATATCACAGGTTGTGCGTTGTATCGATCAATTGTGAAATCCAACCTTTGGTTGTTGATTGGAAATTGATTGATCCTTGGATATTGGTCTTTGGTACCATCCAAGTTTATATCTCTTGTATTTGATAAAGACTCACAGATTTCTATTTGTTTGAGTATAGATCACATCGAGAGATCGAGATATTAACTCCTTGATATACTTTTTATTAAGATTGAGTCTGACTGTCTAGTTGATTCTATTCAAAGTATATTCGAGTTAGTCCATACAGATTGCTAATCGAAATATTGGGTGAGGTTGTGGTGGAGTATTTAGGGAAAAAAATATACTTGCATATTTTTATAATTATTTAATATATTATAATTTATCAAGTATATTGTAATATTAATTAGGTGATTTTCTCTTTTATTATTTAGGAATTATATTTTATACTTAGGTAATAATATCTTTGATATATTAGGAAATGAAATTATTATTTGTTATGGAGTTATCTATATAAGGAACTCTATGTTTTAGTATTAGACAGTCTTGGATGAATGAAAAGTAGTGTTTTTCCTTGTGAGTGGTATCTCGAAACATGAGTTTTAGATATTAGTTCTATTCAACGCTTATGCCCCCGCATCGGGTTGTTAGACCCCGCTTTTTAGAATAAAACATCAATTGTATCGAAATTTTGTTAAGCAAAAACAATAAATATATGAAATAAAAATCAGGCTTTTCTTAAACAGGAAAATAATTAACTAACAAGATTGTTACCTCAAATTTCGCATCCTCTTCTCCAATATGTTTGCATCTTCTTCCAGGAAGAATTGATATCGAAATATCATTATGTTGTCATCCTTATGCAAAATAAAAGAATAACAACAACCAACCTTTACCAGAGAAAGGTTGAAAAACCGGTTTTTAACTATTGCAAGAAAAAGTTGAAAACCCTCGAAACACATATGTTTTTATGCTAAACCAAAGCCGATTCAACATATTGTGACTTTTTCACATAATGTTTCTATTAGAACCCCTCATGATCCTTTGATAAAGCCTACCAACATGGGCTAGAACTTAATCCTGCTAAATCAAAAAGTCACCCAAACCATAAGGGTTCACAACATTTGAGATCGAATATTAATGTCATGAAAACCGAAATCATACATCTCATAAATCAATTTGCAATACACCATAAATATTCAACATAAAATCAAGTATTGCAATTACCTCAATCTTGTAGGAAATTTGATTGCGAAACCAACGCAAAAAAAATGAGGTCATTCCGAGTTCGGACGAAGAAGTTATAGGGAAAACAGTTTTACACTCCTTCGTATTGCACCTCTCACTAGGATCGGTACCCATGTGTTGCTAGTGAATGATCATAATACTAAACTGTTTTCTGGCATAACTTTTGCATACGAAGTCCGAATTCAGTGATTTTTGGCTCGTTTTAACCATAAAAGCAAGAGCTACACATATATGATTAGTAGATATCAACATCATAAACTCAAAATACCGTTTCTATCAAAAGCTCAAAAATAGATAGAGAAGGTATGAGTATAGAAAATAAATCTCCCTAAAGATGTTAATTAGTCATAAAATAATCGAGAGATCATGTGCTCAGTTTTTCATGTGCTTCCTCACCTTTAAAAATATTGAGCACTAAGGTAAGCACGCACATTCTAACATAACTAGGTTGTGTTAAGTTGAGCCTTGTGTTGTTCGTCACGAGTGAATAAGACAGACTCATCATTCTTGACCTCTTGCTTGGTTTGTTTTCTCTTGTTCCATGTCTTGTTTTTCTTCTTTGACTTGTGATGAAGAGTGTCATTATCACAACATTTACTAGTACAAGAGATTTCAGACATGATGTCTTTCTTTAGTCTTTCAAGAAAACTCTTGTAATTATTGTTGCCAACAATTAACAGCTAAGAGTCACTCTTGTGACTAACTTTTGGTCCCTTCTTGGCTATGGAGGACTTTGGGACCCATTTAGAGTTGGGTTTCGCAGGAGCAACTTTCTCCTTCATACCATTAGGACGATTGTCCTTTTGAATACTTTGCGAAACAACTTTTCTCCAATTTGGAACATCAGATCTTGTCTTAGCATTTACAAAGTAATCTCTCTTTCTATATTCGGGTCTTTTATGAGATGGCCTTGTCGAGCGATAGGCAAAATTTGAACTATCATTATAATAATTCTTTTGCCTAAACGTTGGACAATATCGATCTGAGTTCTTTCGGGGAGAAAACTTAGCCAATTCGTTTGATAAAAAAGAAAGTGTATCTTTTATCTTACGAATATTACATCCCCATTCCACATGCCCTTTATTACCACAATAACAACAGTGTTTAGTAACATACGAAGTCTGAATTTTAATGTTACCTTTTTGTGGATCCTCTTGCATTGGAGCTTGACGATTTTTTTTTTTTTCTTTTTTTTTTCTTTTTCTTCTTCTTCTTCTTCTTCTTTTTCTTCTTCTTCTTCTTCTTCTTCTTCTTCTTCTTCTTCTTCTTATTATTATTATTATGAAGAGATGCCACACGGGCTTTATTAAAACAAACACGAGTCAAAATTACAAAGAATTGGCTGGTAGCCGTGCAACAAGTTGCGCACCAACACCTTTTTGAATAATAATACCTAGCCTATGAAATAGAGAACTGCCTAAGTTATTGTTAACATCATGACTAGCCATACAGTTCTTCAACCTCTTCAAAAAGTGAATAGTAGTATCTCCCAACTCGCCTAGAGTTGAAAAGGCCAAAACACCAAAACCATATCCATGAGACGAACATAACGAAGCGTATTTGTTGCACTTACGAGTGATAGGCTGCGGAAATGGCATGGCCGGGTGAGAAGGTACGGTTTCCACCTTTAGAGAATGGCGAAACACCGGTGACATCATCAATCGAAACTTCTTTTCTTGCGGCGACTCTGCTTTATAACATAATTCGACCAAGAGGTCTCTTGCCATATCATGACGATATTTAAATCCCGACCTCACTTGCGCAATGGATTGCATGGTCACCAAAGCGATCCATAGCTCTTTTACCGCAAGAACAAGAACTATCATCATCAAAAAGAGGGATGCCAAGGCGGTAATGCAGTATACATCTGAATTGGCGTGTGCCAATGGATTGATTAAGGCCAGGAATCGGTATGGCTTTGAGATAGTCCTGAGCGTGAGGGCTCTTGTTACACTGCCAAAGGATGGAATCGCGCTCTTATTATTAGTGTTAATATTTTTTTTTTTTTAAAAAAAAAGCACCGCAAGGCTTTTATTAACAAAAGAATCAAATACAAGGTACAATGTCGATGGAGGGCAACCTAGCAACAAGTTGGGCCCCTACACCTTTTGAATAGCCATTCCTAACCTATGAAATAAAAAGTAACCGGTATCACAATTGTTGTTGTTGTTGGCAATGCAGTTCTTTAGTCTATTCACGAAAGCCACCATATCATCACCTAGTTCTCCTAAGGTAGTGAATGCTAAAACTCCAAAATAATAACCATGTGTTTCACAAACACCTAAATACTTATTTCATTTGCGTAAAACTGCTTTAGCAATTGCTTGACCTGGGATGAAGGTGTGAATGTCACTCGTGAAAGGAGAGACACCCGTAACATCTAAGCATGTGTCCTTCCCGTTCTCCCAATTATAAACTAACAAATCAGCCGGCAGCAAGGTGTTATTCCCATCTGACCGAAGTCCAAGAGACACTTCTTTCCCAACTGAAACACTGGCCCTGAAGCAAATGTCTACCAAAACATCACGTATAAAATTGTGTCTGAATTTCACACCCACTTCACCGGCACAAAGTGTAGTGCATGATCCCCAAAAATGTCCATATCCCTCTTTACAAATAGAACAACAACTATTCTCACGGAAAAGAGGAATGCCAAGTCGATAGCTAAGCACACTTGAAACTGTCTAGGACCAAGAGTTTGGTTCAAACCATCTATAGGTATCGCCGATAAATAATCTTGAGCATGTTTCAACTTATTACTCGCCATAACACACTATCACGTCTTTGTCAAATTGAACCTAGAGGGTATTTGCCTCATCACCACCTCAAAATATTTCACTGCCAGAGAATGCATAGAATGCATGGAAGAAGGGGCGGTAACATTGAAGTTGAGTGAAGAAGTAGAGAGCCCACATACCTGGTTGTATGTTAGCAAAGCCTGCTGACAAGTTGGACTTGGATCTGTGAGAAGTTATTGTGTAAGATGGATTCTTTGAACCTGGCGAGTCTGAAGCTGAGATGCTAGGTAGCAAACTTTGCCGTGTCATTCATAGTATACACCCCAAGACCCCCGTTTCGATAGGGAGGGTTGCCGACCTATATTGCAAAGGACCGAAGCCGACACCATCAGTAGTAATTAAATGCCTCAAAAAGAGATACAAGTGATCATCAACTTTGTTGCTTTCTTGACATTAACAGAAGTGCTCTCTTTGATTGCTACACTTGAAGCGTATGGTTGAACATGCTTCTTAGGCCTGATTGGCTTTACTTCTTTACGAGAAATAGGAGCATCTTTGTGTTTTGGGGTAAAAACCGATTCTATTGTTTTTGGTAAATTTGGGTGTGTTGATGAGAAACGAATTCAAACCCTAAACAAATGTACTGCACGGGAGTACTTTTAGATTCGAGAGATCAATCTTTAAGACTCTGGCCTAAACCAAGAAATGGCCGTTCCAGACTCAATTCGGTCACAAGGTGAAGGAGAAGGGTTGATCTTAGGGAGGGAAGCGAAGAAGGTGTTTGAGATCAGAATGTTGAATTATGAAGGTGTAGTTTTTTTATGACTTGTATTCATAAAATGGTTTCTGGCTACTTGTGTTGATAACACTTGTGTTCTGTTTTTTTGAAATAGATCGAAAACCTATTTATACAAGTCATTGAGCGCACCCTGATCTCTTAGGAAGTGGAGGAAGTTAAGTAGTGGAGAAGTGGGTTTGTGCGGAAGGTGGTGATCATCGTGTTTCCGTTATGAGGGAAGACTGATCACACGTTCACCCAATACTCTCATTACTGTTAACCGTCCGTCTTTCCTGACACTTTCTCGTAATGGGCGCGTTGCACGCCGCACGCTGTAAACCGCCGGACCAATACCCTAGTGAGTATCCCCCAGTTTGTGACATGTTTGATGTCTCGAGTGAATGGGTCAAGTCATGTGACTTGTCGCTAAAATCAGCACATAATGCTTTTAGGTTAAATGATAGGTTATTCATGAAGTCAATATTATAACATCGCTTATAATCGATGTATATAAAGCATCGCTTTCGAATAAGCAGCTTAAAATAATCGATGTGATAGAAGCATCGGCTGTTTTAGAGCTCGATCGAATCGATCACAAATCAAGCGTCTTAAAAGTAGCACGACCGGCCCTCTTTGGGTGATTGTTTGAGGACCCTATGGGTGAGCTATCACCTGGTCGATCACTCCCTGTGGAGGAGGGGCGGTCGGTGATCATAGTGCTACCCTGTTGGTTTCCGAAAAATAAATCTACACCATCCAACTAGGCTAGCAAAGTTGGACGGACGAGATGATTTGCGGCAGTTACATGATGCGGTTGACACACTTTATATCAGCCAATTTGTAGTATCCTCCAACCACTGACTTAGAAATCATAAAAGGTCCTTCCCAGTTAGAATTTCTTGTGGAATGAAGATTACGCTTAGTTGCCTTGAGAACTAAATCCCCTTCATGAAATTTGTTAGGCTTGGTTGCTCGTGCCCTGAATATCTTTTGTTGGTTCGGAATTCCTCGTATAGTGGGATTCCATGTTGGTGGAGCTTTCCAATCCTGTGGTACATGTGGACACTCACACAAGGGAGAGTATCTAGGATATTGATTGTCGTGCTCAATCATTATTCTAGCCGTGATTGTGTTAGTGAGATTCTGGATTCGGAGAAGCTATGCGTCCAACCACTTGGTGAAATATTGTTGAGGCGAGACGAACCACTCATAACATTTGGTGACAGCTGACTTATGAGTAAGATCAAGTCCCCAGACCAGAGTAGCATATTTGAAAGTTGGTAATATAGACGCATGAAGGGGAATGAGACTTTCCTGAGTGCGGAACCTCTTGACGAATTCATGTGCGCTCTCTTCAGGTTTTTGTGTGAGTTCCATCAAGGCTTCGACTTTCCCCAGATGTTCGAATGGTGGATTGACCGCTGTCGTAGGCGTCAAAAATAAATTACACTTTCTTACTACTCAAAATATATAATGAAGCAAGGGCAAGAAAGGATCGTTCCCACAGAGAGGTCTTGGTTGTCAATATGTTATGGTTTCCTATATAAAACACCGGGGGTTTGCTGATTTTTATATACTAAAGTAAAATAAAAGCAAAACAAATAAAAGTAAACACGCAAATCAAGGATGTGAAAATATTGGATGAAGGTTTCATCTTCAATTGTAAACAAGTTTATGAATATATGAATAGAATTCGTATTTAATCTCGCTATCATCAAAAGCCATGGAATACCTTATTGCAAGAATACTCCGTAAATTTCTTAAGTCATCAACACACACATTAGAGCTGCGCATGTGAATTCTACCTAAAGAATAACCTAACGCCTTGCGCTAATCAAGTTCAATTCCTAGGAGCATTAAGTTTCAGAAATATGCTAATCAATGCAATTGAAATACATTGCGCAAACAATTCGGACAAAGGTCAATTTCTACATATGACTACGAGGATGTATCACTACAACCTAGAATCATATTATGCTACTCGTATTCAAGGTTATCGCTCGATGAAAACCCTAAAATAGCTATAGATATGGATGCGAGTTCAATCAATTCTAGACTTAACTAAACAAACATTCAATCATATTGCAATACATCAATCATGCAATTATTATAACCCGTAGAAAGTGAACGATAATATTGAGAGAAAACTAATTCATAAAAATCATAACTTGGTTGCAAAATCCAACTACATCTTCAACCAATAATAAAAACTTAGTTACTTGTGTTTTTGGAAATCATCATAGAAAGCAAAGAAGAACTATCATGTGAAACCCTAGAACAAAAGTAGAAGTCTCCCTAATGGAGATATCAGGTTTAGAGAAAGAGTTTTCTATATATATGCTTCTCCCATTCCATAAGGATACTCCTTCCAATATTAGGTCTTCTCAAAACCCATCTCCAAGTGGTCCACCAAGCCCATGTGTGAGAAATACCCATGTGAAATTATGTCCAAAAACCGTCGTCGGAAAACTGGGATTATGGCCGGAAATTGGCCGGAAAGGTCGCCGGAAAACATCTCAGGTGACCGGCAAAGTCCGCCCGGTCACCGGTTCAGCGAGTCAACTCGGGTCGAGTTACTGAGTCAACCGGGTCAGATCATTGAGTCAGTGATCCATCTGAGTCAGTGATCCATCTGAGTCAGGATCTGAGTCACCTTGGCCTAGGCCATTGCACTAGCCTGACTTTGCTGCTGCACCATGATTGTGCTTCCAGCCATGTTGGCCCTGTGTACAACTCATTCAATCTTCCCTGTAATGCACACTAGATCACATTCCCAATTCTCAGTGCACACATACATCCTTCCCATTCTGAGCCAAACCAATACTACTAATACACACCCATTTCCTTTCTTGCACCAACACCACCTGCCATGACACTCCATTCAATCCCATTAGCTTCTTATACAGAATCTGAGCTGAATCCCTCATACATCCATCATCTCAAAGCAGACATTACAGCTGCCACAAGCAAACCACCAAGACTAACCACAAAGACCATCTCACTCACAAACTGTGCATCTCGGGCCTTATGTTGTCCCGCATTTGTAGGCCGCACCGACTTTCGGCTCACAACCTCAAACACCGGAAGCTGCATCACATACCATCGAGTGCTGAGTTGCAGCTGTAATTCACCAACTCCATTGCAGTCAAGCACAACTATCTCCCCCGAACTCAGCCATTTCCATCACCTGCCACGTGCCATATTCTCTGCAACACATTATCTCACTACCACCAAAGCCTACTGACTTCGAGTCATCCCTGTCACATTACAACTTTAAGAACTCAATCACAGCATCAATACTCCATTCTCTTCTAGGCCTCAATGCCACCAGTCATGTCATTTCAACCACTTGCCCTGTAGCTTTCACAGCTCCATAACCTGCACTTGTTGTCTCAGCTACATTAAACCCATCAACACCACCTCAGTATCCGCAGCACAGAGCTCAACCATTCTACCTACAATTGATTCAACTCCAGCATTAAGATCATCTCCAACTTAACCACACTGCCAAAGCCTAAATCAGGTTCCCTGTATCTGCTTAGCCATATTCCGCCTCTTTCCTGCAAACATACACACATTCAAGCCATAGCACAATCCCTTTAAACAGCTTCATTCCACCACTGCAACATTCGACTCAATCATTACGCCATCACCTTGTCTTCGATTCTCCATTCGCAGAACCTACTGCAAAAGCAACTTCACCTGCACTTCACTCCCAGCTACAATGCCACCTCCTGCAAGTCAGGATCAACACCACAAACCCATACCACATTCACAGCTGCAAAATCTTTGTCACGCCATACATTCCAGCCCAGAACTATTCTTAACAAAACAACCCTGAATCCGAGCACCTGCAGTTCTAGTACCCATCTGCTCAGGCCACTACTAACCCTGCAATACCCATTCTTCTCAAGCTACAGCTGCATTCACTATTTGGTTCTCTTCACAACTCAACCAGTGCCATCTTAGCAGCACCATTCTCTGTAACTTGTTCAGCTCTGACCACCTCCAGCTCATACATTCAACACAGAACACAGCATCACCTAAGCCAGTGCATCCATTACCTTCTAACTACGAGCTGGTATTCAATACCACATACCCAATCAACCACATCAGCTGCAATACCTCAACCGCAATCCTCACAAAGAGCTCAACATCAATTTCACCTTAAGCCATACTCCCTGTAACTTCAATTGACGATTCATACCATCTCAGAACCCTAACTTCAATTCAGACACAACCAATTCCTCCCTGTAACTTCAAACTCGAACCCATAATTGTTCTCAGATTCCTTAAATCGACCACTTACAATCCACAATTACCACCAGAAACTCGATCTCGAGACAAACCCATGTCTTAATTCACCACAGACCCATCCGAATCCTCTCTTTCACAGAACAATTCTTTCACGGTTCAACTCGAAATTCGTTAATTCAACACAGATCCCCTTGTGTTTCTTCTCAAACCCTAGACGACTGCAGCAATCACTCGTCGCCATCTCCTCTCTGTGAACTCGATTCCATGGCTGCACAGCAGTCTCTTTCTCTGAATTTCAATTTCAGGTGATGATAATGATTGAGAAAATAACATTTCTCGATATTCAGGTTTATGTGTAGGAATGGGGATGGTTATTTACACCTGGTCGCTTCTGATAAGGGCTAACCAAATTGACGACCTTAACCTCGGCTTGATCAGTATTTAGCACTCCTCCAAATAGAGTTGCCCCTTAACCTTGACTGGGCTCCAGATAGTGTTCGCCCATGAAACGACAATTTTGCCATTTTGCTCAAATTGGGTGATTTCTTCTTCTTTTCCTCCGTGCGACTCCAGAGTACCTAATAACTCAAAAACACGCGTAAAGTACATAATTCACAAGAGAAATAGCAAAAGAAAGCGTAACTACTAACTAGTAAATTAGGTGTTTTAGACACCTATCGAGTTCCCCCACACTTAGACTTTGCTAGTCCTCGAGCAAATCAAACAAAACAATTCTAAAATACATACAACTCCGTGTCGTCGAGGCTACGGTCACTTTTAGCATAAATAACAAGCCTTTAAACCACTAAGTGTCCCTAGTGGACGAGTTATAGTCTCGTGAGGGTTTACTAGAGATATACCCACAAAACCTATTTTTCCAACTTACTAGTTCTCCTAATAATAGCATCCAACGCGCTAAGAAGACATAGAGATCACGCACACTAGAGGTGTAAATTAGGGCATTGCATGCCGGCACGAGCACGACCATCACATCACGCTAAAATTTGAGCCCGACCCGACCCGGCACGGCTGCAAGCGTTAGTTAAATGGGACGTCTTTGGGTTTGACTAATTGGCACAAGAAAGCAAAGACAAAGCACGCGGCACGGACAAGCACGTGGCCCAGCCCAGCACAGCACGTTAAGAGAGCACGTCATAAGATGTACAAATACACCATATAACAAGGCATAATACATCACATTTTTGTATATTTCACAAAAGAGTCACTATTCTAGCTAATTTTTAACATTTTATGTTGACTTATTTATAACAACACATATAATACCTTAATATTTGGAAAATATATTTCAATATCGTTGTTATAATGTCGTTGCCTATATTTAACTAGAACATTAATTTACATGACATTAATCCAATTTTATATTTGATAGGCTATTTCTTTTTATTGAATAAACTTGTTAATTTTACTTGAAATAATTTCAAATGATATGTCGTCTAATTAAATTCTTATGATAATGTCCGACTTAATGTATACATTAAGTGATTTCAAATTGTTTATAGCACGTGTGTCAGCACGGCACAACACGACACGTTTATTCGTGTGCTGTGCCCGTGGGTTGTGCTGTGCCTAGCTTTTGACTAGCAAAGCACAGCACGGCACAACACGTTTAAATCGTTGGCACAGCACAGCACGACACATGGCACGTGAAGCACGCGACTAGTCATAAGAAGTTAGACACATAAATGAACACAATCTCATCCTTAAAAGTTGAGAGAGAAATAACCATCCCTTCTCGAAAGAAATTCGGGTTCGGAGTGATCGGAAGTCTCGACTCGCCTCACAAGAAAGGGTTTTATGATATTGCTCTCAATAATAAATGACTTTTTATGGGTCACACATGTGTCCGGTAGGAATGAAGAGAAATCTGCGACACGTTGAATGGTAGGAAGGCTTAACCCTCAGAATGTTTTGAAAACCCACATCTTTTATAATTTTGAAAAACCCATTTTTCTGACGATCTCTTCGAAAGGAAATCAACCATTTAACGAAGGTGGGAATATGCTTACTTACCTCATATCCGTTCGGCGTGCAGCTAGCACCACTCTCACAGCATCCATAGAAACGTCTCCGGTCTTCTATCGGTGTCTTCATCTTCGTCTTCGGTCTTCAACTCTTGATGACAACTCTTGAACTTCGTAGAATCTTGACAATATGATTATTTCCCTCAAATTCCTCGTCGCTTGAAACTTCATTATAGATATTCCTTCTTTCCATTGGCTTTATTGAAAGAATACAAAACTAAAAGCAACTATACAAACCCAAAATATACTTTTTTTTTTTTTTTTTTTTTTTTTTTTTTTTTTTTTAATAACATTTTTTTTTTTTTTTTTTTTCCGGTCCTTTTTTTATTTTTTTTTTTTTTTTAATTATTTTTTTTTTTTTGAGACAAGAGAAAGTAAAATACAAATAAAATAAAAACGTAAGTACAAAGGCCATGGTGTAAGTACTTTACCGCTTGATTCTTCACAACTTATATGTCTCGATATCATAAACTTCTCGAACTCTCATCTTGATAATTTTTACTCTTTTTTGTATTGTTGCTTGTAAACCATGAACGTGTTCAACTTTCCTTGTAGATTTGTGATGCTCCTCTTGTTGATGATGATGGTGTTTCTATGGACCTGTTGGTGTAAAGAGAGATAAGGTGGATGGTGCTAACTGCGAACAAGATTACAAGTGGTATGTAAGTTAGCAATTCGATGTCACCATCATGATTGATAAAAAATAGCACTCAAGAGATCAAAATAGTGCTTCTATGGTGGGAAGTTGGACAACTCACCATTCTGCCCGAAATTAACGTACGGTGACACACACTCTAAAAGCACAAATTTAGACAGGTACAAAGAATTGAAGGTCGGTGCCTCACATTATGTAACATGGGTAGTCTCCACTATAGGGGACCACTACTCTAATCTAGAATTCGTCTGCACCTTATTTGCCACCGGCATGGTTAAATCCAACTTTAACTCTCATACAAGTAAGAAACCCGATCATGTTCTCTGTCATCTCTAAGTTCAGTCACTCTTATGAGATTCTCGATGTAATCTTAGCGACATGTATACTATGTGGCTCTAAACTAACTACAAGTTGGAGTTTTTATTCACTATTTTACACAAAAGTTGAAAATTTTGAAAAATTTACAACGCAAATGCTTAACCACTCCCCCACACTTAAACTTTACATTGTCCTCAATGTAAATTGAATCGTCCAAAGAAAGTCAAGGTGGGAAATCATATAACAATAAGCGAAAAGAAAAAGCTAAAAACAAGAAAAGAAAAATTAAAAGATAAGAGATACAAAACCTATGGGTTGCCTCCCATGTAGCGCTTGGTTTAAAGTCGTCAGCCCGACTATATCCTTGCAATAGTCATTCCCCATATATCAACAATCTGAAAAGTTGGGGATCCTTCCATAGAACCTGTTTTGCAAACACTAGCTTCACACAAATATTAGTAATATAAAATAGAAACGAAGCTATTGACCGATAAAAGCTTCCCCCACACTTATTCTTGTCCACACTTGGAAGTGTATAAAGAATATAGAAGTCGGGTACTTCACGGTTTCTTGTTCCATAACCCGCATAGTATGAGAATCAAGTATCTCTAATGGCGGAAAACGAGAAACAAAGTCATTCAACAATATTCTCGAAGCACATACATTCAAACCAATAAGAGGTAAAGGAGAAGAAACAATAGGCAAAGGGTTAGATAAACCTTGCACGATCTCTTGTATCATGGAATCCTCTTCATCCTTGAAAAACTCAACTGAATTATTCACCTCTTTTATATCATGGTCCTCTATCAAACCTTGCAACCATTCTTCGTTCGTTTCTGCCGTAACCAAAGTCTCGACATAAACATCATCATTACAATTATTTGCAAGCTCAATTGGGTCTTCCACAATAGTGGTCATACCGGCCACATTCTCAACACATTCCTCCTTATTGTAAGGCACATACTCTTTTGCGGATGCAATATTGTCCATAAGGAATTTTTTTAGACCACTCATTGCATCTTCCTCAAGCTCTACCTTTTGAATAGGTTCTTGATCGTTATAAAGATGAATGCTTGAGTAATCTACACAAGTGTCGACATATTCCTCTTCAACTTCACCTTGATCGCAAAAAGACTCCATTATACACTCCTCGGGGATGTCACCATAAATTGGTTCAAGCAATGTATTTTCATAATAATCATCACTATCATAGTCAACATAAGATTGTTCGTCGTTGAATTTAGTGTTGCTAATCTCTAACTCATCCTTTTGAATAGGTGAATGATCATTATTACGATCAAGAGTTGAGTTAACTACACAAATATCAACAAAAGTCCCCAAAGGTTCGCCTTTTTCAACATAATTATTCATTTCCTCCTTGTATTCTTCAATGCCTTGTCTTAAAGTGGAAACACCTTTTTGAAGCTCTAGGAGTGATCCATCCAAATTCTGAATATAGTGTTCCATTTGTTTGTAAAGCTCATTCGACAAAGAAAAAGTAGAATTACTTACTTCATTATTGTTAGGCCAATTATCTTCCCTTTGAATGGGTGAATGATCATAACTACGATCAGAAATTGGGACATACATACTATAAGCACATTCGGTCGATGAAATTGGTTCCACGCTTGGTTGTCTACGAATTGACTCCATGCTGTCCATAAATTGTTGCATTTCATCTACCAAACTAGAGGAAAAATTAATAGGAGTACAACTAGTCTCCCCTCCTTGTGGTTGCTCACTTACATACCCACCGTAAGAAGGTTGGAATGTATGAGAACAACTAAAAGGGTACGTGGAGTATTGATCATAACCAAAGGATTGATTTTGATTGTACTCCCCGTAAGGGTGATAGTTGTCATATTGTTGAGGTTGAAAGCCGTATTGATTGCTCCAATATGCTCCGTCCATAGATATAGAATTGGTACCTGAAACGAGATTCTCAAAACTCGGTTAAGAACCAAAGAATAAGAAAAAAGTAAAACAAAAGCAAAAAACAAAAATAAGAAACCAAAAACAAGTGACAACCGCTGCCTCCCCGGCAACGGCGCCAAAATTTGACCGCTGTCGTAGGCGTCAAAAATAAATTACACTTTCTTACTACTCAAAATATATAATGAAGCAAGGGCAAGAAAGGATCGTTCCCACAGAGAGGTCTTGGTTGTCAATATGTTATGGTTTCCTATATAAAACACCGGGGGTTTGCTGATTTTTATATACTAAAGTAAAATAAAAGCAAAACAAATAAAAGTAAACACGCAAATCAAGGATGTGAAAATATTGGATAAAGGTTTCATCTTCAATTGTAAACAAGTTTATGAATATATGAATAGAATTCGTATTTAATCTCGCTATCATCAAAAGCCATGGAATACCTTATTGCAAGAATACTCCGTAAATTTCTTAAGTCATCAACACACACATTAGAGCTGCGCATGTGAATTCTACCTAAAGAATAACCTACCGCCTTGCGCTAATCAAGTTCAATTCCTAGGAGCATTAAGTTTCAGAAATATGCTAATCAATGCAATTGAAATACATTGCGCAAACAATTCGGACAAAGGTCAATTTCTACATATGACTACGAGGATGTATCACTACAACCTAGAATCATATTATGCTACTCGTATTCAAGGTTATCGCTCGATGAAAACCCTAAAATAGCTATAGATATGGATGCGAGTTCAATCAATTCTAGACTTAACTAAACAAACATTCAATCATATTGCAATACATCAATCATGCAATTATTATAACCCGTAGAAAGTGAACGATAATATTGAGAGAAAACTAATTCATAAAAATCATAACTTGGTTGCAAAATCCAACTACATCTTCAACCAATAATAAAAACTTAGTTACTTGTGTTTTTGGAAATCATCATAGAAAGCAAAGAAGAACTATCATGTGAAACCCCAGAACAAAAGTAGAAGTCTCCTAATGGAGATATCAGGTTTAGAGAAAGAGTTTTCTATATATATGCTTCTCCCATTCCATAAGGATACTCCTTCCAATATTAGGTCTTCTCAAAACCCATCTCCAAGTGGTCCACCAAGCCCATGTGTGAGAAATACCCATGTGAAATTATGTCCAAAAACCGTCGCCGGAAAACTGGGATTATGGCCGGAAATTGGCCGGAAAGGTCGCCGGAAAACATCTCAGGTGACCGGCAAAGTCCGCCCGGTCACCGGTTCAGCGAGTCAACTCGGGTCAAGTTACTGAGTCAAACGAGTCAGATCATTGAGTCAGGGTGAGTCAGTGATCCATCTGAGTCAGGATCTGAGTCACCTTGGCCTAGGCCATTGCACTAGCGACTTTCTTTGCTTGCACCATGATTGTGCTTCCAGCCATGTTGTCCCTGTGTACAACTCATTCAATCTTCCCTGTAATGCACACTAGATCACATTCCCAATTCTCAGTGCACACATACATCCTTCCCATTCTGAGCCAAACCAATACTACTAATACACATTCTGACCCATTTCCTTTCTTGCACCAACACCACCTGCCATGACACTCCATTCAATCCCATTAGCTTCTTATACAGAATCTGAGCTGAATCCCTCAGACATCCATCATCTCAGCAGCATTACAGCTGCCACAAGCAAACCACCAAGACTAACCACAACACCATCTCACTCACAGCTGCATCTCAGGCCTTATGTTGTCCTGCATTTGTAGCTGCACCAGCTCTCAGCTCACAGCCTCAAACACTGGAAGCTGCATCACATACTATCAGTGCCTGAGTTGCAGCTGTAATTCACCAACTCCATTGCAGTCAGCACAACTATCTCCCCCTGAACTCAGCCATTTCCATCAGCCTGCCACAGGCCATATTCTACAGCAGCACATTATCTCACTACCACCAGCATACAGCTTCGAGTCATCCCTGTCACATTACAACTTTAAGAACTCAATCACAGCATCAATACGCCATTCTCTTCTAGGCATCAATGCCACCAGTCATGTCATTTCAACCACTTGCCCTGTAGCTTTCACAGCTCCATAACCTGCACTTGTTGTCTCAGCTACATTAAACCCATCAACACCACCTCGGTATCCATGACCTGAGCTCAACCATTCTACCTACAATTGATTCAACTCCAGCATTAAGATTATCTCCAACTTAACCACACTGCCAAAGCCTAATTCAGGTTCCCTGTATCTGCTTAGCCATATTCCGCCTCTTTCCTGCAAACATACACACATTCAATCCATAGCACAATCCCTTTAAACAGCTTCATTCCACCACTGCAACATTCGACTCAATCATTACGCCATCACCTTGTCTTCGATTCTCCATTCGCAGAACCTACTGCAAAAGCAACTTCACCTGCACTTCACTCCCAGCTACAATGCCACCTCCTGCAAGTCAGGATCAACACCACAAACCCATACCACATTCATAGCTGCAAAATCTTTGTCACGCCATACATTCCAGCCCAGAACTATTCTTAACAAAACAACCCTGAATCCGAGCACCTGCAGTTCTAGTACCCATCTGCTCAGGCCACTACTAACCCTGCAATACCCATTCTTCTCAAGCTACAACTGCATTCACTATTTGGTTCTCTTCACAACTCAACCAGTGCCATCTTAGCAGCACCATTCTCTGTAACTTGTTCAGCTCTGACCACCTCCAGCTCATACATTCAACACAGAACATAGCATCACCTAAGCCAGTGCATCCATTACCTTCTAACTACGAGCTGGTATTCAATACCACATACCCAATCAACCACATCAGCTGCAATACCTCAACCGCAATCCTCACCAGCAGCTCAACATCAATTTCACCTTAAGCCATACTCCATGTAACTTCAATTGACGATTCATACCATCTCAGAACCCTAACTTCAATTCAGACACAACCAATTCCTCCCTGTAACTTCAAACTCGAACCCATAATTATTCTCAGATTCCTTAAATCGACCACTTACAATCCACAATTACCACCGAAACTCGATCTCGAGACAAACCCATGTCTTAATTCACCACAGCACCCATCCGAATCCTCTCTTTCCGCAGAACAATTCTTTCACGGTTCAACTCGAAATTCGTTAATTCAACACGAGATCCCCTTGTGTTTCTTCTCAAACCCTAGGCACTGCAGGCAATCACTCGTCGCCATCTTCTCTCTGTGAACTCGATTCCATGGCTGCCGCACAATGATCTCTTTCTCCGAATTTCAATTTCGGGTGATGATAATGATTGAGAAAATAACATTTCTCGATATTCGAGGTTTATGTGTAGGAATGGGGATGGTTATTTACACTGGTAAGCTTCGATAAGGGCTAACCAAATTGACAGACCCCTTAACCTCGGCTTGATTGTATTTAGCACTCTTCTAAATAGAGTTGCCCTTAACCTTGACTGGACTCAGGATAGTGTTCGCCCATGAAACGACAATTTTGCCATTTTGCTCAAATTGGGTGATTTCTTCTTCTTTTCCTCCGTGCGACTCCAGAGTACCTAATAACTCAAAAACACGCGTAAAGTACATAATTCACAAGAGAAATAGCAAAGAAAGCGTAACTACTAACTAGTAAATTAGGTGTTTTAGACACCTATCATGGATCGTCCTCCACTTCTTTCGAGTCAGAGCTTTCTTCAACAGAAAAAGGTGCAATTAAAGGTGTTGTGGTTACCTTTTCAGTATGAATCCATGTCTGTCCAAGGATCATGTCATATCCTGGATCTTCTCTGATTATATGAAACTTGGTTTCTGACCAGGTTGACCCGACTTTCATTTTGAGAATGATGTAACCATATGCATCTCTGGATATTCCTTCAAGATCTTTGACTAAGACAGGTGCATGAGTGGCTTCTTGGCGAGTGATGCCTGCAGCTCTGAGAGTCTTTAAAGGATTAATATTGATAGATGTACCAACATTTATTAGCACTCTTCTGAATTCATTTCCTTTGAGATGTACTGTGGTGAGCAGTCCCCAGTCATACATCTCTTTGTCAGTGGTTGGAGGTTCAGGGAGTACTTCCGGGATAGATAAACATTTCCCAGACACTACATGGTTCAGAGCTGTGAACAGGTCCTCCCTATGAGCCTTTCACAGATAAAGCAATTCGCAGGCATGCTCGATTAATGATTGAACTACTTCTTTGACTGGTTGTTCAAAGATTGCAAAGGTTCTGATTGGGAGAGGATTCTTGTGCATTCCTTCAGTCCCCAGTTCTCCTGAATCAGCTTTTTCCTTGAAAATGCGCTTCAAGGTTCTGCAATCGCTAGTCGGATGACTGACAGACCTATGAAAGCGGCGATGCAGCGGGATTCTCCACTTCCTCGTCTGTCGGCTCTTTCCTGACGGGAGGTAAGTTGATCGCACCATCTTGGATCCAGACTTCCAATAACTCGATCACCTCTTCAATAGGGAAAGGAAAGTCTGGTACTTCCTGATCATTCTGCTGACGTTGAGCCGGTACTTTTGCATTTCGAGTTTGTTTGTCCTTCCTTGGTGCTTTCGTAGACCTTGGAGGAGCATCCTTATGTTGTTGCGCATAAGCTTTCCTTTTGCTCCCTTCAGCAACATTCATGGAAGGCTGAACATTATACTGTTTGTTGATCAGGCGCCCGGTGCTGTTTCGAGTGTCTCGCGGCTCCTCGGCTTTGACGGTTTTTGTTTTTTCCAGCAAGGATGGAGCAGTAGTTGCTGATCGCTTGGTTGCTTCATGGAGCTCTGAAAAAGTATGGAACCGGAGATTTTCAAGCAAGGCTTTGTAAACTGGGATCATCCCGTTGATGCATAAGTCCACCAGTTGTTGTTCAGTAACATTAGGGTCATGACAATCCAAAGCTTGGATTCTAAACCTTTTCACATATTCATTCGGATGTTCAGCATTCTTCTGAGCCATTCTTCCTAAGTCAGATAGAGTAACCTGCTCAGAGACAAAGAAATATTTCCTGTAGAAGGCATTAACCATTTCTCCCTAACTAGCGATGCTCCCAGGCGCAATGTTGTTGTACCAGGTGTATGCTCGACCGATCAGAGATTTAAAGAATTCCTTCAGACGGATGACATGGTTATGTTCGTGCTCTCATAGTGCTTCCATGAATCGAGAGACGTGTTCTCGGCGTTCCTGTTCCGTTGTACATCATGAATGTTGGAGAGGTGTAACCTTTAGGGAGAGGGATTCTTTGCGTAGCAGCAGGGTATGAAGGTTGATGACGATGGACAGATGGTGCATTGCCTTTTCCTCGAGCCTCCATAAAGCGTTCCAGGTCTTCACGGGTGATGAAGCCTGCAGGTTCCATCGTTGGTGGATTATCTGCAACCTTGTGGACTTCATCATCGTCTACTACATGGATTGGAGTGACCTCAGGATCAGCGGTCGAAGATGTTTCTTTGGTTTTTCCCTTCTCCTAAGTTTTTTCTGACATCTTATCAGTGAGCGTTTTGAGATAATTGCACAACTCTTTTTATGTTGCAGCCATGTCAATCTGGTTTTTGGCGAGAGTCTCTTGCACCTTCATGAGATCACCAATGGTAGGTGGATTTTCTCTAATTTCTTCGGGAGAGTGGCTGAACAGGGGATGGTCTCCAATGTTGGTTTGAGGAAGAGTGGTATCACCAACACCGATGTTGGAAGCATGAGTAGTTTCTGGAGTACCACCATTGTTGCTAGTGCTAGCGTTGTTTGTGTTAGGATTTGTAACTGAACCTGACCTAAGATCAACCATTTTGTGAAAGTTTGAGGTTGCAACCGAGAGATTAATCTCCTACTGTGGTCTCCAATCTGTAGATGGGGGAAAACGATTTGCTGGTTTTTAGGGAAATGAAGAGACGAGCGTGCGAACGAGACTCCTCAACCGAGAAAACTGCTTAACCTCACTGCAGATGCCTTTGCAAAGGGAGTGCTTAAATTCGAGAAATCAATCTGCAGGACTCGCCTAAACCAAGTCAATGGCCGTTCCAGAGTCAATTTGGTCACAAAGAGGGAGATGGGTTGATCTGTAGGAGGGAAGCTGAGAATTGTGTGGGATCAATAATGATCAAGGATTGTGGATGTGTTGTGGGTTTCTGCAAGATTGATGAACTGCTGAGTGTTGAGTTCTGTGAATAAGTTTCAATCGAGTTGTTGCGTAGACGAATGTTGTCTTTTGTCCTCGATTTTGGACTTATTTATATTGCCAGAATAATGAACACATTGATCCCTGTAAGTGTGACGGTTTCTTGAGTGAAAGAGTGGGAATGTGGGAGATCGTGGTGAAACCAGTTCCAGGTTGTGCGGAGACTTGGTTAACCGTCCATCCACTAATTTGCTAACTCCTTCAATCGTTTGCACGACTTACTCATTTCTCATCGTGGATGAATCCACGTGCTGTAGGCCGCCATACCAAAACCTAATTGATATCCCCCATGTGACGTGATTGATGTCTCACGAATCGTGGAGTCTCTGCAAGACAGGGCGTGTATTTAATTAGTCGAGTTGTTGACTGATTAGACAATGAGTCTAGGTTTTGTTGAATTGAGCATGATTGATGAATGCTCAATGATTCATGGATTGAACATGTTAGACGTACAGTTCTTAGATATTGCTCGTCTGAGCAAATATTGTAAATTCGATCAACTGAGCATCGATTCGATGAATTACTGAATATTGATAGTTGGATCAATATGAGCAACTGAGCAAGTATTTCTCAATTCGACGAGTTAATGATAAATTACTGAATATTGATAGTTGGATCAATATTCGAGCAACTGGCAAGTATTGCTCAATTCGACGAATTATTTATTGGTATCGTGGCCCAATAAAATATTAATTAAACTATTAGTAGACTACCAAATATTATATAATTAATCTGAATGTTGATTACTGGATCAACATAAATTTATTAGTGTCTGAACTTGCTCAGAATGATGATTTGTGGAGCGTTTGTTCAAAACCCTAATTTTTGATCAATTGTTCGTCAATTGATGAATTGCTGAAAATAGGTCATGAGTGAGGGAGGGACCGACCACATGGGATAATGGACGACCATGTGGTTCCCAGTTTCTAGAGTGAGCGTGCACCAGGGTTCTGAGTTGACCGGTTGGTGAAAGAATGATAATTAAATGTCGGTTTCATCATTTATTAAAATAGTGCTCGTCTGAAGTAATAAAACCTAATTTATGGAGAAGTGAGGGACCGACCAAGAGGGCATGTAACCGGCCCTTGGTGGTCGTGGGACCAGCTGATGGTCGATTGAGCAAATTCCAAGTTGGTTGGAAAGAGTTTTGACCCAATATGAGCAATGGAGCAAATTAGGTCAAAATTATAAGAATATGTGGGACCGGCTCCTTGCAAGCCTTATGGCCGGCCTTGGTCGGTCAAGGAAGCATGCCCGTGTAACCATAATGTCCGTGTCTCAGTCCTGAGAGTTTCGGTGTTTTCTGACGTGCGTTTGAGCAATATTCGGATTTTCAGAAGAGTTTGATCTTTAACTGAAATTCTTGATTTTTGCTCGAATGAGCAAGTAGAACTTTGCTCGTTTGATCAATATTTTGAGAATATTGAAATAATAATATTTTAATATTTGGCGTGAGTGGCCTAGTCGGTCGTGTGACCATTTGATTTTTTTGGCTTTTTAATGGTTGGAGCAATATTTGAGAAAATATGAAGAAACCATGATTTTTGCTCAAAGTAGGAGTTTCATGAGATGAGGGAAATAATAATTATGAAAACAAGGGATTGCAAGGTGTGGGACCAGCACGGCTAGGGCATGGCCGGCCGGCTAGGTAGCCCGGTCCCACAACACCTTTCCCTATTTTATTATTTTTTCATGAAACCGTGAAAATATGGAGAAACCGTGAGTTTTGCTCAAACAAGGAAAGTTGCTTGAATGAAGGAGTTTTCATGAGTTCATGAAAATAAGAAAATAATAAAAAAATAAAGGGAAGAGGCGTGGGGGTCCGGCCATGGTGGCATGACCGGCCGGCCGGTGGGCCCGGTCCCCAGGCGCCTCTTTATTATTTTTATATTATTTTCTCTCTCTGTATTGTGTAGGATTCCTCATTTGTCCATATTTTCGTATGCTCGTTCGTGCATTTGGGTGCTCTTTCGTGCATCATTGTTGAGTACACTTGCATCATTTTATGGGGCTTACTCAGTGATAGTCCCGATGCCCGGTTGTTGAGTATTTATTACTAATTCATGAAATTCAGTGGAGAATGATTCATGAAACTGAGTAATAAAGGTGAGTAGTTATTTATTATCAATCCATAAGATCAGCCTTGGATTCGACCAAGATTCGGAAAAATAAAATTATCTATTACTATTCCATGAGATCAGCCGTGGATTCGATCATGAAATCGGAGTAATGAGATTATCTATTACCATTCCATGAGATCAGCCGTGGATTCGGTGATGAAATCGGAGTAATGAGATAAAATAGATTATTTTCTAGGAATTCAGTGGCGAATGTCACGGTAGAATTAATCTATTGTAGAATCGAGAGATAGTTGAAGCATTATACTCGTTCTGAAAGGTGCATAGTCAGGGAACAACGTGCAGCGTACAGCGTCGACGTCCTGAAGGCGTTTATCCCCCTCAACAAACAATTATGCAGGAGAGCCGCCTGAATCTATACACGATCTCTCTACATAGTCAGGGAACAGTGAGTGTCACCGACGTCCTGAAGGCGTTAAGCCCTCTCAACAAACAATTATGTAGGAGGACCGCCCAATCATTCGTCGATGTAGAGGTGGGTCTCTCTATGTAGTTAGGGAACAATGAGTGTCACCGATGTCCTGAAGGCGTTAAGCCCTCTCAACAAACAATTATGTAGGAGGACCTCCCAATCATGTTATTCTACATAGAGGTCATGATGAAATGCGCGACATCGAACGCTCAGCTAGTGGAGGCCTTTCGAGAAACATATTCATCATGGCTCTGAGAGGAATGTTCACTCAGTCAGAGATCTCGTAAACATGAATCGTCACATGCGTTCCTGAAGTCGGGTCAGAAACATGCAGTATCATGATTTTACGATTTTGACCTTTGTCGAAAATCCACCATCAACACCCAGAAAATGAAATCTCGGCAGATTCATTGCTGGAATTGTCTAGAAATGTAGCCGTAATATTTACGGCTAGGAATACAAACGGTAATTTTGAGTTCATATTTATGGCAGGTTTATGGCCACTTAAACCAACCGTAAGCGGTAATTACGGCCGTCATTTTCAGCCGGTTCTGCTATACGACTAGGTTATAGAAAGGGTCAACCTAGCCGTAAGTGACCCTTGATTGCCATCCTCTGATTGTCTTTCCATTATAATTAAACAAGAATCAGATAAATTAAAATACTAAAATTCATTCATTTAAGGTAAATTAATATCCAATTACTTAAAACAAAGGAAATCCACTCAAATCCGTAGCCAAACCAAACATACTAAAACAAAGTCTTGCATTATAAAAGTTGAAAATACTTAAACAAGTACATGATCCACTCATCCGCTGCGACCAACATTCTTGGGAACATCTTTATAAGATGACGAAGAACTTCCAGGCTTCTTGGAACCACCTATCCACTCATCCTCGTCGTAAGTATAGAGAGAATCCTTCATAGGATTATGTAACTCCTGAAGCCTGAGAAGAATTATTATTTTTTCTTTTATCACAATCCAAATTTAAACCCTTGTCAATTTTACGGGCTAAGGTATCTGACCATCCACTTAGCTCGCGCGACCTATTATCATATTAATAATTGTACATAAGTTAAAGAACGTATACAAAATTAAGAATGATATAGGTAGCATACATACCATCATCATAACAATACCAGACATTGGAGGTTCCTCTGGTCCCTTCTTCTTTTCACTTTCTCGGTTCATAAAAATGTTAAAAAAAATATATAAGAAGATAGAAGCACTTACACTGATAAACTTACGGTTAGGAGTGCATCAGCACTACAAAAATTCAGATAATGCTAAATGAATCACCATGCACAACATTCAAACCTGAAAACACTGTGGGTACCAAAATACACCACCAACTTCTTTGTAGGCAATATGTATGGACAAACTCAACACCACTCCGAGAGTTAAAACTCGATCAAGGAAAGTGTCTAGAGTTACATCTCAATCTCTCTTATGATTAGAACGTTTACATAATTGAATCTGTGTCCAATAAACAAAGTCGGACGTATCTATTGTGATTGATCAACGCACAACCTGTGATATTTCAATTATAAAGATAAACAATATAATGCGGAAAAAGAAATAACACAGACACCAGAAATTTTGTTAACGAGGAAACCGCAAATGTATACTACCCCCGAGGCTTTGTCCATATTGAACACCAAACTGTATTAAGCCACTATAGACACTAGCCTACTACCAATTAACTTCGGTCTTGAATGTAGTTGAGCCCGAATTCAGTATCCCACTGATTCAGGTACAGTCGCGCTCCTTACGCCTCTTAAATCCCAGCAGGGCTCCGCGTACTCGATTCTCTTAGATGCTCTCACACCAACTAAGAGTTGCTTCAACTCAATTGAAGAATTTAAATCAAATCTGCCTCTCACAGATAAAGCCTATATAATTGATTTTCTAATTTACGATTGAAACATATGATCAGATCAAATGTAAGATCCAGGTGATGAAAATCGATCGCAACTTGATAAAAGTCTGGATATCCTCAAAATCCGGACTTATGCAACCCGAAGTGCAGCCTAGATTATTATTCACCTCACAAGTATAAAACTTGTGGAATCACTAAGTTTGAGATGAAGAGAACTTTGTGATTTCTATCTATCTTGTTCAAGTGATAAATCAACATTCGAACAAGATCTGGATACTCAAGTTATCAAGATAAAAGATAACTAGTCCTGGATTCACGAATCCCAATGAAGTCTTTGATAGTCGCTAAACCCTAAAAGGGTTTCTAGAGAGGACAACTCTAGATACAACTAGGACACACCAAAAACTAGTGTCAGGATTCAAAGATCCCAGTTGCCAAGGGTTCCTCTTATATAGACTCCAAACCTAGGTTGCTTTAGGTTTAAGCCAAGATAGATTTGGAACCAAGCAAACAATATTCATCGTTAGATGAAAGCTTTGAATCTTATTTACATAAACAAGATATACACTTTGGTTAGGTAAACCGTAACCGAACCGTGTACAAAGACTATGTCCAACATGGTTAGCCGAAACTATCCGGTTTGAAATTAAAAGCTTAACACTCATTTCCATGAACACACATACATTGATCTTGAGTCACAACCATTTGATCAAATGAGTCTAGTGTTAATTAGAGAATTGATCAAATGCAAAATATCTCAGAGAAATAATTTAATCGCAATTAAATCATAATCGACATAGTTGGTAAATGCACAAAGTACAAATACTTGAGTAGTTCGTGAATCGTCTGAGTGAAGGTACACGCACTGGTTTGCAAACTTACAAGGAAAACCGAGTTCCGGAGTTGACAGAACTTTTTCAGTTCACGTACCGGTTTGCAAACTTAGGTGCAAACACTAAGTTCCGGAGTTGAAAGAACTTTTTCAGTTCACGTACCGGTTCAGGAGTTCACGGAACCTTTTCAGTTTGCGTACCGGTTTGGGTACTAAATTGGTTATAGAACATAAAATTGTATTGGTTCGCATACCGGTTTGAATACTTTAACCCGGTTTCTTACCACAGTTCCAAAATTGTTTGAATATGAAAATACATACCTAACTGGATTACGAAACAAACATATTTTCCCATACGTGTACGAGTACATGTAATACGACTTCAGATATATAACAGTTTTCCCAGTTTGTAAGATTGATAACACTATCTTGTATTCCGATATAGTTCTATATTTCTCTAAATCAATTTGAAACATTCCTGAAAAACATCAATGACACATATCATTGTTCCAGACTATTTTCGAATAATAAACTTGAATCAAGAAATGGTTCCGAACAATAAAATGTTCTCCACCGAATTTGATCAAGTGTGAACAAATGTTTATTAAGCTTAGTCATTATATTTCGAGAAATTCGTAAACTAAATAAGTAGTTATTGACTTGAAATTCTTGTCTATGCAAGCTAGTCTAATTAGTTATGCTGCAATCGTCTCAAGGATATAAAGGTGAATATAACTTGAGAAAGGTGGTTCAGTCTTCACTTACCTTTTGTTGATGAAGTTCTCCAAAAGCTTCGGTTGATCTTCGCCTTCAAATGGTAGAACGCAAATGATGACTGGTTTGTTTCTCAACTACCTCTATCCTAGACCGAGACTTAACTAATTGTAGACTAGAAATCAAGATATAGTTTTGACAACTAAATTTGACAACAAGCTTGATATAGCAACACTTGTGAGTTCGACCGAGCAATGCTCTAAAAATCTCCCCCTTTGTCAATTTTAGTGATAAAATTGTTAATACATACGGATAACAAAAATAAAGCTTCGAAAAACTCCTATATCCATCATGCCTTTATTTATTGGTTTCTTCAACTCTCCTTGAACTCTTCGTTATTTCAAGTTGCAATGATTCTGAACGTGTTCAACTCAGCATCATTATTGTTAAAGATCTGTAGCTATAACAACTCTCGTTGTTATACAAAAACATAGTATTATTATCTTCTCTCTAAAGTTCAATTGTATCTCGACTCTGAAGTAATACTACATTGATATGTTTCTCCCCCTTAATCAATACTTACATCTTTTGTATAATAGGTAAGACCTATAGCTATAATGATTCACTCTACTTAACATAATGATCCGTCAACCATATGTATGTAGTATGAACGACTAAATAATTCTCCCCCTTTTTGTCAATAAAATTAACAAAGGTACATAAAATCGCGGGATCATAATGAAAACAATCAATAGATATCTTCAAGTTTTAAGGAAGATGGATATACTACATAATAACGTAGTTAAAATGTAACTCCTCAAACAACTTATTTAGATGATTTCACATAGTAAAAAATACTTAGCGCTCATCCTAGGAGATTAAAAATATAAAAGCATTCCCTTTATAATTCCACATCCACACTCCCCAAAAATATATAGCAATTAAGCACAAGTTCATTTAAGAAATCTCCCCCATAACATGTCATTCCCAAGAGAACAGCATAAGAGACCTTGCTTTTGTGAAAAAGAAGGAAATAAGATGATATGGATTTAGTATCCACCAAATTTTATACTGTGCACTCAATTCCAACATCTAATAATTTTTTCCCTTGGTATCAAAAAAAAAAAAAAACTTACGGTCAGGAAGCAACACTCGACCCATCCGTAGGACAACAAATCAGCTGGAAAGTTGATAGAACATTTTTGTTTCTAAGTTGTCCTCAGTTTTCTGTATTATTGGTACTCGATTTCGTATTAATTTTGGTGTTTTTGTATATGTGTAGATATTTTTGGAGAAATACACTTGCATGGAAAAAGTTGCTCGAAAAGTGATATTTGCACCCCCGGAGGACAACTGCTAAAAGGACTTTACTATTGGATAAGGGGCGGCCACTTGATATTCGTACCCAAGCTGCTGGTTAAGGGGCACACTCATCCCCTTTGTTTGAAACTGGATTTTGGTGGGAAAATAAGTTCTTCAGAAAACAGAATTAGGGTTCGAATTTTGATCATGTTCTCGGGAGATTCAAGTGCCGAAACTCATTGAGGTTGTTTATTTTGGCTCAACAGGGATGGTAATGGTCTTCGTTTGTACCAGAACTGGCTAGAATGGTGGATTTAATGATTGAATAATTCTCGGGTTTATCTTCCTGCGGAAACCCTATTAAGAATTTGGACAAGTTTGAGTGAGACTCGAGCGTTGGATTTAGTTGATTTGGGCCTGATTGGACCAAATAGGGATGGTAATGATCCTGGAATCGAGAAAATTGGGCTACAACGCGGGTTTTGGAAGTAAAACAGAGTATGAGATATACACGGGTTTCTGTTGGGATTGTTTTGGAAAGTTTGAGCGTGTTTACAGCGTGTAGGATCACTCTTAAACGTGTACCAGAGTATATTGGAATGTGTATGCAGCAATTGAACGCATGAAGAGGCAAGAAAGGAAAAAAAAAATCCCGAGATAATTTTATTTACTGCCCATCTATGGAAGATATTTTCCGGAGTAATGAGGAGTATTCTTGGTGCTGTGAAGTATAAAAAGTCTTTACTAGAGTCATAGAGGGGGATTGAGAGTTTGGGGAGTAATACAGAGCAAGATTGATCGAGTTGCAGAGATTTCATTGCTGCTGATGCTGGGAAGAACACCAAGAACATAAAACTGAAGAAGACTGTCGTTAATAACCGTGGTTTATTCTCGGTTTTGCAACAGTGCTCCGCGACTGTTGAACAGTGACAGCCACACATAATTTATATCGATCTATGTAATAGTGTATTGTTACGCCACTGCAGCGTTGCAAATATCAGTTTTGTTATATTTTCTTCTTTGTAAACACATTTTGAGCAATGAAAAACCATTTTGAGCGTGTCTACAACATGAGAAGCTAAACCCAACATTGGGACAACGGAGGAAGCTGGATTTCATCAATGTGGTAATTTGATTAATTCTTTTATTTAATTTTTGTACCGATTTTAAATGATTTATGATTTCTATTAATCAATTGTCATCTTGTTTGATAGTGTATGCTTAGTCTTAGGTACTTTTGATACACTATGCTTGTAATTTACAATTGATATTTTATGAAATCTATCCTTGGCAAAATATTAGAGTTGATATTTCTTTTGTTTGAGCGATAAATGTCTAGGATTAATTTTTGAACCACTTGAATATGAAAACAGTGAAATGAGTCCCAGTAAATTCTTCATCCTGTGACGTATTTTGTATATATTTTCCTTTTATTTTAGTTTATTAATTCTTAAAATCAATCTCATCAAGTCCGAGTGAATGACAACCTTTTTTACCACTATCTAAAATTTCATCAATTTTTGGCGCCGCCGACGCGGACTTGTTTATAGATTTGTTTTTAGGTTTTAGGTTTTATTTTTTATTTTTATTATTTTTTTTTGTTCTTTTTTACGCGTTTTGGTATTTCTTGTTTGCTTTCAGATTTGGAGCTGAGCTAAAGAAAAGAAAAGAAAAAGTGTTGAAAAGAAAAGCGAAGCCAAAAAGGAAAGGAAAGAGGAATCCAAAAGGAGTGAAAACAAAGATTTTGTACATAGTTATTTTATTTTTATTAGATTTTAATTTTTAGATTTTATTCTTTTATTTTTAGAAACTGTAATTAGGAATATATTTTTGTAATCTTTTATTTTTGGACATTTTTTTTTTATTTTTGGACATTGGACTTTATTTTTAAAATGCTAAGGAAGGGTTAGTTTAAATATAAACTGCACAGGGAAGGACGACGATTACGATACTGTCTCGGCCCCTCGGGTTCGTACACTGACATAGGAATCGGTGGCCCGAGTCGACTACAACGGTTCATCCCCCGTCTGGTACGGGAGGTAAGTTTATCAAAACACCCGCGAATCCCCTGTCAGCGGGTTTACTGTATTCCTTCGTTTGCATATATGTCGAGGAACTGAATACGGCTGCTTTAATTTCCTAGTAAAGGGCAAGGCCTGGCCATACAAGATAAGGGTTTGGATTTCATCACCGTTCTCTTCTTGCCCGCCTTAGGAAAACGATACCAAACGCAAACCCAAGCTTAAAATACTGACTAGAACGAGACCGATAGGGTAACAAGCTTAATAGGAAAGTCGTTCAAAAAATATTGATTACTCTTTTAAGCATACTTCGAAGTTCATGATGGTTTCTGTAAGTTGAATACGCCGCCTTGTAATGCCGGTGAGGCCTTGGGTATCAAAGCTCCATGAAGCTTCCCTCGTCTCTATTTAGCTTACTTTAACTCATTGATTCCAAAGAGGTTTGCTCAAATTGTAACGAATTCCCTTTCGAAAGAATAGAAGCTGGTATAGAAACAATCTAAGGGAGCCATCATGCTTTTTGTTTGCTAGATTAAATAGGCTTATTTTGGTCGAGTCAGCCTTGTTTTTGCTTGTGTAGAATTCCCTTGCAGTTAGGATGTCAAACTGGTATAGCCAATACAACGAATATCCAACTGAACAATATGGACATTACTACTATGACCATAGTGTGAATAGTGGTTGGGAATGCCAACTTTTTGAAGTTTATGGGTCATACCATGGTGATCCCAATTACTATCCACACGTGTATGAGTCATACGAGCAAGAAGATTATAATACTAGTTCTTCGTCTCTAGAGGATACAATCAAACTATTGAAAAGTACACCTTTTTATGATCCTTTTGTTCCTATTCCTTCTCTAGAAGAGTCCCTCAGGGATTTATCAGAGTCAACACGTAAGTTAGCTGAATCGACATATAAGTTAGCTGAGGTGAATAACGTAGTTATGGACGAAAGGACTGCAACAAAAACTGAATCTTTAGAAGATATCCTCAATAGATTAACTCAAAACTTAGATCCAACACTAAGGGAACTTTCTTTGGAAGAGACCCTTGAGAGGATAGCTCAGTCGACACGTAGACTTGAGTTAGAGACGAACGAAAGTATTGCTCGAAATAACTTGAATTGCCAATATAGTGTATCCAATAATACCCTTGAGAATGAACATAGTTATTCACATAATCAAGATGACGAGGTTAGAATTGGTAACACTACTTGTTTAGACGAGGTTCAACCATTTTCATATTATTATAATGACTATGATGTGGATAGTGTTGATGAAGAATCTGAAGTTTTTAGGCATAGTGATCAGGAATTTGTTACTCCAATTGAGCTTTATAATGACAATAATATTTCTGGTTCAAATCCAAATAATTTTAATAATTATTTACCTATTCAAAAGGATGAGGATTTGACTAGAAATACCCCCTTTTTAGACGATGTAGTATTTCCTTTTCACGAAGCCGATGATAGTTTTGAGGAACTAGTTTATTCTGAGAATATTGTTTTAGAGTCTAGCGATTTAGAAACATTAGACTTAAAAAAAGAAAATGAACTCGTAGAGATGAGTGAGGATGAACCTGACTTAGAAGAATCAATTGACCATTTTCAGGAAACTGATGACCTAGAAATTAGGGAAGTTGTGACTAGTCTTTCTAGAGACTCTGAAAACTCTAAGTTTTGGGGTGATTATCATTCTCCATGTGCTTTAACTCTTAGAAAGGTCCCTCACTTGGGACTTGACATATGTGCCTCAACCATTTTACAAGATTATCTTCATATACGTTTTCCTGAACCTAATGATGTCCATAAAGAAGTTCAGTTGTTAGAAACCCATCCTCTGGTTGATGTGGTTAGTCCAGGATACGATACCTCGATTGAATTTGTTTTCCCACCAAAAACTTTTTATTCAATTGTGGGAACTTATGAAAATCAAATGTGTCAAATATTAAGTTTTAAGACTAAACCTAATTACTTTAGGAGATTAGGGTCGACACATTTGTTTAAGGAAGACCACCACTCTCTTTGTGGTCAGCTGTGTGAGTCAAATCTGATTGACTTAGAGGATCCCCAATTATTCAGGTTATTGTTATGTGCTTCTAAGATCCTACTTGAGTATTTCCAGACTATACAACCTGATCTTAAGAATCCTTCTTTTGAGAAAGTCCAGCCCATGAAAACATTTTATTTAGACCCTTTTATAGAGCCTGAACCTGAGCCACAACTAGATATAGTTGTCTTAAACAAACAGTTAAATAAGGGTATGTTCGGTATCTTCATGGTCTGTTGCAATTTTCTCTTCTTTTGGGTAATACTTTTTGATCCAGATGACCCACAGTTATTCCTAAGTTCTTTATCGCTATATGATTCTCATGAGGTGACTAGTTCTTTCCAAGTCTGGCTGAATACTTTAAACTTAGCACTTCTTGGGAGGTAACCCATGCTCATGCAACACGGTAATATATTTCCTTAACTCTTTGCTTCAAGTGGTAACAGTTTCTCCTTGTTCATGCTTTTAATTTTATATTTAGAACATTGAGGACAATGTTAGATTTAAGTTTGGGGGTATGGGAGAAACTTTTTAGTTGCAGTACAAATAAATAAACTCCAGAGACTAGAAATTTATGCTTATTAAGGTTGGCACTAACCAATCTAAGTGGATGGAAAAATCTTGGTTGTAGGAGTTGAGGAACCAATCCGATTAGATGGAAACATCTATAGAGTCTATTCATAAAAGCACAGAGCTCAGGTGTTAGGAAAAAAAAAACATGGTAGTTTCGCCATGTCTCGTTGAATCCTTTTCACCTTCTGTTTTTATTTTTCTTTTCTTATAAGTGATTTGGTGGGGCACACGATTAAAGTTGTTACCATTGTTAGGGTGAAATAAAGTGATTGAGATACCCAAAAAAAAAAATGAAAAAAAAGAAAGAATTGAGACCAGACCATCAGACCAACCGGAATAAATTTTAATAAAGTCGACCACTGGTGCCCTTGTATATGCCAGTTGTGTTGACCTAGAGTTAGGATTATCACCCGCTGGTTCCCTTGTATATGCCTGCTGTGTTGATATTAGTCAGACCGGTATCTCAGTCCATTAGGATAGGTTCATCCTAGTAGTGGCCTTCAGACAAATATGGGAAATACCGTTCACCTTAGTCAACATCAAAACCATCTACGTTTTTATGTACATCCATATTTTTAATCTATCCATGTGATTGGTTGACTCCGGTTATGATGACCAGAAACTATCTGAGTAAAGATCTGTCACTTATATATGAATTTTAGTATGCTTGAGTGCAAACTCGTGTACATCAATTGGAATTTTGCATCATGGTACTTCCTCCTATAGTCAATGATTGTATGCCAACCAAGGAGATTCTTTAGTGCCTTTCAAGGTTCTACGTAGATAGCTAGGATCTGGAGTAAAGATTTTGTGGGTACACCTCTTATAAACCCTCCCGAGACATCACTCGGCCGCTAGGTTTTAACGGCTTGCTGCACGTGCTAAGTGTAGATTTTATTTTCTAGATTAGATTTGCTTGAGGACTAGCAAATAATAAGTTTGGCGTATTTGATAGACACATTTTTGTGTCTAAGTTGTCCTCAGTTTTCTGTATTATTGGTACTCGACTTTGTATTAATTTTGGTGTTTTTGTGTATGTGTAGATATTTTTGGAGAAATACACTTGCGTGGAAAAAGTTGCTCGAAAAGTGATATTTGCACCCCCGGAGGACAACTGCTAAAAGAACTCTACTATTGGATAAGGGGCATCCACTTGATATTCGCACCCAAGCTGCTGGTTAAGGGGCACATTCATCCCCTTCGTTTGAAACTGGATTTTGGCGGGAAAAGAAGTTCTTCACAAAACAGAATTAGGGTTCGAATTTTGATCATGTTCTCGGGAGATTCAAGTGCCGAAACTCATTGGGGTTGTTCATTTTGGCTCAACAGGGATGGTAATGGTCTTCGTTTGTACCAGAACTGGCTAGAATGGTGGATTTAATGATTGAACAATTCTCGGGTTTATTTTCCTGCGGAAACCCTGTTAAGAATTTGGACAAGTTTGAGTGAGACTCGAGCGCTGGATTTAGTTGATTTGGGCCTGGTTGGACCAAATAGGGATGGTAATGATCCTGGAATCGAGAGAATTGGGTTGCAACGCGTTTTGGAAGTAAAACAGAGTATGAGATATACACGGGTTTCTGTTGGGATTGTTTTGGAAAGTTTGAGCGTGTTTACAGCGTGTTGGATCACTCTTGAACGTGTACCAGAGTATATTGGAATGTGTATGCAGCAATTGAACGCATGAAGAGGCAAGAAAGGAAAAAAAAATCTCGAGATAATTTTATTTACTGCCCAGCTATGGAAGATATTTTCCGGAGTAATGAGGAGTATTCTTGGTGCTGTGAAGTATAAAAAGTCTTTACTAGAGTCATAGAGGGGGATGGAGAGTTTGGGGAGTAATACAGAGCAAGATTGATCGAGTTGCAGAGATTTCATTGCTGCTGCTGCTGGGAAGAACACCAAGAACATAAAACTGCAGAAGACTGTCGTTAATAACCGTGGTTTATTCCCGGTTTTGCAACAGTGCTCCGCGACTGTTGAACAGTGACAGCCACACATAATTTATATCGATCTCTGTAATAGTGTATTGTTACTCCACTGCAGCGTTGCAAATATAAGTTTTGTTATATTTCCTTCTTTGTAAATACATTTTGAGCAATGAAAAACCATTTTGAGCGTGTCTACAACATGAGAAGCTAAACCCAACATTGGGACAACGGAGGAAGCAGGATTTCATCAATTTGGTAATTTGATTAATTCTTTTATTTACCTTTTGCACCGATTTTAAATGATTTATGATTTCTATTAATCAATTGTCATCTTGTTTGATAGTGTATGCTTAGTCTTAGGTACTTTTGATACACTATGCTTGTAATTTACAATTGATATTTTATGATATCTATCCTTGGCAAAATATTAGAGTTGATATTTCTTTTGTTTGAGCGATAAATGTCTAGGATTAATTTTTGAACCATTTGAATATGAAAACAGTAAAATCCTGAGTCCCAATAAATTCTTCATCCCGTGACGTATTTTGTATATATTTTCCTTTATTTTTAGTTTATTAATTCTTAAAATCAATTTCTTCAAGTCCGAGTGAGTGACAACCTTATTTACCACTATCTTAAATTTCATCAAAAGTACGGGATGATCAAACCGTAAATATATCTTCGGCTAGGACGATCTAACCGTAAACATATTTCCAGCTAGGAAACGAAAAAAACATGGTTGGAAAAAGTAGTTACGGTGGGCAAAGTCCCAACCAAAACATTCATCATTCTAATAATTTCTGCAGAAACAAGACTTCTTACAGATAGGAAAGTCCCATCCGCATAAAGGAACTCACGGTTAGGATCTCAATATTTATCAACCATAGAAGTACATTACGGTTGGAAGTTCTTCAAGTCCCATCCGGGAGTATTGGCTTACGACTAGGACGATATGAAATCTTAGCCGTGATCATTTCAGAAAACATTCATCAATCTAACATATTTTTCCAATCTAACACTAAAGTAACTGATTTTTTTTTATTTTTAACTAGTAGGAGGCATTCGTGGTGGATTCGCTGGTGTTTGGACAAATTGATTCTCCAAATTTCCATTAAAGACATCGATAACTTGGCCTGCTTTATAACCGGAGTTCAGTTAGCCTGATCTTGTTGTCATCTTGAGAATCAACTTTAATTGTTTGATGAAACAATGGACAAGAGAGGAACATCGGTTTAGGTTTTGTTTTGTTTTCTTGGGAAGAAGAAGGGGGAAGAGTTTAGAATAAGAAAGAATGTGTTGTTTGATTTTGATTATAGGTTTTGTATTAGGTTTAGATTTTGATTTAAGTTAATTTTATTAGGTAAGGGACAATCTGAGTTTTCAGCCTCATTAGGTCCTACTATCCATTTTTTTGGGAATACCCAAATCCTATGTATCCCCAATAATAAGATTTGTTATCCTTGGATCATTATTTTGGACAAATGGTTTGCGCTACCTGAAAAAGTGGTTGGTGCTAAAACCATATATCCACAACCTTTTAGGTATGGGGGTGTTATTGCATAATAGCTAAGTGGTGGTTTTATCTTTGAATTTTTAATACTGGACAACCCAAACGGCAAACTCATTTGATAGCGATTGATTCCGAGGATAATTTGAATAATTTTGACCTTGAAATTTGTTTGTTTGATTGTATTCAATCGAAATTAGTGAAAAAATTAATTGATTATCTCAAAGTATCTCTCAACAGAAAGAAAACATGAAACCGTTATGACCGAGAAAAAACTCGAGAGAAAGATAGAGAGTTGGATCGGCTTAATCCGGAGAAGATGAGAAACAAAATTCCTCGCCATTTTTGTGTCATATATATTTTGAGCTCAATTCTTCCAATCTAAAGAACATAATTCATATTTTGATATTATTTTAGTGATTTAGTATCCACTTGCTTGAATCATTCTTCTAATTGTTTAGATTACCACCTATTTCTTACTGATTTATTTGATATTTCCTTGGAACAAGAGGAAAACGATTTATCTTCTCCATCTAGGCACAAGAAGATCAGGTTGTCGGAATATTCTTTCGTTCGTCTAAGATAACAATACAGAAGAAGTTATTCTTCAAATATTTTAGTAGGAAGACAAGTGATAGTGGAATTAAAGTATGATCTTGCAGTCAGAGGAGATTTTACATTCAGTAGATCAGTACCTTGGCCTGAAAGGTCCTTCATAATTAATGGTCTTTGATCTCTTATTATGCTGTCAGACTATGAACAATTTGTTTTAAAGAAAGGTATGGATAAATATGGGATAAGGGACACATTCGAGGATTAGGGCAACATCCCCTTTTGATGCTTAGTGAATTTAAGCTGCATGAAAATTTATAGCGCAAACAATTTTTCTTATTTTGAAAACCAGATCGACCCAGTAAAATCATGAACCATTTTTTGGGACCTTCCCATTTCTGGGGGGACCGTCCCATTATTTTAGCTAAGGTCATTACAATATTTTTTTTGATCAAAATTATGAAGTAAATCTTAAAGACCCTTATCTCGGTATTTTTGTTAATGACCAAAGTACTTTGTATTAGGCTCCCTTGTATCTGGTCAAGGTCAATTACAAGGGTGATTTTTTTTCTTTCTTTCTGGATCCGACTTAAATCGTCTGGCTTATGTGAATTTGACTCACAAACTTCTCACTTAGAAAATATGTTTGTTTTTTGAGTCAGACCTGACTCAAGTGACTAAATTTTTTGGGATAAAAAATACCCTTGTACATATTTTAGACCATAAATGTGACGGATTGGAAAATAATGCAAAGCGCACCAGGGTGCGCAAACCATAACTTCCCCGATGCGCCACTCTGATACTACATACCGGGCCTTAAAACTAGGAAAATGCACGCCCATTTCCCCTTGCAAGCATGCTTAGCAAGCATGTTGCTTAATTTAGCTTCCACACCGTTCCAACATACCACAAAACAAGGGTATACAGCCTTGAAGGCTATGGACGATGCACCTTGCATGCATCACTGGCTTCTGAACTCTTTCCAAGCATAAGGCACACCTTAGACCTGCACACATGTCATTGCATCCTATTTTTAGCTTCTTTACTTAGCTTAGGCATTGTTGAAAGCCCGCACCGATATTGCTCATGCCAAGGGTACATTTATCAGGCTCATGCCGTACTTTTCTTAGGCTTATGCAAGCTCCGCTACTTGCATTCCCAATACGTCATTGGTGTATGCCTACGTCGAACGCATGTACAGGAAGTTTAAGCATCCAAGGAATGGATTGCAACTCGCCTCATCAAGTTTGGCCACAATCATCTCTCGCATCGCAATACCGAGCCAGATGATATGAGAGGCCAATATGCCTCAATCATCTCGCAATTAGATGATATGAGCGACAATGTGCTGGACCGGCACTCATTGCGGCTGCCTACTTTCCATTCCCTACACTAAAAGGATCAAGCACAGACCGTAGTTCATCCCTGAAGGGGTAACAACTTAAGCCAACTCGTTTTGCAAGGATGTGGCCAAGCAATAATAGCCTAGTCTGTTTAAGCCATTCCATGTGATGGCATCATATGCGTTATTTGCAAGGCTACACAGCTATAAATGAGGCCTAAGCATCATTTATGATCTTCTGGCTAAGCTATGAAGCTTACGTGTACGTACATAGTCAACTTATGCACCTTCAACCAACTACCCCTACCTATATATATCTTATTGACATTTTTACAACTTAAACCGGGAGACCGGTTTGACATTCACCAAGTCACATTTTTGAGGTGCCTGCTTCACTATTCATGGTCGTTGTCATGTACTTATGAATAACCGACAATGATGGTTGTGTTTTCATTTTGTCCCATGGGCTAATTCCAATATTGCTCTATGATTGTTATGTTTTACCTCGGCCATCCTGCTCTGGCATATTGCACCACTGTTGTGTAATATTACAACCATGAAAATTGTACTCGACCAACCTGCTCTGGCCTAATGCATCATTGTGCTGCGATAAATCACGTAATGTACCATCAATGGTGCAATATTGGCCCTAGGCCAATATGCTCAACATAATGCGTCAATTTGACGCAATATTGGCTTTGGCCAATATGCCTTCACAATACGCCATACTTGGCGCAAAGATTAATTAATAAAATGATCTAGTTGGTGATAGGTGTCTAAAACACCTAATTTTATATCTAATATTTATGCTTTCTTTGCTATTATCCTTGTGAATTGCATCTCTTATGTTTACTTTTGAGTGTTTAGGTACTTTGGAGTCATTTGGAGCAAAAGAAGGAGAAAGCGTACATTTGGAGCGTAAAGGCCAAAAAGATCAATTGGCGGGCGAAATATATTTGGAGCCCGCTAGGTTGTGCGACAAGGAGGTGAAGAATGAACTGGCAGTTCCTCAAAACTGACATTTGAATTGAGAAAGGAATTAGGGTGTCAGTCCTTCGAAACCGACAAGCTGGAATGAGCTGGTTACCCCTTATCTGCCGGACCTGGGTGGATGTATCCACCTTCATTTCTTACACAACCTTGAAATCAAGAGAAATCATCTCTCCATCATTCTCGTCTGTTATTCAGAGAGGAAGGAACCCTCAGATATGGTAGAGATTTCGATCAAAGTAATTCAAGCTGTTGTCATCATCAACAGAGAATTTGAAGAAGATTCAAAGAAAATTGAAATAGAAACTAGGGTTTGTTGGTACTGTCGATTCGAGAAAGAAAAGGGATCGAGTTCGATTCAAGCAGGGAAGACGGGTTTTTGATGAGTTAGGAATTTGGGTTTTGCCGCCATGGATGTTACAAGGGTTTGAGGACAAGATTACAAGGAAATCAGGGTACGGTGATCTCTGAGAAGAGAAGAATTCTCCGTTGTTGCTGCTGCTGTCGAGTTGAAATTCAAGGGTTTCATGGCTGAACAGAAGGATATTATGGAGCTGTGAATGATTTACAGGCTAATTGAAGATGGGAGAATTGATGAATGGGCTTGACTGGGAAAGATGATTTGTATGAATTGCAGTTCAAGCTGGTTTGTGGTTGCAATGGAGATGTAGATGATTTGAGGCAGTGATGGTTGAAGAATGTATGAATTGCGGGAATGGCTCTGTGATCGAGAACGGAGTTGTTGCTTTAAAGAAAGGGGAAATGGTGAAGTTTGTATTAGCTACAACTGATGGCTTTGAGGAGATGGATTGCAGGTGGCCTGAGGAGATGAGAATGAATGGAAGATGTAGAGTTTAATGAACTGCAATGGAGCAATACCAGATGATGTGAAGCTGCAGCTGGAATTAGCATGGTGTCCTGAGATGGAGCAGTTCTGGCATGTGAACGAAGTTGTGTCAAAGAATGGGTGCAGATGGTATATGTTGCAGGTTAACTGAAGGTCACCAAGAATGGAATTGTGATATCGCAGTATGGAGATTCCTGGATTACAAGAGGAATGGAGCTGAAATAGGTGGTGATGGAACTGAAGTAGGGACGATGAGCAGTAGATGCTGTAGTTTGTCACAGGAAATCAAGGCTCATAGACGCAGTGGTTTGTGGTCATAGTTCAAGCTCAGTTGGTTCGAGGGTTGATGAGATGCAGTTGCTAGAGCTGGAGGGCTTGAGGTAGAGCTTATGTTGCTGGTAGGAGTGCAAGGAGAAGGTTACAAGTTATGATGTTGTGCTGGTGGATTTGGTCATGTTGAGCTGTATGGAAGTAGATGGAAGCAACATATGGTGGTACTGTGTTCTTTGAAGTGTTTACGGAAATGAAATGGAAGGCTTGATATCGAAATAGGATGGTGGTCTTGCTGGTGGTACAAGAAGCTACAGTTGCAGTGACTTGAGCATGATTTGTATGAATGCAGTTACAAAGATGGTGGTCCTGTGGCAATAGTGAACAGGCAGTAAGAAGGTGTTGGTCTTGTTGCCGGTGCTTAAATGGTTTGTGCCGAGTTGATTGCAGTCAAGATAAGCTGGAAATGGTGGTGCACAAGCAGGGAACAGAAGTGCTGAATAGATGAATGTTAGGAGTTGTATATGAATGAATGATTGTGGAGGGAAGAATCAATAAAATGACCTGGAACTATTTGGCCGGGAACATGCATATACATGGGTGACTCTGCCTGAATTTCACCCTGGCGAGTTAACTCAGTGATTCGATCCGACTCAGATGACCCGGTTCGACTCGGATGGACTTGGACCTGTTTTGACTGGGCTTCACTTGCGGGCTTCACTAAGGACTGGTTTTTGGCAGAAGGGTGCGATCTAAATTGCAGAGTGTATAAAAGGGATTATCTTTATCTCTTCTGCTAATTTTTTGGTTCTAGGGTTTTATAAATGGAAACTCTTATTTTTCTTCTTGTTATGAACTCCATGAACATGAACATGAACATGAACTAGATTATTATTATTGGTTATGGAATAATTGGATTTCACATAATATGCTTTTTGATATGATAAATTAGTTTTCTGTCTATGCTTTATCGTTTATGATTCTCTATTGATATTGTCTGATGATTTGAATACTTGTTTGATCGAGTCGCGAATCGGTTGATTTTGTGTTCAACTCCATTGCTAGATTAGGATTTATTATACGCAAAAGTGGTATATTCCTGATTACAAGTAGCATAATTGTGATTATTGCTTGTAGTGATACATCCTAGTAGTCACATGTGAGTCATAACCTTTGTTAAATCGGATTAGTGCTTTTACACGTTCGATTGCTTTGATTGGCCTGATTTAGAGCTTAATGCATCTAGGGAATTAAACTTGATTAGTGCTTTTACACGTTAGGTTGTTCTCTTAGGTAGAATTCATATTCGCATCTTTTAATGTGTTTGTTGATGATAAGAGGAAATTAGCGGGATATTCTTGCGGTCAAGGTATTTTAGGGCCTTTGATAAAAGTTGAGATTAAAATTCAATTCTAGTTATTGTGTCGTAAACATGTTGGTGATTGGAGACGAAATACTTAACCAATATCTTCACATATTTGCATGCATGCTTTGCTTTGTTTGCTTTTAGTTTAATTTCCTTTACATAAAATCAGAAAAATCCCCCATTTGTTTACATAAGAAACCGAAACAGACGACAACCTAGACCTCTCTGTGGGAACGATCCTTTCTTGCCCTTGCTTCATTATATATTTTGAGTAGTAAGAAAGTGTAATTATTTTTGATGCCTACGACAGCGATCAAATTTTGGCGCCCCTGCCGGGGAGGAAGCAGTTGTCACTTGTTTTTGGTTTCTTATTTTTGTTTTTTGTTTTTTTTAATTTTGTTTTTGTTTTTCATATTCTTTTGGTTCTTAACATAGTTTTGAGAACTCTTGTTTTAGGTACATATTATGGACAGAGCATATTGGAACAATCATTACGGCTTTCTACCTCAACAACATGACAACTATCATCGTTATGGGGGAGTACAATCAAAACCAATCCTTTGGTTATGGTCAATACTCCACGTACCCTTTTAGTTATTCTCATACATTCCAACCTTCTTACAGTGGGTATGTAAGTGAGCAACCACAAAGAGGGGATGATACTTGTGCTGATATTAATATTTTTTTCTAGTTTGGTAGATGAGATGCAATAATTTATGGTCAGCATGGAGTCAGTTTGTAGACAACCATGCATGGAACCAGTTTCATCGACCGAATGTGCTCATAATATGTTTGGACCAATTTCTGATCGTAGTTATGATCATTCACCCATTCAAAGGGAAGATAATTGGCCCAACAATGACGGAGTAAGTATTTCAGATTCTACTTGTGCCTTGTCAAACAAGTTTTATAACCAAATGGAACACTATATTCAGAATTTGGATGGATCACTCCAAGAGCTTCAAAGAGGTGTTTCCGACGTAAGAAAGGGCATTGATGAATACAAAGAGGAAATGGAAAGTTGTGTTGAAAAAGACCAACCTTTGGAGATATTTGATGACATTAGTGTAGTTGACTCAACTCTTGATCTTTATAATGATCAAGCACCTATTCAAAAGGTATATGAGTATGACGAAACTAGTGTTTTACAGAATTTCCTTGCAACAAGGTTTGAGTCTAACGAAGACGATTATGTTGAGAATGAGACTGCATTAAGTAATATTGTGGAAGACCCAATTGAACCTACAAAGGATTGTAATGATGATGTTGATGTCGAGACTTTGGTTAAGGCAGAAACGGATGAAGAATGGTTACAAGGTTTGATAGAGGACCATGATATACAAGAGGTGAGTAATACACTTGAATTCTCTAAGGATCAAGAGAATACCATAACACAAGAGTTGCAAGGTTTGTCTTTGCCTATTAATCCATCTCTTTTACCTCATATTGGCTTGAATATATGTGCTTCAAGAATATTTTTAAATGACTGTATTTCTTGATATCCGCCATTAGAAACATTTGATTCTTATACTATACAAGTTTGCAAAGAAGAAACCATAGAAGTTCCTGAATTTTGTGTTCTTTATACACTTCCAAGTGTGGACAAGAATAAGTGTGGGGGGAACTTCTATTGGGCTATAACTTCACTTTTGCTTTATAGTACTAATATTTGGGTGAAGCTAGTGTTTGCAAAACAGGTTACATGGAAGGATCCCCAACTTTTCACATTATTGGTGTATGGGGAATTCGTCTTGCAAGTCGGGCTGACGACTTTAAACCAAGCGCTAAATGGGAGTCAACCCATAGGATGAGTATTTCTTGTCTTGTTTTTATCTTTTTCTTGTCTTGTTTTTATCTTTTTCTTGTCTTGTTTTTACTTTTTATGATTTCTTGTCGCATATCAATATAAGATTTCCCACCTTGACTTTCTTTGGACGATTCAATTTATATTGAGGATAATGTAAAGTTTAAGTGTGGGGGAGTGGTTAAGCATTTGTATTGTAAATTTTTCAACTTTTTTTTGTAAATTAGTGAATAAAAACTCCAACTTGTAGTTAGTTTAGAGTCACATAGTATACATGTCGCTAAGATTACATCGAGATTCTCATAAGAGTGACTGAACTTAGAGATGACAGAGAACATGATCGGGTTTCTTGCTTGTAGGAGAGTTAAAGTTGGATTTAACCATGCCAGTGGAAAACAAGGTGCAGACTGAATTCGGTAGTATAATTGTGGTCCCCTATAGTGGAGACTACCCATGTTACATAATGTGAGGCACCGACCTTCAATTCTTTGTAAGTGTCTAAATTGTGCTTTTAGAGTGTGTGTCACCGTACGTTAATTCCGGGTAGAATTGTGAGCTACCCAACCTCCCACCAATAGAAGCACTACTTTGATCTCTTGAGTGCTATTTTGTCAATCATGATGGGGACATCGAATTGCTAACTTACATACCACTTGTAATCTTGTTCGCAGTTAGCACCATCCACTTTATCTCTCTCTACACCAACAGGTCCATAGAAACACCATCATCATCAACAAGAGGAGCATCACAAATTCGAAGGAAAGTTGAAGACGTTCAAGGTTTACAAGCAACGGTGCAAAAATGAGCAGATTTCAGATTCAAGTAAAGCAACAAGACAATGAGCAGAATTTTTACAAGTTTAAGACTATTGTACAAGAGCGAAGATTATCAAGATGAGAGTTCAAGAAGTTTGTGATATTGAGACATACAAGTTGTGAAGAATTGAGCGGTAAAGTACTTACACCATGGCCATTTGTACTAATTTTATTTTTATTCTCAGTTTGTGTTTATTTTTCTTGTCTAATTAAAAAAAAAAGAAAAAAAAAAAAGGATTTCATCATCAAGAGTTGAAGACCGAAGACGAAGTTCAAGATTCTACGAAGTTCAAGATTTCATCATCAAGAGTTGAAGACCGAAGACGAAGATGAAGACAAGGATTGAAGACCGAAGACGTTTCTATGGATGTTGTGAGAGTGGTGCTAACTGCACGTCGAATGGATAACGAGGTAAGTAAGCATATTCCCACCTTCGTTAAGTGGTTGATTTCCTTTCTTAGAGATCGTCAGAAAAATGATAAAAAGATGTGGGTTTTCAAAACAATTCTGAGGGTTTGGCCTTCCTACCATTCAAGGTGTCGCAGGATTCTCTCTTCACTCCTACCTGGACACATGTGTGACCCATAAAAGTTGTTTATTATTGAGAGCAACTTCATAAAACCCTTTCTTGTGAGGCAGAGTCGAGACTTTCGATCACTCCGAACCCGAATTTCTTTCGATAAGGGATGGTTATTTCTCTCTCAACTTTTAAGGATGAGATTGTGATCATATATGTGTCTAACTTCTTATGACTAGTGTGCAGAATCTCTATGTCTTCATAGCGCGTTGGATGTTATCATTACGGAGAACTTGTAAGTTGGAAATATAGGTTTTGTGGGTATATCTCTAGTAAACCCTCACGAGACTATAACTTGTCCACTAGGGACACCTATGGGTTTAAAGGATTATTATACATGCTAAGTGTGACCGTAGCCTCGACGACACGGAGTTGTATGTATGTTTTAGAATTGTTTTGTTTGATTTGCTCGAGGACTAGCGAAGTCTGAGTGTGGGCGAATTTGATAGGTGTCTAAAACACCTAATTTTATATCTAGTATTTATGCTTTCTTTGGTATTATCCTTGTGAATTGCATCTCTTATGTTTACTTTTGAGTGTTTAGGTACTTTGGAGTCATTTGAAGCAAAATAAGGAGAAAGCGTACATTTGGAGCGTAAAGGCCAAAAAGATCAATTGACGGGCGAAATATATTTGGAGCCGGCTAGGTTGTGCGAGAAGGAGGTGAAGAATGAACTGGCGGTTCCTCAAAACTGACATTTGAACATGAACTAGATTATTATTATTGGTTATGGAATAATTGGATTTCACATAATATGCTTTTTGATATGATAAATTAGTTTTCTCTCCATGCTTTATCGTTTATGATTCTTTATTGATATTTTCTTATGATTTGAATACTCGTTTGATCGAGTCGCGAATCGGTTGATTTTGTGTTCATCTCCATTGCTAGATTAGGATTTATTATACGCAAAAGTGGTAGATTCCTGATTACAAGTAGCATAATTGTGATTATTGCTTGTAGTGATACATCATAGTAGTCACATGTGAGTCATAACCTTTGTTAAATCGGATTAGTGCTTTTACACGTTCGATTGCTTTGATTGGCCTGAATTCATAGAACTTAATGCATCTAGGGAATTAAACTTGATTAGTGCTTTTACACGTTAGGTTGTTCTCACTACACCAAAACATCTATTCTGTGGCGTTTATAAACGTTGCTCATAATTTGTGCAACGGAAAAAAACGTTGGCAAAACGGCGTTGCGCATTAATGTGCAACGGATAAAATCCGTTGTACAAATTAATTTGTACAACGCTTATATACGTTGCACAATTGATTGTGCAACGGTTTAATTTTCTTATTTGTGCAACGTATAATTTAATTTGTGCAACGGTTATATTTATAGAATAACACTTTTGTGGGTCCCACCGTGATTTTCTGTCGACGTTTTGTTTATTTGGTAGAAGTTACATCCGTTGCTCATTTCAGGTGATATGTGCAACGGATAATTTTCTCACGTATATATACGTTGCAAAATAATTTTCAGTTTAAAAAAAAATATCGCCGGCAGAAATTCCGGCAGATTTTCTGCTCCTGAATTACAATCGATCAAGAACAATTATTGATCATCACAATCCATCAAGAACGATTGACACATCAACAGAGTAGCTAGATAGATGAACCATAAACCCATACAATATAAAACAACTTATTCAAAATCCCAAATTTTATAATTAAACTTAAGTTTCTGAAGTAAGTATTGTTATGTTTAACAAATCTATATGAGCTCAAAATCTCAATTGAATGCCAATCAAAATTCTAAATTGGTATGAAGGAAGGTATTAGGAAGTAGGTAAAGAGATCTTACACATGTAAACAGGATGAAATGCTTGAAGCAAGTATTGAGATGAGCCTCCTCTTTAAGACTCACAATCTTCTAGAAATGTGAATGATATATGTGGGCATACACACGGAACAAACGCTTGAATATCGTCTTTACAACGTCTCTATAATTTGGAAGGAAACGGTATTCCTGAAAAATCATGAGTGAGCAAGCCAATATGAGACCCCAAACAAAATGATCAGTAGGCTAAAGATATATCACACTAAACGTACCAAGCTTTTGAGCAAATATGGATTCGTCATCAATCCGAGCTTCAATCCAGTCCATGAAGTACTCAACATACTTTGGAGCAGATACTTCAATAGGCTTCTTTACTTGTACACCATCTGCCCACCTGGTTGAAGAAATCCACAGCTGAAAAATGAATCAACAATCATGCTTCAGCTAAGATTTTAATTATATAATGCTTTGCAACAAACATTGGGAAGACAAGAATGATGCATTCCTTGTGCATAATTTTAAACAAAAGGATTTAATGCTCGTAAGGGTTAGCTTTCCAACAAACAGAACAACTTCAAAGAGTTAAGATGCGCCACATAAAGGATGGCCTTGCAGAGGGGTGGCCTCTGGAGCTACTGTTGCACGAGGAATTATCAAAGCGCATTGACTCTATGGCATATAACACCACAACTAAGGTAAGAATATAGTAGTTTCCATCGAGGAGAATATTACTGCTTACTGCGAGACATTCATTTGCATCCTCTCCTGGAGGAAGTCGTACGGCTTCCCTCAGATCCCCACTACCCAAGGTGGAATCGAAGTGCTTTCTTAGTTGTGCACCCTGCAGAGGATCAAATTTCAAGTGAAAATAAGCTCCAACAAACATAAGTTATGCTCTACAATGCTATATGCAAGGTGATAACGACGCTTGAAAGATGCTGCAATGATGATTTCTGTATCGCTGTCAAATTATAATATCACTCAAATTAGAAACACGGAGTTGAATTACCTTCACTTGCTTTATTGTTCTTAGTTTGTATAACAACTACCCTGCACATGGATAGAAAGCAGCTTCTAACCATTACATTGAGTCTAAACTACATCTTAAGGAAAAAAAGTTGAAATTCAAATTGAAAGAAGGGAGTGACAAACCTGGGAGATCACCACAGGCTATTCGTCTTCTAGTTGCGACATCCCATTTAATTAAGTAATTGTCCAATAGCTTCACACCGACCGGTTAGCATGGAGTTGAACTGCCACCTGAAAAAGGAAAGAAAATAACAAGAATATACACCCACCTTTTCCCTCTTCCTTTATCCGGGCTTGGGACCGGCAACGCATTCGCATTGGCGGAGTTAAAAGGGGTTGACCATCAAAAACAACAAGAAGCAAAATATATATATATATATAATCCATTAGGCACAGAAAACTACAAACAACTATTAAAGACAGAGTAGACATATGCATAGTCTGTCTAATCTTCCTACAACCAAAAAACACCAAAAAGAAAGAAGTCTGTAGGATCCGCCATTGTGTTAGGCAATCTTCGTAAGTCAAAAAACCAAAAAAGAGAAGTTTGTAAGATTCGCCATTGTATTGATCAATCTTCCTTCAGTCAAAATACCCAAAAAAGTAGTCTATAGTGTTATTCTAGCCCGATCTTAAAAACTTAAACTAACTGCAGGTTGAAGCCTATTCACACCCCATCTCACAAAAGCAGGTAGTGATAGCTGTTTTAAGAAGTGATAATCATCTCCTTGAGGGGGATCCCAAAGACTTGCTGATCGGTCATACACTTCCTCGACATAGACTTTCCTCTCATTCGGCATCACCTTTACACAATGTACGTATTCATCATCTTGCTCAACCGTCTCCTTTATACTCCCTAATGCAACAACCTTACCTCTATTGTTTAGCAGCTCAACTTGCCCAGATCTAACCAGACGAGATACAATTTCCTCATTATCCAAAACACGATGACTTCCACCAACAGGATAAGTTGTGGACCCTTTTTCTGGGCTAGGAGTGACTGTTCTAGGAGTGTTGGTGGTACCTGCCGGTGCAGACCCATTATTAGCTCTTAGTAAATCTAATATCGCCTGTGAACAAGAACAACTTAGATTTAGCACATATCATTTAATGTGTATAAAACTTATTTACTGATACACGACAAGTAAGATGAGAACACTTACATCGACTTTACCATTCAACGACCCCACTGCGCCTTCAACACCACCCATTCTTGAACCCAAACTAGTAATTTCAGTTTGCATTGTGTTCATTTTTTCCTCATTTTGGGACTGTCTTGTTTGATGAGCAGAATGCGCAACCGCTACCACCTGAGCATGCTTCTTAGACATACTGGATGAGTAGCCACGAACACCATCTTTTCGGTTTGCTCCAAACACATCTTCTAGTACTTCTGAAACCACGGTGCTTTTGCTACTACTTGTTCCTGCTTCTTGATGCTTCGCTTTAGCTTCTGATACTTTCTTCTGTAATTTCATAATTGAAACTTGGTGGTTATCATCAACAAACCAAGAGATAGTAGCAGTCAAATAAGTGTTGTTATGCACGTTACTTGAGAGTAAGAAACAAATAATACTTACATGTGGCTCGAGCGCACTAGGATGCACACTCCCATCACGCCGCTGGTGTCCCAACAACCACTTGTCTGTAGTGTCTTTTGGTATTTGTAGAATGCACGAATCATCCTACAAAAATGGTTTATCATATTAGCACTACCGAGAACCTTTATCGTTATACTAACCATTATTTATAGATCAAGCTTCCGTTATGAAGCTCATTTTAGAATCCTTAGGGCGATGGAAAGATTTAATCCGTTTAGGACTCGTCCAACACGTCCACGACGCTAATCACAATACCTTGTAATAGAATTGAGGGAGTTCAATGTAAAATTATGATGATGTGTAGGTGATATTGTTATGAATTTCAAAATATTTATGAAAATCGGAAGTTTTAATTGATGATCTAACTCTCATGAAAAGAAACTCAACAAACTCATATTGAGAAACCAAATTATACTACTCTAATGAAACTTACAAAACAACCTCCAATACATGTTAACCGATTACGAATAATCGAGTGGTTTGTTCAACTTTACTCTCTCTTGTAAAAGTACGCATCAACGGCCATATTTTCAAAAAAAGAGATTCCCATCTATATAAGTTCTTTTCTTATTTATGCACCAAACAACACATATATAGCATTGTGTATTCTACAAATAGATTTTCCAAGTTCTCTTGTGAATTCATTGTATATCTCAACTTACAAGCATGGCAACGTTTGACGCAGATGAAGATTTGGTCATTGTGAAAACATGGTATCGTGAAACAAGACGTGAAGATGTCTTTAACACCCGAAGTCTTTTGGGCGAGGGTATATAGCCAATTTGTGCGAGAGTATGGAAATCTAAAGCAAAGATCACTCCAACAAGTTCATGATCGTTTCCGACTTGTCCAAAAAGGGGTAAATGATTACATAACGATACAAAAGAGGATGTTTAACACTAGCCACTTAAGCCGATCCAACAATTTGTAAGTATAACGCTCGGGTGTTTAATCTTTCTTACTAAAACGAAGTTGACATTAATTTATGTTTGTTTATATAGGAGACACTCTTCACTTTGGAAGTCTCCGTTAACAAAAAGATAAATGTTTTTCGATGGTTACAATACTACCGATTCTCGGGAAGATTTTCACCTCAATCGGAAGTTTATGCAGTATGTTGTCTACCGACAGCTTTTTGTCACTATGGTGACAATCCAATATGTTGTCTACCGATTCTGGGAAAAATTTACGTTTATTTTTTTGTCGAGTATGGTGACAATCGGATATATAATATGTAATCTACCGATTCTTTCAGTTGTTTTATCGGCCTTTTAATCGGAAGATAAGTTCAAAAAGTTAATAACCGATTATAATATTGATTGATGGATAATCGATTGATATATTAAAAATATAACTACCGATTATAGCTTTAGACTTCACAATATTTTCCACAAAATTCCAAAAAAAACATGTACAAATAGGGCTTTCCAAAATACATCTTTCAAACATAACAATCATTGATCTTCATCATCCGAGGAAACCAATTCCAGTAGGCCTTCCGGGAAATCCACCTTCATGACGCGATCCCAATCCAACATGTTGGTCTCATATTGTTTCAACCAATCGTTACAATGATTATTTGTAATCGTTCCAACCATCCAACGGAGGTAATGGGCAATCCCTCTTTACTCTTAAACCGATAAAATGCATCTCATTCACAAATGCCATAACAATTCTTCTATCTTTAACCGATTCTTCGCAAACCGTCCTTGTAGGTGTAAACGTATAAGAATGTCCATACCTAGGAGGAACAAAGAAATGTACCACGCAATTCAAAGCGTCCGCTAAGAGATATCCACATTTAGGCATTGTCATCCAATACTTGGATCCAATTGTCTTCAATCCCTTTCGGCACTTTACACGCGCAACAAAGTCTTTGAACTCTAGTTCTTTGTTGTGCCTATCTCCTTCCTTCATCATCTCCATATAGAAATCCTTGTCCTTTATTAGTTGTACCGCCATCTTAGTTCTTAAATTTTGCCATTGGGTGACATCTTCGTTCACCGCCTCTCCAAAGTAACCAATTTGTTCCGAGGCGACGTGAAACCCGCAATTGCCATCCCCATCAACCTCGTCGGTGGACAAAACAAATGGAACAATGAGTGGAGGGAGTTGTTTCATATACTCTTCTATAATCGTAATAAACTTACCTAATGCGCTCATCCTCTTCCTTCGACCTCTTGGTACCCTTCCTTGGTTTTTTAGCTTGGAAATGGCGATGGCAATTGTGTCCGAGGTTGCATTGAATGTTTATATTTCTTGTTGGCATATGAGCATCGCCCATCAAAATATATCCGATTATTGATAATCGAGAGATATGTTACTAAATTAACTACCGAATATATGTCGTTCATGTCATTCAATGCATGCGAGAAATCGGTGTATGCACGTAACATGGATAACATGGGTATTAGAGTTTGTTAACAACATACCCGTATGTTTGATGAATCGTTAGCTTCGATCTCGGGTGATTCTCCATTTTCTTCCATGAAAGTGGCTTGTTTTCAACATATACCCACTTCTTCTTCTTTTTTTTTCTTCTTCTTCTCTCACTCAATCGGGAATTACCTCACGATGAGTCAAAATTTTTTTCGACCCGACTTGAATTGGCGGCTTACGATTATGGCATTCTTGCGATCGTCTCGGTTTCTTCTCATGATCAACAAACTCATGCCAAAAATTCCGATTAATCCCGTTGGAACTTTATCTCTCCAAGATTCCCAAAGTTCTTCTCATGATCAACAAACTCATGCCAAAAATTCCGAGTAAGTTCTAGTGGTTCCTAGTGGTTCCGGTACTTCAGTGTCTTCCTCCGGTACAACAGACCCATCCTCAGATAATGCAGGCCTCTTCTTTGATCTTTTCTTACTTACTCCTCTGACCATATCCCTCAAGTCATTCTTATGTCTCCGGTACAATGATGGAAATCCTGTTACTATAATAGGGCGGCAAATATCTGGTTCGATAGGAAATTCAAACTCCCCCTGAAATACAATTTATGTTGATAAACACTAACTACAATAACATCAATCGTGGTAGAAATAAAAATGTCAACAATTTCAGGAATAAAATAAATACCAATAAAGCTTGCCAAACATCATCTATGAAATTAAGAGGCACGAGCCTCCAGTCAGTGAAGTTAATAGGAATATGAATTCTTATGAACTCTCCTGCTCTAGTAGATAATTTGGTAGCACTCTCTCCGACAGGCTTCAAACTGTCGTCAAATGTGATGCAATACTTCGGTTTAACTGAAGAACAGCTTGACATGTTTTGCTGTGATCTTTGAATCTCTAGAAGAGCTGGACATGTTGTACTGCAAAGAGAAATATGAAGTATTAGTAAAATCACGATGAAGGAGCAATATTCGGACCCAATAAAAATCAAACTACAAAGAGCATAAAGCATTTCATGATATCATCGTACGCCAAAATCACAATAAACACAAAATTTTTGTGATCTTCCTGTTAAAGAAAGCAAAGATACATTCTGACCCAATAACAAAAATACAATTACAACATAATCAACATTTAACTACTGCGTGTTACTAGCAAAGATTTCAAATGGGGTTCATCCTGAAATATCGACTGGAATTCTCCGAATTCGGGCTTCAATAAGTCATCCGCTAGTCTAGTTATCTTCCTTGGAGATTGAATTACAACAGACCATTCAGGGTCCTCCAAATCTGTCGAATAAAACACTTGAGATGCCTCAAAGTCGAGTATGGCAGGTTCATCAAAGTCACCATCTGAACTTCTGAAATTATTCAAATTAACCAAGACCAAGTTGGAATCCGGACACATTTTACACCCGCGACTCTTGTTCTCGACCTTCACCCAATCGCAGTAAAACACCACCTCTTTAAACTCTGTGTAGTCAAGCTCTAATATCTGTTTAACCACACCATACCACTTGGTCACACCATCAACGAGGTTTTTATCTTTACTACTTGCCCTATATGTTGTAGTTGCTTCCATACAAACACCACTATCTTGTGCGAGGCGACTTGACTCATTTGACTTGGATGAGAAGGTATAACCATTGACCCTGTACTTGTTATATTCCTTTGCTCCAACAGGCCCTTTTACATAACGCCACAATTTGGAGTTCATTTTGCGCTCTTTCACCAACTGGAGCATTACAAGACTTTTCAGTTACAATGAATATATAAAAAACTGACGAGCAAATAGGAAATCAACCAAGTCTCAAAATGGTTACCTTATTATACAACCATTTTATGAAATTTGTTTGTCTGTGTATTTCGTTGCTCGTGCTCCCATTTGTATCAATCAACAACTCATCACAGTATTCACTGCAAACGAGTAACACGATTGCAAGAAGCAAGTCATATCATTGTCAAGTAAAAATGTTACCTACTGACACAACTACAAGTAGCTAAGAGAAGCTAGAGTTTGATGGCATTTCAAGAAATTTGACTCAAATATAAAAGGTACTTACGCATAGTAATCTGCAAGACCTTCTACTTCACGACGAAATAACACCCATCTAACTATCTGTATGAACTGTACATCAGATAGAGTGGCTGACTTATCTCCAAAGCCCTCGGGGCCTTCATCGCTGTACTCAGAATCGGCATCCAAGAAAGCTTCCCGTGTAGCTTTGTGATTGCCATCCTTTGAGTTTGCGACGTGCTCCATTGCATAAACCACACCTTCAGAAGTAAGATTATTTTCTTTGATCGAACCTTCAGGGTAACGCTTGTTGCTTGGAATGTTCTTATAAAGTTTCATTGCCCTGCGTAACAACATAATTCTTAAGTTTTTATACCACAAACAAATTGAAGTATGGAACTACATGTGATCAAAATATTTGAAAGCAATTACCTCTTGAATGGATACATCCATCGGAATCTAACCGGTCCGCAAGCTAGAGCTTCGTCGGCAAGATGCACCACCAAATGGATGCTAATAACAAAAAAACGATGGCGGAAAATACTTTTCCGTAACACACAATGCCTCGGCAACCATGTATTTGGCTTGTTGAAGTTCGTTTTTGATCAAAACTTTCGAGCACAATATTCTAAAGAACAAACCGATTTGTCAAGAGTTCTCTCCCGAAGGTCCGGTAGGTAGCGAAAGCATGTTGGAGCAAAGACAAAGAGATATTCCATAATCATATGAAAGTCATGCGACTTTAGAAAATGTAGACCAGGAGGTTGAAGAGTGACATTGTTTCCAAGATTTGACGAGAACCCAGTCGGAAACTTCATGTCTTTCAATATCTTCAAAAAGTCATTTCTCTCCTTCTTGCTCAAAATATAAGGAGCGTCGGGTACGATGTCTTTACCGGTTTCAGGATCTTCGATAATCCATTGACCACTCGAATATTCGAGCCTTCATGTCTTTCCTAGCACACACACTATCTTTCGATTTCTTCTTTAAGTCGAGAAAAGCATCTATAAGATGTTCGAGTAACATTCTTCTCAACGTGCATTACATCAAGACAATGACGATATTCATTATAAACCCAAGTTGGAATATCCAAAGACCTCGACCTCTTGTAAAATGCTTTATTTGGTGAATCAATATCATCGGAATCAACTTCATAAAAATCTCTCTTTCTCTTCTTACCGTCTTTGGTAAGCTTACCAGGAACATAATGAACATGACTAGTCTTCGCCATTACTTCTTGTCCTAGGTTAATCGAACTCGGTGCAAGTCCCTTCTCCTTTGTTTTGAGTCCCATATACTTGCTTGACCTGAAAAGAGGGCACTAAAATTCTCAGTACCAATGCAATTCCTTTTTAATTGACTAGTCAAAATTTTGAAATTTAAGAACTGAATTGATCATAAATGACCAAACCAAGCTTGACAAAAAATGAAGAACTAATCAGCTACACCTAAACTTTGTAGGATTAACAGATGCAAAATACTAATCAGCCTAAAGTTTATCAAAAAACACAAAAACATATACAAAAAGAATAATCAAAAGAATTAAAGAACTTTTCATCATGTAACTGACCTGAAAGGATGACTAGTCTTCAGAAATCTTCGGAAATTTCTGTACACAATCTTGCGGGAGTGAGGTAACCAATTACTTTCCGTCTCATCTGCACAACCAGGGCATGCTTTGTAACCATGAACTACACACCCAGAAAGATTTCCATAAGCTGGTAAATCATGAATACCCCACATAAGAATTGCTCTCAACTTGAATGTCTCTATTGAACGTATATCAAAAGCATCAACACCCTCCCAAAGTTCTGTTAGGTCCTCTATCAATACTTGAAGAAAAACGCAAATGTCTTGACCCGGCGCCTTTGGTCCTGGTATTAGTAGAGATAAGATCTGAAACTCTTCCTTCATACATAGCGATGGTGGCAAATTGTAAGGAACCAATATAACTGGCCAACAGCTGTAACCGGTAGATTGGATGCCGCGAGGATTAAAACCATCTTTCGAGATTCCAAGCCACACATTTCGCGCTTCACTTGCGAAATCAGGAAACCTTGTCTTCATGTTCTGCCACTGCAAGGAGTCTATTGGATGACGCATATAGTCATAAGAAGCTTCTGCTCGATCATGCCACGTCATATCTTCAAAGATCCAAGGTATGGTATAAAATTTCTTAAGTCTTTCTGGTAGTGGAAAATGTCTCAATACTTTCTCGGGCTCTTTTGTTACCTTTAATATTCCATCTTTCCCCTGTTTGACTTTGTACCTTGATGCTCCACAAGTCGGACACTCTACCGCATTCTCATGTTCTTTACGGAATAACACACAATGGTTAACACAAACATGTATATTTTCAGCCTTCATTCCAAGATCTTGCAATATCTGTTTCATTACGGGGTATTTTGCAGGGAAAGTGTTTCCTTCTGGAAACCATTTTCTGAGTAATCCCAAAAGGTGAGTAACACTATTACCAGACCAGCCAAAAGTCTTCTTTAAATGATGCAGTTCGATGATGACAGAAAGTGTTGTCTCGCCATTCTCACATGTTGGATATATCTTCTCTTCTGCTAACTTTTTGTACTTATCGTGTTTCTTACCAAGGTTAGGCTCTTGAGTAAATGGATGTTGAGAATCATCTACATTGACATGCTGGTTCCCTTCAAAAATCCCGAATGCATTATCAATAAAATCATTTAACCTGCACCCATTATCTCTACTGTCCTCTTCAACGTGCTCTTCTCTACAGGCTCCACTGGTGTTTCTTCTTGAACCAACTGCTCTACACTTGCGGCAATTACTTTCGATGCTGGTGTAGACTTCTCTCCGTGCAAAGGACCAAAGTACATACGATTCAAGCATACCATTCACTTTTAAATCATGCCTCACTTGTTCAAACTTCTTAGGTTTTTAATTACGACAAACACGACAAGGACAGGGACAATACATTGAATCTGTAAGTCTATTCTTATATTCAAATGCAATAAAAGCATCTACTCCTGTTCTAAATGCATGACTAAACCTATCTTGAAACATTCAACTTTTCCCACACATTGTACAACACCAACGAAACCAGATTATAAAATACAATAGAAAACTAGATTCTAAGCAAACTTAACAAATTACAGTATAGAATAGTAGAAAACCTAACAAACCTCTCTCTGCGAACGTAACCGTCACGCTCAATATGTCGATACCTTATAAGTAAAAAGCCAACAAATAAGAAAAGTAAGAAGTTGAACAATTTAACATAATTTCATAGATGCTGTGTTCATTTACTTTTATAAATCACCCAACCCAACTACAAAATATGGATTTTGGAGATCCTAGAAACATTAACCACATAAATTCAACACCAAAGAAAACAAAAGAAAAAGATGACATAAAAGAAATAACTCCCATAAATTAAACAGTGGGTTCAGTTCATGTTAGTAAGACACTTTGAATGTTAGCTCCACAGACCTACGTTAATGAGACAAAATCAGCTTAGAAACATTCAACACTGTGGGTAGGACATATTTGAGGGATACACAAACTTAAAATCATACAATTTCCTACTATAGCTGCACCAGAAAACCAATATTGATTCCTTGCTGCTGCAGTAGCATGTTGCTTAGGTATCACTCTAACAAGTGCAACTGCATTACGATCCAGTTTTACTTCAAATAGGGATATGCATGAAAATGCACAACTAGGATGGCATGCTTCTCACATAGATATGATACCATAATACAGGCAGGCACGCAGGACAAGTTACAACAATGCCCATAAACAAATTGATAAGTGAACGCAATTATGTAACACTGTAGTAGACAATTCATGATAAGTTACATCATACATTTCACAGTAGTATAGATTTACATAACCTCTACCAAATGAAGTAAAATCAGCAATAATCCCACACACCCAATACCAATTGCTAAGAATCTTAAGCTTAATCATTTTGCCAAATGCTAGCATCAAAAGGAAATAATAGCTTAGAATCAGCTGGAAGTCGATTGTTAAGCGACGCATTTACTCAAGCATCTGAAATCTACCTAAATGAAAAATGAGGAAAAAAAAAAACCAGATTTTATTTTCTTTCAGATAAGACTTCTAACACATAAATACTTGAATCTAGTTTACAGAACCTCTACCAAATGAAGTAAAATCACGACAAACACCTTGGAAAGCATCAGATTACTTCAAAGACTCTACACAAAAACTAAAACTCTAGATGACTCAAAACCCAAAAGCTCTACACACAACTGAGTCATTCATAAAAACTTCATCTTCAACTGAAACCAAACATACCCAATACTTCAAATTTACATATTATAATAAAAAAGAACACCCCAATCAAAAGCCCTAACTGATTCAGATACTAGCTAGCTCACAATCAAAAACCCTAACTCTATCAGATTATTTCATACAAAAATAAAATTAACAACAAACTAATTTATACCTGATGATAATCCACCAAAATCAGAGGTTGGATGACTTGATTTTTGATTATAGGGAAAAAATTAGGTTTAGATTTGATTTCGTATTTTGATGGGTTTTGATTAGCTTCCAGATTTGTTGAAAGGAGGGTTTAAATCTAAAGAAGAGCTGCGAAATCTGTTGAAGAAGAAGAAGAAGAAGATGATGATGAGAACAGTTTATCTCCCTCTCTCGATGAAAACTGAAACCTAGAGAAGAACTTCTCTTCTTCTTCTTCGATGAAAATAAGGTAAAGAGAGAGAAAGGGAGATATAAAAGTGAGTGAAATAAATAAGTGAGGGGAGTTTAACTGAAAATAAGAAAAAAAATAGCTATTAATGTGTCTGAATTTTCTTAGATGGGTATTAAATGTGCTTAGTTGATCAAATCAGAGGGAAAAAATGGGGGGAAAGTTTTGTTAATTTTAAGTTTGGGAGGGAGAATGAATTAGATGAAAATTGAGAGGGAAAAATTTGAGGGGACCCAATTTTAGTCTTTAAAAAAAAAAAAAAAATCAGAAAATTAATAAATAAAAATAAACTACTAAAAGCCCATGAATATACTATGAATTACAAAAAAACCAAATCGTGTACAACGTATACATGCGTGGAACATACGTTGCACCACTAGTTTATTTTAGTAAATGGAAAATAAATAATTTGAACAACGGATAAACTAGTGCGCAACGGATATTAACGTTGTTAACTGCGCAACGGATACTGTGCAACGTCTATATCCGTTGTGCACCTCCAAAAATGAAGCGTTGCTAAATCCAGGATTTGGTGTAGTGTCTCTTAGGTAGAATTCATATTCGCATCTTTTAATGTGTTTGTTGATGATAAGAGGAAATTAGCGGGATATTCTTGCGGTCAAGGTATTTTAGGGCCTTTGATAAAAGTTGAGATTAAAATTCAATTCTAGTTATTGTGTCGTAAACATGTTGGTGATTGAAGACGAAATCCTTAACCAATATCTTCACATATTTACGTGCTTGCTTTGCTTTGTTTTCTTTTAGTTCAATTTCCTTTACATAAAATCAGAAAAATCCCCCATTTGTTTACATAAGAAATCGAAACAGACGACAACCTAGACCTCTCTGTGGGAACGATCCTTTCTTGCCCTTGCTTCATTATATATTTTGAGTAGTAAGAAAGTGTAATTATTTTTGACGCCTACAATAGCGATCAGTTGACCACCCAAATAATTTTAAAATTAATCATGAACATTAATTGTAGTGAAAACATATAAAAACCATGTGAAGAACTCAAAATAGATTCACCCCTAATCAATTGATAAATTAGATACTCAAAATTGAGTTTATGGAAATCAAAGCAGTGAAAGAAAACTGCAATTGTTGAAGAGCTTTAGCTATTGTCACCTCGGTTGCTGAAGATCTTTAGCTACTGCGCCTCTGTTGCAACAACCTTTCAGCTATTGGTGCATATATTGAACTCCTTACGTTCCTGTTTTCTCTCTGCATACTTTTTACAAACAGGTTATGTGCAGAACTCGAGCTGAGAGAGGTGTCTTCTATTGATGTTTATAACCTCTATTTATAGCTTTCATTCCCTGTAAATTCGAATCTTATTGTTGATGGTGGGTTTTCATTTGAGGTTAAAATTGTAAAAACCGGAAAAAATTATGCGCTGACATCTTGTAAAAGATAAAGCCATTTATAAGTGTTGGATACTCCCTCACTTAATTCACCAAGAATGGAGCATGTGGCAACAATCCCATTCTCGTGAATACATGAAATTCCTCCAGGTTGGAGCATGTGGCAACAATCCCATCCTGTGAATTTCATATCGACCTTGTATTTCAAGTACTCATTATCGTTGTGGCATGACGATCGAGTGTTACTCTTACAGAGTAACACGAACCTCCAAGCACTATAATGAAACCATGTACGAAATACCCGTCTGGTGACTCTCGGTGTGTTATACTAGCCCAATTGAGCCCCTCTCGGTGTGTTATACTAGCCCGATTGAGCATCCGGACCGACCGTATCGGTCCTGGATATATGATCTGATCGCAGTCATCCAACTCCATAATCATGATTGGATGACCCCGGATCAATTCCATCACCCCCAAGCGGTATGGAATACCCACGGCCCGACCCCGCATGGTCGGTCATTGGCCTAGCTTGCCAAGAAACCGTTCATACCAAGCATTATGGACTAAAACCCTAAATTAGGGTTTTGCGGCATATTACATGTGTTGCAAAGCGGTCTCAACCATCCATCTTCGCAGTATAGATGGAGGGTGTAGATGTAGACTCAAAGGGCCCAGAGCATGTCAACACGATCACCATGGGCCCGCCTACGTACTTGACCAATCGGTCAGGACCAACCATGGTTGGTCGTCCCAATTCGTACGCCCAAAGGGAGCATGGTCACACGGTTATGAAAGCCAAAATTAGGGTTTCAAGCCATCACGAGCGTCCATCTTCTCCGGGAGGGTCACGTTAGATTATCCGGTCATACCAAGCATGACCACCGTGGGCCCGTATATCCCCTCACTTAATCGGCCAAGGCATATCATGCCTGACCATCCCAAAACGCACGTCCAAACTTGCGTGGTCACACCTCCCAAACGGCAAACTAATCTCGACCGCTCAACTTCGCCGACGATTTGAGTGGTTCAGATCACGTTTTCATGGGATAATCAGGTGTAGGCGTGAACACCAGCCTACCATCTTCACGTCAAACCAACCGGCCAAGACCGACCAAGTTAGGTCGTCTTGGAACACACGCCGGAAAAAGGCATGGTGCGCGGCTTTTTGCGGCATCAAATTCCTATCACAAAATCGATCTCCACCACTCCTCTTTGCCGGTCAAATTGAGTGGCCTAGATCGCACCTTCATGGGACAGTGAGGTATGGACGTGTACACCGGCATGTCAGTCTACACACATGCCCTACTTGTCCTCTCCGAAATCCTTCCCATGCTTGGTTTCGACCAAACTTAAGAGTGATGCTGCACCTCTTCAAAACCCTAATTTCATTAACGGTCGCAGATGAGTGTCTCAAAGATCATCTCATCCGTCCAACTTCACCAGCCTGGTTATACAACCCTGGTCAGGAGTTAATTGGTCAGTGAGGCGTCACCACCCATCACTTTACCACACCAAGATGCAGTACCTGCATCACAATACTTCACAAGTATCAACTTATTGAATAACGCAGTTATTCACATTAGCATTACATGCTACCTTTCGTGGATCCACGATCCACACATTCCAGACATCAATCATGTCACAAACTGGGGGGATACATACTGGGGTATTGGTCTGGCGGTTTACAGCGTGCAGCGTGCAACGCGCCATCACAAGAACGTGTTAGGAAGTTATGGACGGTTAGCGGTGACAGGAGAAGTGGGCAAGACCGGTCGTGTATCACCAACGCACAACTCCACTACTCCATCACTCCACTTCCTCCACTTCCCACGAGAGACGTGAATAAGACTCAATGACTTGTATAAATAGGTTCTCCGCCCTATTTCCAAACAACAGAGGAAAGACAAGGTAAAAACAGAGAAAAACAACAAGAGAACACCCAGAGCCTGCTTACACCAACCGCAAGCTTGTTCACTTTCCTGTTGCAAGTCATAAGCAAGTCTACACCTTCACAATCTCAACACCTTCTTCGCTTCCCTCCCTAAGATCAACCTCATCTCCTTCACTTTGTGACCGAAACAAGTCCGGGAACGGCCATTTCTTGGTTTAGGCCGGACTTGCACTGATTGATCTCTCGAATCTACAAGCACTCACCGCGCAGTGCATTTGTTTAAGGTTTAAATTCATTCCTCATCCACACCCCAAATTACCAAATTCTGCAGGAGTAGTTTTCACCCATAAACACTTATAATGAACCAGCACTTGTTAACAGATAAGTACGTAAATGCGACGCATTTACACCCATAACTATATTTGCTATGACTCGTTATCGGACTAATAATGTTGTTTTAAGCAATTTGCAGGAATTACAAGCTATTATTATCCCCAGGAGAATAAATGGCACAATGAGATGTTAAATGGCACCTTCGTTCCAAGACCGCTCGTTATCTATGGTTACAAACTAGAGAAGTCTTGATGTAGAGAAAGCAAAATACTATACACAGATTTGATCTTATACCCTCTCTCATTTTCCAAGTGATCCATGCATACACCATTGTAAGGAGTAAATATATATATCTTGATGACAAATGTGATGGTAAGGTTTGGATGGATAAAGTGGGATTCATGAGCTAATTTGGAAGAGCTCACTAGTGCTACAAGTCATTAGTCTAATTTGGACTTATATATACATGACCAGAAGGGGGACTGGTTTAATTCCAATAATACTATCTCCTTTGTTTCTAGAAACATTAACATTCGCCTTTTCAATTTGGCCTATTTTTAGGTTAAAATGAAAAAATTAAGTAACACTTTTCAAGAAACGGGGTATATTATACCAAGTGGGATTAGCTTGTCTTAAGCTAGTGAAAATTAAGTGGAGAAATGATGCAAACTCCTGGACCGAGAAGGAAAGGGCCCGTGTTCAGTTTAAAGGTTTTATAACCTAGGATTGACAGGAACTGTGGGGGACTTCTGTTAGGCTTAGAGAGTCGCCGTGGAAGTTTGGGAAGGAGAAATGGAAGAAGGAGGAGACAGTGGTTGACGGGTAACAACGCCGACACCGTTTTATTTTCTCTTCCTTTGTTAATTATTTTATGGGTTTTAAGAAAACCTTTGTCATGTCCTAATAATTTTGCAGCTAGGGTTTTATGGAGAAAACTACTTTGAGCATTAGATCAATTGAATTTGAAATCATTTTGGTACTAGGCTATAAAATGAATTTTGAATTCCATAATTATGTTTATTGATTTTATTAGAATATAAGTTGTTGCACCACCTGCTTTGTGTGATAAAATAACCTATAAATTCATGTAGTTTGCAATTTTATTGCTAGTATTTGATAATTCATGAGGTTAAATCATTTGATGGGTTATGCTTAGACGATGCAAATAAAAATTGTGAATCTATAAATTATGTTTTCGATAATTCCCTCGTCATTATAATTTGATAGGTCATGCTTAGAAAATTTGATGGGATATACTTAGGAGATACCAGTTTATGATCGAAAATTATATCAATAATAGGTGTTGCAATAAATCAAGGATATATACATAGATTTGGAATTTGAATTCTTTTCGGTGCAGAATTATAAGTAGTAGTGGAATCGATAGACCCTGGTTACCGACTCTTTATCGTTACACTTTAGTAATTCTTTTTATTTTTATTCTTGTTAAAATCTTAATTCAAAAATTCTCTAAAACATCATTTCCGGTAAGTCAATTAAGAATATTGGTTACAGTAATTTCCATGGGTTCAATACGTACTTGCCTCTGTCTACTAGTTAGACACCCTGTGATTGCGGTTTATGTATATAAGTATTCCTAGAATCCTATCATTAACCGACTTAAACCTTAAAATCATTTTGAATCTTCACCATTCATCTTTAAAATCAACAGCAGGAGCATCACTTCGTGCCTGTTTTGCCGACTTAAAACTCTCCCAAAATCTGAACTCTCGCTCAAGCTTCAACTTCCAAAGATTATCCAACCTCCACAAACGCGTACTAATGATTCAATGTTTATCATAGACGCGAAAATCTCCCCTTACAGAGTCCAAAACAACCATGGAAGTAACAAGCTAAGTTGTCCCTTGTTTTCTCTCTCAAGTCACCATCTCGTTCTCACTGCCAGCTTCATTAACAGTGGAAGCAAGCATCATTCTATTACAGACTCGATTTCTTCCTTCTTCACGAATTTTACCGAGCCATCGTCATCAATCATGAACTCGAGCCCTTCTCTGTACTATTTTAGTCGTTACCAAACTTCGTCGTCACTGCCCATGCAAAACTCGAGTTCTTCTTACATCATGGCAGCAACCATACACCACAGACGTTTCCCGTAAATTGATCATCAACGTCACTGCCATCCACTACAGCAGTAGTTCATCATCATCAATCATCAACACCAACCTGAGCATGTAAACACCAGTAACAACCTATTGCTACATCGAGTGCTATTGTGATGAACATAGAACATCAATGGCAGTACAAACACTCGAGCTGAGTTTCTTCTTATCACCTATGTTTTCTTCTCCTTCATATCTTTGTTCAAAGCTTCACCAAGTCCATCAACCACCGATGACTGCAGTACGTACCTCTCTGAACTCTCAGACTTCTCCAAGAATCGCTGGTCATCATGAGCATCATTCATTCAAATCCCATCATCATTCTAACGTCCAAGCTCGAGACATATCATCCAACTCCCTCTGTTTTCCTTCATCACTGTAGGACCATGATCATCAGCCATCAATCACGATAATGCGCATGGCAGCAGGGATAATTTACTACCAAGGTCGAGTAATACATTTTACCTCCAACGCAACCCAAACCTAACTTCTTTTGTCCCCATAACGATCAGCCAAATGACTCGATATTCTTCATGAATAATCCATGTAGAGAACTTGGTCGTGAAGAGTACATATCCTAAACGCGCTTTTTAGTTTGAATAAAGAAGATGGCAGCCCTGAGCCAAAATGTCGGTGCCTGTAACAACATTTGAATTTTGGCACCCCAAGTAAAAGACTTGACTACCTTTAGCAGTTTGTTGAATGGATGCCCCTTAACAAACAGTGGGGTGCCAATAACACTTACCCTTGAAAATGGCCATTTTGCCCTTTTATGCCGATTTGATAACTTTAATCCTTCGAACTTGCTTCGCTCACCCTTGGATCACTTCCAACTTGTATCTAACTTCTTTACTTGCACGATTAAGTGTCGTTTCACTCCATTCCACCTAACTAAAAACAAACGTAATATACAATAATTTGCAAAAGAATATGCAATTACTAGCATGAAATTGACACCAAATATGCACTTATCACTCGACAAGCATGATGCAACTAACTTAGCTTCCACACCGTTAAAACTTAGCACAAAACAAGGGTGTAAAGCCTTAAAGGCTAAGGTTGATGTATCTTGCATGCATCACTAGCTTCCAAGCACTATCCAGGCATAAGGCATGCCCTGAACTTGCATAACGATGTAGCTTACTCTCCTGGCCATGCCCAATGCACCATTGGTGCATGACTACGTCGAACGCCTTGATAGGAAGTATGAGCATCCAAGTAAATGGTATGCAACTTGCTTCATCAAGTTTGGTACAATCATCTCTTGCATCGCAATACCGAGCCAAATGATATGGGAGGCCAATATGCCGCAATCCTCTCGCCATTAGATGATATGAGCAACAAAGTGCTGGACCGGAAATGCTGCAACTCACTGCGACTGCCTACGTATCCTTTCCTACTCTAAAGGGATTAAGCACTGACCGTAGTTCATCCTCGAAGGGATAACAACTTAAGCCAACTCATGTTGCAAGGCCGTGGCCATGCAATATGGCCTGGTCCGTGTTGGCTATTCCGTCAAAATGCACAAAAATTGCGCATAATTTGGTCTGCGACATGGAATAACGATGCCTTCACATCATATGCCCTATTGACAAGGATACACAACTATAAATGAGGCCTAAGCATCATTTATGCTCTTCCGGCTATGCTATGAAGCTTACTTGGTGCATAGTCCGCATATGTACCTTCAACCAAGTACCCCTCCCTATATATGTCTTAAGGACATTTTTATAACTTAATCCGGGGGACCACTTTTACATTTAACAAGTCACATATTCGAGGTGCTTGTTTCACCATTCATGGCCGTTGCCATGTATCTCTAAATTATCGGCAATGATGGCTATGTTCCGTTTTGGCCCATAATCCAACTTCAATATTGCGCTATGATTGTTGTGTTTTACCTTGGCCAGCCTGCTCTGGCATATTGCACCACTGTTGTGCAATATTATCTCTAGGCCGATTCCAATATTTACAACCATGATAGCTGTAAATTATCTCGGCCAGAGCTTTGGAGAACTTCAACATCAAAAGGTAAGTAAAGACTGAACCACCTATTTCTCAAGTTTTTCACCTTTCTATTTATGATACATGGTCGCATGAATAATTAGACAATACATGCATATCAAAAATTTCGAGTCAAGTTTGTCTTGAATATCGTTCTCGAAATATGACTATTCATGCTTAAGAACATTTGTTCATACTTGATGAATTTGGTTAAGAACAATTTATTGTTCATGACTTAAATTATGATTCAAGGTTTAATCATTTAAAAATAGCCTGGAACAGTGATATGTATCACTGATGTTATTCGGGAATATTTCGAATTGATTATTAGAGACATGGAACTACTGTTAATCTGGATACATGACGGTGTGCATACCAGTTCACATACTGGGAGAACTATTATAAGTCGGGAGCAACAATATATATCCCCAGTACACGTACCGGCATAGCTATAGTTCGACAACAACTTTGTGGTACATATATACGGTATCCATACCACAAAAAGTCTGTGACTCGTGAACCAAGAACGGTACGCATACCCAGTATGCAAACCGGAAAAGATCTGTTGGTTTTAAAAACCGAAAATTGTACACATACCCAGTATGCAAACCGTAAAAGATATGTGAGTTCTCAACTCATTTTTGTCTTAAGACTATCCATACCCGGTACACGTACCATGACAAAGACATTCACAAACAGGTACAGTAGTACACGTACTTACCCTATCGAATATTTTCAGATGCATCAGAATTATTTCAATAAGATAATCGACATTTGAACAACGTCTCTAAAAACACTATCTAGACATTTTTGATCATATGTGTGACTCAAGAAAAGTCTTAAAGTGCTATATGAAAATGGTTAAGCATATAGTTCGATTGGCTAGTTTCAGCTAACCTTTCATTAACAAGTCGTTGTACACGGTCAGTATATAGTCCATAGTAACCAAAGTGTATATTCTGTTATGTTAATCTCAATTCAAGTTTTTCATCTAACGTGATTATTGATTGCTTGGTTCCAAAGATATCTTAGCTTAAACCTAAAGCAACCTTCGATCGTGAAAGTTTATAAAAAAAGAACCTCAAACTACTGGGATTTTTGAATCCCTGACACTATTTTTTGTGTGTCCTAGTTGTAAACTAGAGTCGTCCTCTCCTTCAAACCCTTCTAGGGTTTAGCGACTAAAAAGACTTCACCTAGGGATTCGTGAAGCCAACTCCAACTATCTTTATCTTGATAGTTCGTGTATCTTGATCTTGGTTTGATTGTTGAGCTTTGCACCAATAGGCAAGATAGGTAAAAATCACAAAGTATCTTCGTCTCAGACTTTGTGATTCCACAAGTTTCGACTTGTGAGGTGAATAATAATCTAGGTTGCTCATCGGGAGTCATAATACTGTTTTTTGAGGTTTGCTATACTTTGTCTATTGCAATCGATTTCCTACCTCACCTTGATCTTTGATCAGAACGGAAATCACAAATAGGCTTATCTGTGGGAGTCAGATTGGTTTAAAGTCTTCAATTGAGTTGAAGCAACTCTTAGGCTATAAAGTACGTTAGCTAAGGGAATCAATTACGCGGAGTACTGCTGGGATTCAAGAGGCATAAGGGGCGCGACTGTAACTGAATTGTTGTGACGGTTTAGTTCGGTCTCAACTATATTCGATGTTCTGATAGTAGGCTAGTGTCTGTGTTAGAGCATAGCTCGGTTGAACCCACCAAGCGTTGGTATGCCAAGTTTGGTTGTTATATTTTAGTGAATCAAAAATCATTTAAAGTGTCGCTTGATTATGTACTAGAGTCAACTTCGTATAGGTTAGCTTGAAAGTATTAGGATATGAGACATTACAAAGATTGCGAAGACTTGAAGAAGTGAAGAAGTAAGAAGATACAACGACAACATCATCCTTCCACTTGAGGTTAGTGATATTTGACTTGAACTGTTTCATTCCCTAACGTATCTTTCAAGTCGTGCATATTGAAAACAAAACGCAAAGCATGAACACTCTAGATAGACATAGTATTAAGGAATACAATACGAGGTTTATTGCTTAACCATTAAACTTTGTAGATAAGATATCGACACATAATCGTTTAAATGCTATTGTGATTATGTATGGGTATGAGGTGAGGATTTCATCCTAGAAACAATGTTTTACATGTGTTTTAAGGAACTAAATTCATGAACTTGTTTTGTGAATCGTAAAGGAAATCGCCAGGCGTTATTGGTATTGTTATTCATTGCATATCTTGTGAACAACCAATATGTGTGATTAGTATAACCGCTCATGACTTGTTTGTGTTCTTGGTAAAACTACTCACAAATTAAGGCCTGACTTATGTATTGGTATGACTTTTATTAGTGAAACCGATCTTAAGTAATCACCTGAGATGGTATGATCGAGTTTGTGATTTTGTGTAAGACCAACCAACTCTGGGTAAAGGGGAACCGATCCTAGTAAGAGGTGCAACACATCACTGTTTTGGGGTAAAAACTGATTCTGTTGTTTTTGGTAATTTGGGTGTGTTGATGAGAAACGAATTCAAACCCTAAACAAATGCACTGCACGGGAGTACTTTTATATTCGAGAGATCAATCTGTAAGACTCTGGCCTAAACCAAGAAATGGTCGTTCCGCATTCAATTCATCACAAAGTGAAGGAGAAGGGTTGATCTTAGGGAGGGAAGCGAAGAAGGTGTTTGAGATCAGAATGTTGAATTATGAAGGTGTGCTTGTTTTATGACTTGTATCAGAATATGGTTTCTGGATACTTGTGTTGTAGTTGAAATAGGTTGAAAACCTATTTATACAAGTCATTGAGCGCACCCTGATCTCGTAGGAAGTGGAGGCAGTTAAGTAGTGGAGAAGTGGGGTTGTGCGAAAGGTGGTGATCATCACGTTTCCATTATGAGGGAAGACCGATCACCCTTTCACCCACTACTCTCTTATTGTTGTTAACCGTCCGCCTTTTCCTGACACTTTATCGTAATGGGCGCGTTGCACGTCGCACGCTGTAAACCGCCAGACTAATACCCCAGTGAGCATCCCCCCGTTTGTGACGTGTTTGATGTAAATAGGTCAAGTCATGAGACTCACCGCTAAAAGCAGCATATAGTGCTTTTAGGTCAAATATTTTTAAAGCATCGTTTATGATTGATGCAGATTTAAACATCGCGTTTAAACAAACAAATAAAAACATTCGATGTGCAGGAAGCATCGTTGTTTTAGAGTTCGTCCAAATTAGTCGCGAGTTGAACGTCTTAAAAGGAGCGTGACCGACTATTTTCAGGGAGTTGGTAGGAGCTATGCACACATCCCAAGGATTGGCTCTGGTCGGTCCCTATGGGAGAGTGGAGGTCTGGTAGCCATTCTAACACCCTATCAGTCGGCCCGGGTAAGATCTAGACCGATTAAATTGGCTAGCCGAGTTGAGTGGCTGAGATGATTTGCGGCAATCGATGGCTGTCGTTGGATTATGCAAACAGCGCGACTAATTTCTTTTGGGTGATCGTTCAGAGGCCACATGAGCAAGTCGCGGCTTGGCCGATCGCTCCTCACGGAAGATGGGTGGCCGGTGATCACAGCGTCACCTTGTTGGTCATTTAGAATCCGATCTAAGTCGTTCGACTAAGCTGGCGAAGATGGACGAGCGCGATTGATTTGCGGCAGTTGCATAACGCCATTTATTCAATTTAGGGTTTTTTTAAAACACGGGCGATCACCCTACTTTGGGAAATCGTTTCGATGCGCCTATGGATTGTCGTATGAGGTTCGACCGGCTAAGGATGAAGGTAAGTTTTCGGTAAACACACTGGCGCCTTTTTGATCGTCCAAAACATGATCTAAGCCGTCCAACTTGGCTGGCTAAGTTGGACGGTTGCGGTAGTTTTGAGACCGTTATAATCGGTCTTAGCAAGTTTGAGCTAATGTAACAACAACGCGTTCACCCTTCTTTGAGCAATCAGTTTGACGTGCTCTTGTCTTGCCATAGGCAGGTCGGTATTTATGGGTGAAAACTACTCCTGCCGGATTTGGTAATTTGGGTTGTGTGGATGAGGAATGAATCTAAACCACTAAACAAATGCACTGCGCGGTGAGTGCTTGTAGATTCGGAAATCAATCTGTGCAAGTCCGGCCTAAACCAAGAAATGCCCGTTCCAGACTTATTTCGGTCACAAAGTGAAGGAGATGGGGTTGATCTTAGGGAGGGAAGCGAAGAAGGTGTTCAGATTGTGAAGGTGTTGAGATTGTGAAGGTGTTGGCTTGCTTATGACTTGTAACAGAAAGCTGAACCGGCTTACAAGATGCAAGCTATCAGTTCCGGTATTTTTGTATTAACACTTGGTTTCTGTTTTTTATCTGGACTTGCTCTTGTTGGTGGAAATAGGGAGGAGAACCTATTTATACAAGTCATTGAGCCTTATTCACGTCTCTCATGGGAAGTGGAGGAAGTGGAGTGATGGAGTAGTGGAGTTATGTGTCGATGCTACACGATCAGTCTTGCCCACTTCTCCTGTCATCGCTAACCGTCCATAACTTCCTAACACGTTCTTGTGATGGCGCGTTGCACGCCGCACGCCGTAAACCGCTAGACCAATACCCCAAAGCATGTATTCCCCAGTTGTGACATGATTGATGTCCGAATATGTGGATCGTGGATCCACGAAAGGTAGCATGTAATGCTAAATTGAATAACTACGTTATTTAGAAAGTTGATACTTGTGAAGTATCGTGTATTTTATGCAGGAGTACGCATCATGGTGTGGTAAAGTGACGGTGATGACGCCTTACTCGACCAATTAACTCGACCAGTTATATAACCAAGCCTAAGAAGTTGGACGGACGAGATGATCTTTGAGACACTCATCTCACGACCGTTGATGGATTTAGGGTTTTTGAAGAGGTGCGCAAGCATCACTCTTCAGCTTGGTCGAAACCAAGTATGGGATATAATTTTGACAAGGCCGACCGTGCATGTGTGTAGACAACATGACGGTGTAGGCGCCTATACCCATTACCTCACGAAAGTATGATCCGGACCACTCACCCGTCCTAAGAAGTTGAATGGTCGAGATCAATTTGTGACAAAAACCAAATGCCGTAATAGCCGCGCATCATGCCCACTTCGGCGCACGTTCCAAGGTGACCAATCTTGGTCGGTCTTGGCCGATCGGTCTGGTGTGAAGGTGGCAGGATGATGTTCACGCCTATACCTGAATATCCCATGAAAACGTGATCTGGGCCACTCAAATCGTCCGGCGAAGTTGAGTGGTTGAGATCAGTTTGCGGTTTGGGAGGTGTGACCACGCTATTTTGGGCGTGCATCTTGGAAAAACCAGGCATGATATGCCTTGGCCGATCGGGTGAGGGGATAGATGGGTCCACGATGGTCATGCTGGTATGACCGGACCTTCTTAATCTAATCTTGGACCCTCCATTCGTTCCGAAGAAGATGGACGCTCGTGATGCTCAAAACCCTAATTTTGGGTTTCAAGGCCGTGCGTCAATGCTTGATTCGGGGTACGAATTAGGATTACCAACCATGGTTGGTCCTGACCGATTGGTCGTGTATGTAGGCAGCCCACGGTGATTGTGTTGATATGCTCGGGCCCTTTGAATCTACATCTACACCCTCCATCTATACCTGCGAAGATGGATGGTTGAGACCAAGTTTGCGACACATGTAATATGCCGCAAACCCTAATTTAGGGTTTTCCGCCCATACGCTCCGGTTTTGGACGTTTTGGCAAGCTAGGCCTATCTGGAGGAGGCCACCATGCGGGTCCGCGTTGGTTCGGCAAATGGATATTCCATACCGCTTGGGGATGGAATTGATCTGGTCATCCAATCATGCTTGTGGAGTTGGATGATCAGTGATCATATCCTGACCGATCTGTCATCCGGATGCTCAATCGGGCTAGTATAACACACCGAGAGGGGCTCAATCGCTAGTATAACACACCGAGAGTCACCTGTACGGGTATTTCGTACATGGTTTCATTATAATGCTTGGAGGTTCGTGTTGCTCTGAAGAGTAACACTCAGTCGTCATGCCGCACCGATAATGAGTACAGAAATACAAGGCTGATTGCGCATTAATTAATAATGCTAGAAATTCACAGGGTATATGGGATTGTTACTACATGCTCTAACCTGGATGAATTTCGTGTTTTCACAGAATGGGATTGTTTCCACATGCTCCATTCTAGGTGAATTAAGTGAGGGAGTATCCAACACTTATCAATGGCTTTATCTTTTACAAGATGTCGGTTTGATGATTTTCTCGGTTTTTTACAACTTTAACCTTAAATGAAAATCCACCATCAACATTAAGTCCCCTGCCTAGCACGTAATGGTTACACCATTGTGGGGTAGGCATGAGATGGTGACAGTTAAACACAAAGCTTATGAGACAAAGTTAGATGTTACCAGAGAGACGGGTCATCCTGTCCTTGGAGCATGTCACGTTCAAGAGGCGTCCAGGCGAGTGTTCCCCTAGCATGATGTCGGTCTTGCCTGCTTCGATGGACTGTTACGCCAGTTTCGTTCGTGGGGCTACTGCACATGCTTGATCGAACGTGGGACCCGATGTTAGCAAACTTGCTTTTAAAAAATGAACCTTGTGTGCTCAAATGTAAATGTGGGTCTTGTAGAAAGCGTTGAAGCAGCTTCTGGAGCAGGCCCGGGAGAGCGTTGAAGTGTTGGAGCTGAAACGCCTTCTTATGGAGAGAGAGATTTGATTGGGGACGGCTGTGTCTGCTTCGACCAATCTGGGGCTAGGATCAAGTGGGACCAGCCGCGTGCCTGACTGAACGTCGACCCTGTGTTTCGACTGAAAACCGGCCCTGCTGCGTGCGCATGTTTTATTCTAATATCAGCCTTGTGACTGTGATCAATACCAGACTTGAAACATGAGCAATACCGGACTTGTGACTTGATCAATACCGGACTTGAGTCTTGAGCAAACCGGTGTTTGGACCCAATACCAGCCTTGTATACTCCAACGTGAATGTGTGTTCTGTCGTGTGTGACTACACATCTCACGCGTTTTTATACAAGTACTGACTCATGTATTTTATTGTAGAATAAAGAAAAGAACTCCTGTTGAGATGTCTTCTGGGGATAATGCTGGTGCCAAGTCATGAGGTGTTGACAGCTTCAAAGATATGCCGAACATTGATGATGAGTTGTTCACCGCGTCCTTTCAACTATATGAAAATATCCGTTCCACAAGATAACCCTTCTCCTATCGACTTCAAGGTTTTTCATGCTCCGCTGGGCCCTCATAAAGGATGGATGAGACATATGTTGAGCAATGAGTACATCAAAGATAACTTTACCAGAGCGCAGATTATTGATGCAGCTTGAGTGTTGAAACGGCTCGAGAGGATGTTAAAGTGGTTTCTGGTGCGAACGTTGAGGTGGATCCTGGAGAGAGTGTTGAAGAAGGATTATGAAGCGAACGTGGGTCCCGGAGAGAGCGTTGAGGCGACTCTTGAATAGACCATTGAAGCGGCCTTCGCTGAGGGAGCATTGAAGTGTTTCCCTCTTCGCCCTCGATTCACCCTGCGAATTCCATGCTTCTAACTCGACCATCTCTCTCATGTTGAAGAATTCCTTGACTCGACGGTGAAGGAACTTTATGTTGAGCCTCGGTCCCCAAGCGTGGTTTACATGGTTTGTTCGTCGTGGTTGTTGTCGAGCCGATATGGAATATCTTGGAAATTATTTCATCATTGTGGGAGTCGTGCATGTGGTACTGGAGTTGGAGTTGACGGACGCGCAGGATGTTGTATCTCGGTGGTTTTCCTCTTACTGCTTCAGGGAACTGCTTACAGAAGGCTGAAGGTTGTATCCCCTGTTGGTGAGACATATGCTCCCGGATCTTGCTTGATATGACGCGTGGACATCTTTATCTTCTTGAGGCTGCTCCCTTGAGGTATCGGCTCCAGTGGAAGATTGCCGTCATAGAGCGTTGATACGTTGCACTGGCATTCTTTAAACCAAATGGCAAAGATGGTATAATAAAAATTTCCGAGAGGAGTTCGAAAAGATATCTTACTTGCATCATGCTCGTACATCCTTATCCGGTTGTAGCCGCTACATCCATCCATGGAGGAGAACATGCCGTGTCCGCCTGGTTGCATCTACTAACATGTCGATGTTAGGTAGAGGAGGATCGTTTTGGAGCAGACACTGTTCAAGTCTCTCGAAGTCTATGCAGCACTGGATCTATCCATTTTCCTCATGTATGAACTACAACTCGTTTAACCGACTTGGATACAGGTATGACATGTAGATGATGGGTGACCAATTTTCGTCTAAATCCGGCATTTCTTCATATCTCCAAGTGAATATGTCATGGTACTCTTTGAGAAGTTCCACGAGCTTAGTGCGTTTATCCGTACACAAGGTTGAGCTGATGGAGATAAACCTAGGAGATTCCTCAATGATTTCAATCTCATCGGTTGGGAGTTGGTGCCATCTTGCAACTGGGTTGTGGAGCATCTAGCACTTGTTCTTGTGGTTCGTTGCTATTGTAGCATTCCATTGGGCGGAGAGACTTGCAAAGCCTCCCCTACTAATTGATAATGGCAAAGTGTCGGTATACCGTTTTCCTTTCTCGGTCACAACTCGCCACAAAAGTTCGTTTCCTCTTCGTGTGAACGTGGGTCGTGGGCTTCATAGGATGGAGAAGAATGCTTCACAAGAAAGATGCATCGTGGGTTTTAGCCCTCAATGATGCAAGCCGGTCTTCTTCCTGAATTGACGCCCACGTGGGGAGTGGGAAGCAATGAACTTGTCTGATTCTTTCCGCGGAGCTTCTCTCGTATGTGCTAGTTTGGTTTCCCTCGAAGTCCGTCATTGTGGTAGGCTTCCGTACGACCTTGCCTGGGAGAACCTTGGATGTCCTGAGAGTCTTGAGAGTAATCACATTCGAAGATGCTCCTATGTAAATAAGGGCCATATTGAACTCTGAATCCTTGATGCGTGTAGTGGCATGTAGGGCCCGGTTGTGCCCTTCTTCTGGTTGATTGCAGCAAAACGTCTCCGTGCGCTGATTCTTCGAGAGGTGTGAAAGTTCGCATAAACTTTCCACTAGAGAAAACGCTTCTCGATCCACCGGCCTCTGGTTCATAGTGAAACTATTGACTTGAGGAGGATCGTTGTGAGGATCAGTCCCCAGTGTAAGAGTCTCCATGACAGGACCGCTCATATCTGATGTCGCTTCTTTGATCAGGTCCATGGAGGTTTGCGCCGTTGAAGTACCTTATCCGGTACGTTGAATGCGTTCCTTTTTTGCTCCAGGGGCTGTCACGGCTCTTGTGGAAATCGATCAGTTAATGTCTTAAGAAAAGTGAGTACCTCTTTCTGAGTTGCGGCCATATCTTGTTTGAGTCTTAGCAACAACTTCCCGCTTCTCCATCAAGTCTCGCAATGGTAATGGGGGATGGTCCTCCTCTCGTCCCTCCGGCTCCTCGTCCCGATGAAGGAGTGGAAGTTGTTGCTCACGGTGACTACCGGAGGTGTTACACTTGATGAGACGACGATTTGAGGCTGCTCTGCTCTGGGAGGTATTGTAATATCACCGCTGAGTGATCGAATCAACGTTCCCATCCTCTCGTACTCACGTGTTCCTTGATTGATCTCTCCTTCCTCAAGCATTTCTTCACGGCTTCGACAAGGGTCTTGATATATAAATCTTCCAAATAGGATCCGTAAGCCGCAGGCTCACTTTCTTTATCCCAGAGACGCGTGGGTACCCTGGACAAGTCTTTTCCTCTCGTGGAGTTGCCTCGAGTCTTCGTTGTCGGCTGGACCATGTTGTTCATCTCTCCCGAGTCCCCTGTGATTACGCGCTCTTTCGCATCTCCACTGGTAAAGGTGTGACTCCCTTTAAGGATCCAGCGTTTCTTGCACCGTTTGAGTAGATGCCTGCACGACCCTTCTTGTAATTGCGCCGTTATATCATTCAAAAGGCGAATGTCTCGCTCTGTCTTTCAAATGATACCGCTTGATTTTCCAAGACATCCTCCAAAGATTCTAGCTACACTTCTCATGATATGTGAACCACCCGTGGTCTCCGAGTGAGGATACATCGTGAGATGAAAACCGAAAAATTGAGAATTCAATTTTTTTCAACCGAGAGATCAACCTCCCACCGTGGTCGCCAATTGTTTATGGGTGAAAACTATTCCTACCGGATTTGGTAATTTGGGGTGTGTGGATGAGGATGAATCTAAACCCCTAAACAAATGCACTCGTGGTGAGTGCTTGTAGATTCGAAATCAATCAGGCAAGTCCGGCCTAAACCAAGAAATGGTCATTCCAGACTTGTTTCTGGTCACAAAGTGAAGGAGATGGGGTTGATCTTAGGGAGGGAAGCGAAGAAGGTGATGGAGTACAGGATGCAAGCTATCAGTTCCGGTGTTTTTGTATTAACACTTGGTTTCTGTATTTTGTCTGGACTTGCTCTTGTTGGTGGAAATAAGGAGGAGAACCTATTTATACAAGTCATTGAGCCTTATTCACGTCTCTCGTGGGAAGTGGAGGAAGTGGAGTGATGGAGTAGTGGAGTTGTGTGTCGATGCTACACGATCGTCTTGCCCACTTCTCTTGTCATCGCTAACCGTCCATAACTTCCTAACACGTTCTTGTGATGGCGCGTTGCACGCCGCACGCCGTAAACCGCCAGACCAATACCCCAAAGATGTATCCCCCGGGCCAGACATGATTGATGTTCGAATATGTGGATCGTGGATCCACAAAAGGTAGCATGTAATGCTAAATTGAATAACTACGTTATTCGTAAAGTTGATACTTGTGAAGTATCGTGTGTATTTTATGTGTACTCGCATCATGGTGTGGTAAAGTGACGGGTGATGACGCCTTACGCCAATTAACTCCCCGACCAGGGTTATATAACCAACCCTATGAAGTTGGACGACGAGATGATCTTTGAGACACTCATCTCGCGACCGTTGATAGATTTAGGGTTTTTGAAGAGGTGTGCAAGCATCACTCTTCGCCTTGGTCGAAACCAAGTATGGGATATAATTTTGACAAGGCCGACCGCGCATGTGTGTAGACAACATGACGGTGTAGGCGCCTATACCCATTACCTCACGAAAGTATGATCCGGGCCACTCAATTCGTCCTGTGAAGTTGAATGGTCGAGATCAATTTGTGACAAAAAACCAAAGGCCGCAATAGCCGCGCATCATGCCCACTTCGGCGCACGTTCCAAGGTGACCAATCTTGGTAAGTCTTGGCCGATCGGCTCGGTGTGAAGAAGGTAGGCTGATGTTCACGCCTATACTCAATATCCAATGAAAACGTGATCCGGGCCACTCAAATTGTCCGGCGGTTGAGTGGTTGAGATCAGCCATTCTGATTTGGGAGGTGTGACCACGCTAGTTTGGGCACGCGTCTTGGAAAAACCAGGGCATGATATGCCTTGGCTACCGGGTGAGGGGATAGATGGGTCCACGGTGGTCATGCTTTGGTATGACCTTGACTCGCTTAATCTAATCTTGGACCCTCCATTCGGGCCGGAGAAGATGGACGCTCGTGATGCTCAAAACCCTAATTTTGGACGCTCGTGATGCTCAAAACCATGGTTGGTCCTGACCGTTTGGTCAGGTATGTAGGCGGGCCCACGGTGATTGTGTTGATATGCTCTGGGCCCTTTGAATCTACATCTACACCCTCCATCTATACCTGCGAAGATGGATGGTTGAGACCGTTTTTGCGACACATGTAATATGCCGCAAACCCTAATTTAGGGTTTTCCGCCCATACGCTCTCGGTTTGGACGTTTTGGCAAGCTAGGCCTATCTTCGGGGAGGCCGACCATGCGGGGTCCGCGTTGGTTCTAGAATGGATATTTCATACCTGCTTGGGGGTGATGTATTGATCTCGGGTCATCCAATCATTCTTGTGGAGTTGGATGATCAAGTGATCATATCCGACCGATCTGGCCAGTCCGGATGCTCAATCGGCTAGTATAACACACCGAGAGGGGCTCAATCAAGCTAGTATAACACACCGAGAGTCGGCCTGTACGGTATTTCGTACATGGTTTCATTATAATGCTTGGAGGTTCGTGTTGCTCAGAAGAGTAACACTCGCCGTCATGCCGCACTGATAATGAGTACAGAAATACAAGGCTGATTGCGCATTAATTAATAATGCTAGAAATTCACAGGGTATATGGGATTGTTGCTACATGCTCCAACCTGGATGAATTTCTTGTATTCACATAATGGGATTGTTGCCACATGCTCCATTCTAGGTGAATTAAGTGAGGGAGTATCCAACACTTATCAATGGCTTTATCTTTTACAAGATGTCAGCGCATGATTTTCTGGGTTTTTACAACTTTAACCTTAAATGAAAATCCGCCATCAACAGTCGGTCAACTAGGGATGAAGTTGGGTCAGCGGTGAATACACCAGCAGTTCTTTGATCGTTCGAAGGAAGATCTAAACCGTCCAACTAGGCTAGCTAAGTTGGGCGGATGTGATGAATTTGAGACCGGTTTTGCCGGTCTTAGCTCGTTTGAGCTCATTTTTCAACAGCGCGATCACCCATGTTCTGGATAACATTTGAGGGTGTTGCGGTTGAACTAAATGGATTCCGACCGACTGGGATGTTAGTGGGCCCGCCGGTGGTTGTCATGATGATCGCCTAGCTCCGCTAGGAGTAGGCTAGGCTTGTTGAATCGCGTGGCCAAATCGTGTGGCCGTGATCGTTTTTTAAGACTGATACGGACAGTCTAAATTTTCCTTAAGGAATTTAAACGCGTTCGATCGCGCTAATTTTAATTAAAAAGTGTGTAAACACGGTGATCTCTTTGTCAGATAGTGGTGTAGCGTACGTGAGTGTTTTCATGCAAGTCTCAATACTGACACTTCGGGAGATTCATGCTACTCCGCTGCGAGTGAACATTAACCGTCATGTCATGCCAATATTGAGAGTTCGGTGATCGCTGTCGTAAGCGTCAAAAATAAATTACACTTTCTTACTACTCAAAATATATAATGAAGCAAGGGCAAGAAAGGATCGTTCCCACAGAGAGGTCTAGGTTGTCAAATTGTTTCGGTTCCCTATAAATAACACCGGTAGTTTTGTGATTTTTATATAATAAACTAAATAAAAGCAAATAAAGAAATAAGCAAACAAATAATCAAGGATGAGAAAGTATTGGTCATGGATTTCGTCTTCAATCACAAACATGTTTTCAACACAATAATTAGAATTGGTATTTTAATCTCAACTTTTATCAAAGGCCCTAAGATACCTTGATCGCAAGAATACCCCGCTAATCTCCTCTTGTCATCAACAAACACATTAAAAGATGCGAATATGAATTCTATCTAAAAGAACAACCTAACGTGTAAAAGCACTAATCAAGTTTAATTCCCTAGATGCATTAGGTTCTATGAAATCAGGCCAATCAAAGCAATCGAACGTGTAAAAGCACTAATCCGATTTAACAAAGGTTATGGTTCACATAAGATCATAAGAATATATCACTACAAACTATAATCTTATTTATGCTACTTGCAATCAGGAATTATCACTTTTACGTATAATAACCCTAATCTACCAATAAAGATAAAAGCAAACTCAATCGATTCGCGACTCGACTAACAAGCATTCAAATCATGTAACAATATTAATGGTGAATCATAAACGATAATATGAGAGAAAACTAATTTATTGAATTAAAACCCATATTTGGAAATCCAACTTATTCCATAACCAATAATAAAACTCTAGCTCATATTCATGGAGTTCATAACAAGAAGAAAGAGAAGTTTCATGGTTCTAAACCCTAGAACAAGAGTAGAGGCAAAAAGATAATAAGATAAAAGATATAAGATATTATAAAAGTCTTCTCTTTTTATATGTTTCCCAATTTCCATAAAGGATACTCCTTCCAATATTAGGTCTTCTCAAAACCCATCTCCAAGTGGTCCACCAAGCCCATGTGTGAGAAATACCCATCTGAAATTATGTCCAAAAACTGTCGCCGGAAAACTGGGATTATGGCCGGAAATTGGCCGGAAAAGTCGCCGGCAAACATCTCAGGTGACCGGCAAAGTCCACCCGGTCACCGGTCAACGGGTCAACTCGGTCGGGTCAACGAGTCAGCTCAGTCAAAGCTCAACCGAGTCAGATGGAATCAGGGTCAACCCAGTCAGCACCGAGTCAGATTGGTGAGTTAGGTTCAGATCTGAATCAGCTGATTTAGTTTTAAGCCAAAGCTGTCAAGGCCTGTGCCTTTGCAACATTGCACATGCCATAACCTCGTTGTTGCACCATCATTGTGCTTCATCACCGACTTCATGTAATCAATCAACTCCTCCACTGCATCAAGCTAATACTTGCAATTCCAGTTTGCTCATTATTAGCTCCTCTTCCTTCAACTCAGAGCACAAATCCATCACTTCCATGTAGCGGCCATCAACAGCATGACAGCTTTTAGCTTTACAGCTCCAGCTCCAATATCACCACCTTCTTGCACAGATGCAATCTTCAGTCCTCTCAGAATCCATAACAGCAGCACCTGCAGCTCATCTATTTCTTGTGCACCACCTAGAGCATAAGAACTCAATCCATTCCATTCCATAACAAAGACAACCACCGCTTCCCCGCAACTTCGGTTTGTTCCATCACCAGTTCATGCTCAAGTCATAAACCCGCATTCTATCTCCATATAGCTGCAACCTCTAGCTACCAAGAACACCCACATCTCTCGCCAAGATCCGTTCTCGAGCCTGTCGACAATCACCAAAGAGTATCATAACACAACCCCTTGGTTCCTTCCTCACTTTCCTTCAACGCACATCATTGTTACTTGACACCGCAACTGTCACGCTCCGCGAATTCCCCGCAATTGCGTCGCTTCAACCATTCTCATTTCGAGCTCTTCCATTAATCCCAATCTCACTGCAATATTCAACCCACTCGGCAGCAATAACACCTACAAACTGCAGCTCCACCTATTGAGACCACAACCACCGAAAATGCACTTCATAACATCCAATCGCTCAACAATGGCGGAAGCCAACACTCCTCATTGCAGACCATTTTGCTCAGTGCAACTTCATAACCACCATCACACCCAGACTCCCTTCAAACACCACCAGAACCTTCAAGCCATCTCCATTGCATTCCCCTGAGCAGCACCACTTCCCTGTAAATTCTTTCATCACCAGTTCCTTGAGCCATTGCTTCTCAGCTGCAGTATAACACCACTACAAAACCATCTCTTCTTTGTTTTGGTCACAGATGCAACAACACATCCACAGCCTTATTCCCAGAATCCACATCTTCTACGCAATCCACCTGCTAACTAGGCTACCATTGAAGTGACCTGCTCTCAACTCACTACCAGCAAAACCACTTCCCAAACCTTCCAGCAGCCGCAACCACTGCACCCATGACAATCACCAGCAAGAACACTTTCTATCATCTCTGCATCAACTCATAAGTACTGCTTTCTGACTAGCAACATCTGCATTTGCAACCATTGCAGCATCGCTTGTAACTCCAGCTGCACCAGCGCAGCACACTGTCAACAGTCTCAGACGAACTCCAATAACAGCCTAATCTTCTCACAACCCCCATACATTCCCTGTAGTCTTAATCATCTCAACCCATTGGAGGTTTAACTCTGCCAATCATCACTTCAGCCCTTCAATTCATCTTCCCTGCTTTCAATTCTGCTCAAACCCTTTTATTCGATTTCTGCCATTAACTCGTCTCTGATTTCTTATTCTTTCAACAGATTCAATGGCAACAGCATCCTAATCACCTTCCAATTTCTCCAAACCCTTTACACCCGTTCAATCCATCTCAGTCTTCTCTGAACTTGTCAAATTTACCAGCAGATTTAAAATTGGAGACTAACCCATTCTTCCTAAGCATCAACAGATTCAAATACATCTCAGACATCTTCAATCGTCATCGAATTCATCTTCAGAAACCCAACATCTCCATCGATCTGTGGCAACTCTTTCTCAGATTCATCTTCTACAACATCACAAACATCTTCCATTGACCAGAATCAATCAAACCCATTTTATTCATCCACCCTTTCTGATTCAAATAGCTCTCATATTCTCTCATCTCTCGATTTCACAACACCATCAGGACAAAGAACGGAAGAAAAGGAAGAGAGGAAATGATTTCTCTTGACTAGATTTAGGGTTAAAACTATGGGGCTATTATTGACACCCCATGCAATAGGATAAGGGCTAACCATTTGGCCTCCCCTTAACCTCAGCTTGACTGTATTTAGCACTCCTCCAAATAGAGTTGCCCCTTAACCTTGACTGGGCTCCAGATAGCGTTCGTCCATGAATGACTTACGCCTTTTTGACTCAATTTGAATGATTTCCGCTTCTTTTCCTCCGTGCTACTCCAGAGTACCTAATAACTCAAAAACACGCGTAAAGTACATAATTCACAAGAAAAATAGCAAAGAAAGCGTAACTACTAGATAGTAAATTAGGTGTTTTAGACACCTATCAGATTCCCCCACACTTAGACTTTGCTAGTCCTCGAGTAAATCAAACAAAACAATTCAAAAAGATACATACAACTCCGTGTCGTCGAGGCTACGGTCACTTTTAGCATAAATAACAAGCCTTTAAACCCCTAGGTGTCCCTAGTGGACGAGTTATAGTCTCGTGAGGGTTTACTAGAGATATACCCACAAAACCTACTTTTACAACTTACTAGTTCTCCGTAATGATAGCATCCAACGCGCTAAGAAGACATAGAAATTCCGCACACTAGTCATAAGAAGTTAGACACATAAATGAACACAATCTCATCCTTAAAAGTTGAGAGAGAAATAACCATCCCTTCTCGACAAAAATTCGGGTTCGGAGTGATCAAAAGTCTCGACTCGCCTCACAAGAAAGGGTTTTATGAATTTGCACTCAATAATAAATGTGACTTTTTATGGGTCACACGTGAGTCCGTAGGAATGAAGAGAGAATCTGACACACGTTGAATGGTAGGAAGGCAAAACCCTCCGAAGTATTTTGAAAACCCAAATCTTTTATAATTTTTGAAAACCCATTTTTCTGACGATCTCTTCGAAAGGAAATCAACCATTTAACGAAGGTGGGAATATGCTTACTCACCTCGTTATCCGTTCGACGTGCAGCCTAGCACCACTCTCACAAAGATCCATAGAAACGTCTTCGGTCTTCTATCTGTGTCTTCATCTTCGTCTTCGGTCTTCAACTCTTGATGATAACTCTTGAACTTCGTAGAATCTTAACAATATGATTTTTTTCCTCAAATTCCTTGTCGCTTGAAACTTCATTATAGATATTCCTTCTTTCCATTGGCTTTATTGAAAGAATACAAAACTAAAAACGAACATACAAACCCAAATTTTTTTTTTCTTTTTTTTTTTTTTTAATTTTTTCTCTTTTTTTTTTAATTTTTTTTAATTGTTTTTTTTTTTTTTTGAGACAAGAGAAAGTAAAATACAAATAAAATAAAAACGTAAGTACAAAGTCCATGGTGTAAGTACTTTACCGCTTGATTCTTCACAACTTATATGTCTTGATATCATAAACTTCTCGAACTCTCATCCTTGATAATTTTTACTCTTGTACAATAGTCTTCAACTTATAAAAATTCTGCTCCTTGTAGATTTGTGATGCTCCTCTTGTTGATGATGATGGTGTTTCTATGGACCTGTTGGTGTAGAGAGATAAAGTGGATGGTGCTAACTGCGAACAAGATTACAAGTGGTATGTAAGTTAGCAATTCGATGTCACCATCATGGTTGATAAAAATAGCACTCAACAGATCAAAATAGTGCTTCTATGGTGGGAGGTTGGACAGCTCACCATTCTGTCCGGAATTAACGTACGGTGACACACACTCTAAAAGCACAAATTTAGACAGTACAAAAGAATTGAAGGTCGGTGCCTCACATTATGTAACATGGGTAGTCTCCACTATAGGGGACCACTACTCTAATACCGAATTCAGTCTGCACCTTATTTTCCACCGGCATGGTTAAATCCAACTTTAACTCTCATACAATTAAGAAACCCGATCATGTTCTCTGTCATCTCTAAGTTCAGTCACTCTTATGAGATTCTCGATGTAATCTTAGCGACATGTATACTATGTGACTCTAAACTAACTACAAGTTGGAGTTTTTATTCATTATTTTACAAAAAAAAATTGAAAATTTTGACTCAAAAAGGCTAAAAACTCTATATGCAAAAGACTCCCCCACACTTAAACTTCACATTGTCCTCAATGTGTAAAACCGAAAATTCTGAATTCTGACGTAACAGCAGATAAAACGCCAAAACTGTACAAATTGGTAAGGAATTTGGAAAAACTCCATTTCACAAAAGTTGTTCATCTACGTGTTTTCTATAAAGTGTCAAAAGGGCACAGTGTTTCGATAAACGGTCTGACAGTTATGGTCTCTGGACTGAACTACGTGCAGTCTAAATTTTTCTGACGAAAAGGTATTCGTCATAATTCTCTTCTAAGATAGATTCAGGACTCAATGAAATTAAACATGGGGATGCAAATATGATATGAAAACAATAAAAACAAAAAATAAAAGGGACTAAAATACAAAACCTATGGGTTGCCTCCCATTTAGCGCTTGGTTTAAAGTCGTCAGCCCGACTCTTTTGTTATCGTCCATATACCAACAATCTGAAAAGTTGAGGATCCTTCCATAGAACCTGTTTTGCAAACACTAGCTTCACACAAATATTAGTAATGTAAAACAGAAATGAAGCTATTAACCGATAAAAGTTTCCCCCATACTTATTCTTGTCCACACTTGGAAGTGTATAAAGAATATAGAAGTTGGGTACTTCCACGGTTTCTTGTTCCAAAACCTGGATAGTATGAGAATCAAGTATCTCTAATGGAGGATATCGAGAAACAAAGTCATTCAACAATACTCCCGAAGCACATACATTCAAACCAATAAGAGGTAAAGGAGAAGAAACAATAGGCAACGGGTTAGACAAACCTTGCACAATCTCTTGTATTACGGAATCCTCTTCATCCTTGAAAAACTCAAGTGAATAATTCACCTCATGTATATCATGGTCCTCTATCAAACTTTGCAACCATTCTTCGTCCGTTTCTGCCTTAACCAAAGTCTCAACATAAACATCATCATTACAATCATTTGCAAGCTCAATTGGGTCTTCCACAATATTGGTCAAACCGGTCTCATTCTCAACATACTCCTCTTTGTTGTAAGGCACATACTCTTTTGCGGATCCAAATTTTATTATAAGAAACTTTTTTAGAACACTCTAAAATGCATCATCCTCAAGCTCCACCCTTTGAATAGGCTCTTGATCATTATTAAGATCAATGCTTGAGTAATCTACACAAGTGTCGACATATTCCTCTTCGTCTTCATCTTGATCCCAAAAAGACTCCATTGTACACTCCTTGGGGATGTCACCATGAGTTGGTTCAAGCAATGTATCATAATCACCGTCACTATCATAGTCAACATAAGATTGGTCCTCGCTGAATTTAGGGTTGCTAATCTCGAACTCATCCTTTTGAATAGGTGAATGATCATTATTACGATCAAGAGTTGAGTTAACTACACAATTATCAACGAAAGTGCCCAAGGATTGGCCTTTTTCAACATTAGCATCAATCAAATATTCATCACAAACCATATGCACATTAGAATTATCCATATCTTCCTTGCATTGATCTATGCCTCTTCGCAAGCTAGCAATACCTTCACGAAGTTCTTGGAGTTGCTCGTTTGTAGTCTCTTTAGCTTTTTGAAATTCCTCTTGTAAAAAGTTGGAAACTTGGTCTATAAAGTTAGAGACTTTTTGTTCACGAGCATAAGAATCTTCCCATCCTTGTGGTTGTTCACACACGTACCCGCCATAAGGTTGTTGAAGAAAACCATAAGGTTCCATGGAATATTGGTCATAACCAATGAATTGGTTTTGATTATACCCCTGGAATTGGTAGTTGTCGTATTGTTGAGGTTGTTGAAAACCGTATCCATCCATGTAGTATGCTCCTTCCATGAGAAACAAGCACCTGAAATAAAAATTCTCAAACCAAGGTTAAAACCCGTTAAAATAAGAAAAATAAAACAAAAACTAAAAACAAAAATAAGAAACCAAAAACAAGTGACAACCGCTGCCTCCCCGGCAACGGCGGCAAAATTTGACCGGTTGTCAGCCGACACAAATATAAATACACTTTCTTACTACTCAAAATATATAATGAAGCAAGGGCAAGAAAGGATCGTTCCCACAGAGAGGTCTAGGTTGTCAAATTGTTTCGGTTCCCTATAAATAACACCGGTAGTTTTGTGATTTTTATATAATAAACTAAATAAAAGCAAATAAAGAACTAAGCAAACAAATAATCAAGGATGAAAGTATTGGTCATGGATTTCGGTCTTCAATCACAAACATGTTTTCAACACAATAATTAGAATTGATATTTTAATCTCAACTTTTATCAAAGGCCCTAAGATACCTTGATCGCAAGAATACCCCGCTAATCTCCTCTTGTCATCAACAAACACATTAAAAGATGCGAATATGAATTCTATCTAAAAGAACAACCTAACGTGTAAAAGCACTAATCAAGTTTAATTCCCTAGATGAATTAGGTTCTATGAAATCAAAGCCAATCACAAACAATCGAACGTGTAAAAGCACTAATCCGATTTAACAAAGGTTATGGTTCACATAAGATCATAAGAATATATCACTACAAACTATAATCTTATTTATGCTACTTGCAATCGGGAATTATCACTTTTGCGTATAATAACCCTAATCTAGCAATAAAGATGAAAGCAAACTCAATCGATTCGCGACTCGACTAACAAGCATTCAAATCATGTAACAATATTAATGGTGAATCATAAACGATAATATGAGAGAAAACTAATTTATTGAATTAAAACCCATATTTGGAAATCCAACTTATTCCATAACCAATAATAAAACTCTAGCTCATATTCATGGAGTTCATAACAAGAAGAAAGAGAAGTTTCATGGTTCTAAACCCTAGAACAAGAGTAGAGGCAAAAAGATAATAAGATAAAAGATATAAGATATTATAAAAGTCTTCTCTTTTTATATGTTTCCCAATTTCCATAAAGGATACTCCTTCCAATATTAGGTCTTCTCAAAACCCATCTCCAAGTGGTCCACCAAGCCTATGTGTGAGAAATACCCATGTGAAATTATGTCCAAAAACTGTCATTTGGAAAATCGGGATTATGGCCCGGAAATTGGCCTTAAAAGTCGCTTGGGAAAGTATCTCGGGTTACTGGCAAAGTCCACCCGGTCACCGGTCAACGGGTCAACTCGGTCGGGTCAACGAGTCGCAGACAAGTCAAAGCTCAACCGAGTCAGATGGAATCAGGGTCAACCCAGTCAGCACCGAGTCAGATTGGTGAGTTAGGTTCAGATCTGAATCAGCTGATTTAGTTTTAAGCCAAAGCTGTCAAGGCTTGTGCCTTTGCAACATTGCACATGCCATAACCTGTTGTTGCACCATCATTGTGCTTCATCACCAGCTTCATGTAATCAATCAACTCCTCCACTGCATCAAGCTAATACTTGCAATTCCAGTTTGCTCATTATTAGCTCCTCTACCTTCAACTCAGAGCAAAAATCCATCACTTCCATGTAGCGGCCATCAACAGCATGACATCTTTTAGCTTTACAGCTCCAGCTCCAATAGCACCACCTTCTTGCACAGCTGCAATCTTCAGTCCTCTCAGAATCCATAAAAGCAGCACCTGCAGCTCATCTATTTCTTGTGCACCACCTAGAGCATAAGAACTCAATCCATTCCATTCCATAACAGCACAACCACCAGTTTCCTGCAACTTCAGTTTGTTCCATCACCAGTTCATGCTCAAGTCATAAACCCGCATTCTATCTCCATATAGCTGCAACCTCTAGCTACCAGCAACACCCACATCTCTGCCAAGATCCGTTCTCGAGCCTGTCGACAATCACCACAGAATATCATAACACAACCCCTTGGTTCCTTCCTCACTTTCCTTCAGCTGCACATCTGCTACTTGACACCTGCAATCTGTCACAGCTCTGCCAATTCCCTGCAATTGCGTCGCTTCAACCATTCTCAGCTCGAGCTCTTCCATTAATCCCAATCTCAGCTGCAATATTCAACCTGTACCCTGGCAGCAATAACACCTACAGCTGCAGCTCCACCTATTGAGACCACAACCACCGAAAACAGACTTCATAACATCCAATCTGCTCAACAATGGCAGCAAGCCAACACTCCCTCATTGCAGACCATTTTGCTCAGTGCAACTTCATAACCACCATCACACCCAGACTCCCTTCAAACACCACCAGAACCTTCAAGCCATCTCCATTTCATTCCCCTGAGCAGCACCACTTCCCTGTAAATTCTTTCATCACCAGTTCCTTCAGCCATTGCTTCTCAGCTGCAGTATAACACCACTACAAAACCATCTCTTCTTTGTTTTGGTCACATATGCAACAACACATCCACAGCCTTATTCCTAGAATCCACATCTTCTACGCAATCCACCTGCTAACTCAGCTGCCATTGAAGTGACCTGCTCTCAACTCACTACCAGCAAAACCACTTCCCAAACCTTCCAGCAGCCGCAACCACTGCACCCATGACAATCACCAAATAAGAACACTTTCTATCATCTCGCATCAACTCATAAGTACCGCTTTCGACTAGCAACATCTCGCATTTACAATCATTGCAAAGATCGTCAAACTCCAGCACTGGGGCAGCAAAGACACTGTCAGCCGTCTCAGACGAACTCCAATAATGTACCCTTCTCACAACCCCCATACATTCCCTGTAGTCTTAATCATCTCAACCCATTGGAGGTTTAACTCGCCAATCATCACTTCACCCTTCAATTCATCTTCCCTGCTTTCAATTCTGCTCAAACCCTTTTATTCGATTTCTGCCATTAACTCGTCTCTGATTTCTTGTTCTTTCAACAGATTCAATGGAAACAGCAGCCTCATCACCTTCCAATTTCTCCAAACCCTTTACACTCGTTCAATCCATCTCAGTCTTCTCTGAACTTGTTAGATATACCAGCAGATTCAAAATTGGAGACTAACCCATTCTTCCTAAGCATCAACAGATTCAAATACATCTCAGACATCTTTAATCGTCATCGAATTCATCTTCAGAAACCCAACATCTCCATCGATCTGTGGCAACTCTTTCTCAGATTCATCTTCTACAACATCACAAACATCTTACATTGACCAGAATCAATCAAACCCATTTTATTCATCCACCCTTTCTGATTCAAATAGATCTCATATTCTCTCATCTCTCGATTTCACAGCACCATCAGGACAAAGAACGGAAGAAAAGGAAGAGAGGAAATGATTTCTCTCGACTAGATTTAGGGTTAAAACTATGGGACTGTTATTGACACCCCATGCAATAGGATAAGGGCTAACCATTTGGCCTCCCCTTAGCCTCGGCTTTGATCGTATTTAGCACTCCTCCAAATAGAGTTGCCCCTTAACCTTGACTGGGCTCCAGATAGCGTTCGTCCATGAATGACTTACGCCTTTTTTGACTCAATTTGAATGATTTCCGCTTCTTTTCCTCCGTGCTACTCCGTAAGTACCTAATAACTCAAAAACACGCGTAAAGTACATAATTCACAAGAAAAATAGCAAAGAAAGCGTAACTACTAGATGGTAAATTAGGTGTTTTAGACACCTATCATTCGGCTGGGAACATAGCATAGGAAAATACTAGGCAAGTCATGCATTAGTGAATAATTCTAGTGGAGAATAAAATTCATAGAATATTTGGGATCATTGCTACATGCACCATTCTGAGTGAATTTTATATATCCAAATATATTGAATTGCTCAATACATATGTAAGTAAAGAGGCTTGGGCACTCATCACTTTTAAATGGCTATCTTCTTTGCAGAATAATGGTGCATTAAATACATGGTTTTATAACTTTGTCCCTGAACTAAAAACCACCATCAAAATTAAGTCCCCTGCTTAGTACGTAACAGTGACATTGTTGCGGGGTAAGCACTAGATGGTGACAAGTAAAGATAAAACTTATGAGGCAAGGTAGGAAGATGTTACCAGGATAGAGGTCGGCTCGGTCTTTGAGCAACACGTTGTTAGAACATTGCTTGGTCGAACTCGCAATTAAGAGGCAAGGTAGGAAGATCCTCATCATTCAAGACGAAGGGCTACTTAAGGAACTGGTGGAACTTCATCGACTAAAAGTTATGTGGAGACTTGAACTTATCTGTCACTCAAAAGTCTATTTACTCTATCTCCTATTCTTGAGACAAAAGTCGTTTTGATATATAGACTTTCATTATACACATTTGTTATTTCGAGTCGAGTTTAACTCGCCTATCTATTTCTCTAAATATGTGTTGGTAAGATTTTGCTTTAGCCAAATTCATCTTTACCTAGTGACGAATGTCATGTTATGTTTCAATCACTTTGAAAATTTCTCTGACGAAAAATGGTCTGTGAATAACGGCTATATAACGTCCTCTGAGAATGTTTCAAGGATTGAAATGAGAGTTTAGATTACATAACCATTGGTAGGATATAAGCATTGTTGTGGAAACACATATATGTATAAGTCCTTATTCCTTGAACCAAAGTTTGCGAACTTTGTTGATCAAGAGAAACGGAATGTGGCGTGAGCCAAGTCCACGAACTCAGTCCGCGAACTGCCGGAAGTTCTCGACACGAGAATTTCTGCTGGAGTTTGTGAACTCCTTCCGTGAGCTTAAGTCCGCGAACTTGAGTAGGTTATATCAAAATCGGTTGTTCTTGAACTCGTGTTTATATAAACTAAGGAATGCTTTTGCAAACCGTGGCTATAAAGTTCATGAATCGATTCGAGTGAATCAAACCGTTTTTGCTTCGATTGTGTCTTGTATAGTTACATAAGATCTAAGCAATTGAACAACTCTTTAACTAGTTCATTTGAGTCATTTGAACTAGTTATGGTGAAGAAGAATATGGTTGATATGAAAGTGATCATATGGCTAACCATTTGGTTAACTATTGTTGAACCAACAAATGTTAATGTTTGGGAACGGTTACATAAACCAAAAATTGGACATTTCATTTTTGTGTAACAAGCTAAGGTTTCGATCCAACGATTGAGAAATATTAGCTTGAATCTAATCAGGTTTTCATCTAACGGTGAATATAAAATTCTTTTTTACTAAGCTAACATTGATTGCAAACCCTGATTTGAAAGACTATATAAGGGACAACTCTAGCAACTGGGAAACCTAATCCCCACACCTTATGTGTGATACTAGTTGCATAAGATGCGTCGATTAAGATTATTATGAGGTGATTGATAATACTAGGCTGTTCTTCGGGAATATAAGTCCGGGTTATCAATTGGTTCCTGTTCACCTTGATTTATCAAAAGACGGAACAAAAACTCGTAGATATATTCGTGGGAGACGGATTTATCTATTACCGTAGACTACTCTGTGTGATACAGATTTGTTTACTAAAGTCTTCGACTTTGGGTCGTAGCAACTCTTAGTTGTGGGTGAGATCAGCTAAGGGAATCAAGTACGTAGCATCCTGCTTGGGATCGAGGTGTAGGAGCATAATTGTACCTTGGATCACAGGTGAGATTGATTGGGGTTCAACTACAGGTCCAGACCAAGTTAATTTGGAGTAGGCTAGTGTATGTAGCAGCTTAATACAGTATGTGTTCAATCTGGACTAGGTCCCGGGGTTTTTCTGCATTTGCGGTTTCCTCGTTAACAAACTTCTGGTGTCTGTGTTATTTCTATTCCGCATTATATTTGTTTATATAATTAAAATATCACAAAGTTGTGCGTTGTTCAATCAATTAGAATATCCGACCTTTTGGTTGTTGATTTAAATTGATTGACACTTGGATATTGGTCTTTGGTACCATCCAAGTTATCTCTCTTTTATAAAGACTCGCATATTTCTATTTGCTTGAGTAAAGATCAAATCGAGAGATTGAGATATAAACTCTTTGATATACTTTTCTCTAGATTGAGTCTGACTGTCTAGTTGATTATATGGAAAGTATATTGGAGTTTGTCCATACAGATTGCTAAGCGAAATATTGGGTGTGGTTGTTGTACCCCCGCTTTTTGAATTGGTATCAGAGCAGGCCAACACATTAAAGACCGTATAAGTCTGTGTTTGTAGCGATCTGATTATGGACGAGTTTATCTCTAATAACGTACATGTTCATAGATTACCAGATGATTTTCAAAGCTTGGATTCACCGGAGAGGACTGTCACATCTAGGTCAGTATCTAAACATTCTCTTAATGTAAATCCTGCTTAAGTCTGGGAAACACACCTAGAAGAACAGATGGATGAACTTTCTGATGAAGGTGATTCAGATATTGATAGAGATGTTGATGAGGAAGTCTCTGAGTATGTGAAGGTTTTGAATTCGTTAGAAAAGAAAAAGATGACAACTTCTCATGTCACTCCTCTTCTGACTCCTCTCTGTCGAGAAAACAAGAAATTGACAACATGTTACGCAGTGTTTATGTTTCAATCGTTCTAACGAATCGATCCTCAAGGATTCTCGAGGAAAACCTACGTATGAAGTCACTTGAATGTGATAATCTTCTTCAAAAGTACTTTTCGTTGGAAGAGAAACTTGCAGAATCAAGCAAGGTTTAACTCTCAACAAATTAGTTTTGATGACGTAGAAAGCGCTTTTTCGCCGAGAAAACGTTTTGAGGCTGATTTAGCTGCCGCTCTTGATAAAATCAAGATGTTGGAAGATGACTTGAAAAAGTTCAATACTAGTTCAAGCAAATTAACCACTATGCTAGAGCAAGTAAAAATCATCGTGATACACGAGGATTGGGCTATACGGGAATAGATACTCCAAGTATTAGCAAAGAGGTAAAATTTGTCAAGGCTAGTGATTCTTCTCAACAAAAGGTTTCCAGTGATGGCAAAAGTGAAATACATTCACAGGCAGTTGGGGTTCAAAAGAGCAAAATATATCAACCTCCAAAATCAGCATACACGGATCGAGGTAAGAACATTCCTTATGTTTGCCACTATTGCGGAAATAAAGGTCACCTGGAAAGGAGATGTCGTTTTGATAAGGAATGAGAAACTTCATGATGTTCTTGTTTGTGCATCACAAGAAGTTGTGAAACCAAGATCATATGTTAAGACCGATCCCTTAACGTTACTGTGTTGTAACTGTCCAACCTTTGGGGAAAGGAATCAAGTCTTTGTGATTTTCCTAGTTTTTCCTATAAACGTCATACGAATCCTTTTCACAATCGTAATGGTTATCGAAGGATAACTTCGTAAAGACGAAGACAAGATCCGATGCTCCCAGTTGTTGGAGAAAGACTAACTTGCAAAGAATAGTCAACCCAATTCTCTTCCGAGAAATCTTGAAGAGAGTAATGGGAAGAAGGTTCTGTTGTTCCTAAACGCACTCGAAGTGGGTGCCAAAGAAAGTCAATGATGCTTTGAGTGCGAAAAGGAATGATCTTCCGAGAAAATTCCATGACTATGGAGAAGGCAAAGTATCCATGATGTTGGAACTTAACAAGTTTTTGGAAAAATAGAATTGGATATGAAAGGTTCTAAAAGCGTTCTCTTTCATGATAATCCAAAGGTCACTTGTGGTGAGAAAGAAATTGTTCACCCCAACACAACTTGATTGTGTTATAAGTGCATCCTCACCAAGGCATGCCCTGCTATGTATACGGTGAGGGAAGCACGAGAATTGGGGCACTCGGATTATGTTCGGGATGTTTGGACTTCATGGTACACCTACCAGGTATTATAACATCATTTAAAATCAAAATTGAGGGGTTTAAGTACGCATACCCGTTTGCGCGACTCGCTCCAGGTCATGAAAATTCGTTTGCAAACCCGTATGCATACTTGCCTGTAGACGTCGATATTCGGTGAACTTGTTTTGGCCGTAATTTCTTCGTCCAAACTCAGAATGATGTCATTCTTTTTGCATTCTCTTCCTATTTGAATTCTCTTCGAAAAGGAGGTAAGAATTCTTGAATTTGGATGAGTTAAGATTTGTATTTGTCCTGTCTCTTGTTTTTGAGTGTTTTTCTCAGTTTCGTCATACTTGTTCCACTTCCTTTGGACTTGGGCTACAAGAATGTTGTTGGTGAATCACAAAAAAGGAAGTTCAAGAATGGTCAATTGTACGCATTGCTATGGGATTCTTGAATGTTCACAATCATCCTTTGTGAACTATGGTGCATGGTCGTTAATGACTTTGTATGTTCTTCTTTGTTAGGAAAATCTTTTTATACGCCTTTGGTAACTATTCTTGGTGTAAATCCGGGCGAAAAAGATTGTTTCTACCCTTTAAGGACAAATCATCTTATATGTGCATTACGAGTTTGTCTTGATGCCCAGGAAACTTCTTATGAGAATTTATTCTTGTTTTTGAGAAGGATTACTAGAGTTTGGAATAGCAATTATTGTGATTACACATATCTATAGCCAACGATTTCATCTTCATGTTTTTAGATTTATTGGTTTAAATTCTAAATTGGTTTGGAAGATGATTTTTGCAGTATTAATCTTTATGGTTTTATATATTGCAATTGTTATGGGATATGTGTGTTTGCGTCCGTGAACTATGATTGTCCCATATCTTGTCAAAAGTAAAGTCTTTCATAAGTCGATATTCATATGTTGATAAAGGAATGAATGAACTTTTGACAAATACAAAAGTTAAGCCTATATTGTCAATTATTGACGCAAGATAGGTTAAAATCTTTTGTTTTCAAGGATTATGTCTATTGTTTGTCATTGTGCAAATGGTGATGGAAAATAGAATGAATCCTTGTGTATTCTGCAGTAATTGATCTTCCCTGATCCATATTTTATGTATTACTGTGAGGCTCCGTAATGTTTCTTATGTTGAGCATTAAACGACCAAGTTGATTATTTTATGATTAGCTTTGTTGTTGTTCCGTAAGGTACTTTATGTCGAGCATTTTTGAACTAAATTAATCATCTTGTTTGGTTATTTAGTTATAACTCCATAAGTCTTCTTATGTTTGAGCGTTTTTGACTAGGTTGATTATTTTCATGATTAACTTAGTCATTGCTCCATAGATTCTCTTATGATGAGTATGACCAATTAAATTGATTACTTTTGTGATTAGTTTGGTTGTGTATTTCGATTAGATTAATTATGGGTTCTCTTGTGATTAATCTAATTGAGTAATTTGAGTCTCCATAAGTTCACTTGTGTTGAGCATTATCGATTAAATTAATCATGAACTTCTTGTGGTTAATTTAATTGAGTATTTTGGATTCAAATTCATACTTGTATGTGATTTGTTATGTCCAAAGAAATCCTTCTTTTCTTTCGAAATCAAGGTCGCTCTTGTTGTTCTTTCGGGAATGACATATTATGGGGCAGAGTTCTTTTTGAACTTGTGCTTAATTGCCAAATCTTTGTGGGGAGTGCGGCTGTGGAATATTATAGGGGTTGTCTTGTATCTTTAAACTCCTTGATGAATGCATTTAGCTTCGGCTTTATGGTTGCATCTAAATAAGATGATATGTGTAACTTTCTTTTGGTCATGAAATGTCTCTTTCGGAAATTTCATTAGGATCCCGTTCTTGTACCTTTGCCAATTTTATTGACAAAAAGGAGGAGAATTAATATGTAGTTCACACTACAAATACATATGGTTTTCGAATCATTATGTAAGGGGGAGTGGTTTCCATGTGAGATGGAGTATTGACAAAGGGGGAGTGATACATATCACCATAGTATTGTTGTTGAAGTTGTGATACAATTGGACTTTGACGCTGTGTAATGATACTATGACACTTTATAACAATGATTGAGAACTCTTGTTTTCTTGTTGTTATAGCTACGGATTTTCAACAACGATGATGCTAAACTTACAACCTTTGGGATCATTGGAGTATTTGGAAGTGACGAAAATTTCGATTAATGTTGAAGATTAGGCATGTGGAATAGGAGCTACAAAAGTTAATTTATTTTTTTTTTTTATTCCATATGTATTAATAGTTTTGTCACTAAAATTGACAAAGGGGGAGATTGTTAGAGCATTGCTCGGTCGAACTCGCATGCGTTGCTATCTCAAGCATATTTGTTAATGTTAGTGATCAAAACTATAAGTTTTGATTTCTATCCTATTATAGCTAAAGGTCTCGGACTAGGATAAAAAGTGTAGTTGAGCTCAAGACTCCATGGAAATCATCATACAAGACAAAGGACTACTCAAGGAACTGGTGGAACTTCATCGACTAAAAGGTATGTGGAGACTTGAACTTATCTGTCACTCAAAAGTCTATTTACTCTATCTCCTATTCTTGAGACAAAAGTCGTTTTGATATATAGACTTTCATTATACACATTTGCTATTTCGAGCCGAGTTTAACTCGCCTATCTATTTCTCTAAATATGTGTTGGTAAGCTTTCGCTTTATCCAAATTCATCTTTACCTAGTGACGAATGTCATGTTATGTTTCAATCACTTTGAAAATTGCTCTGACGAAAAATGGTTTGTGAATAACGGCTATATAACATCCTCTGAGAATGTTTCAATGATTGAAATGAGAGTTTAGATTACATAACCATTGGTAGGATATAAGCATTGTTGTGGAATCACATATATGTATAAGTCCTTATTCCTTGAACCAAAGTTTGCGAACTTTGTTGATCAAGAGAAACAGAATGTGGCATGAGCCAAGTCTCGCGAACCGGCGGAAGTTCTCGACCCGAGAATTTCACGGAGTTTGTGAACTCCTTCCGTGAGCTTAAGTCCGCGAACCAGGTCCGCGAACTTGAGTAGGTTATATCAAAATCGGTTGTTCTTGAACTCATGTTTATATAAACTAAGGAATGCTTTTGCAAACCGTGGCTATAAAGTTCATGAACCGATTCGAGTGAATCAAACTGTTTTTTCTTCGATTGTGTCTTGTATAGTTACATAAGATCTAAGCAATTGAACAACTCTCTAACTAGTTCATTTGAGTCATTTGAACTAGTTATGGTGAAGAAGAATATGGTTGATATGAAAGTGATCATATGGCTAACCATTTGGTTAACTATTGTTGAACCAACAAATGTTAATGTTTGGGAACGGTTACATAAACCCAAAATTGGACATTTCATTTGTGTGTAACAATCTAAGCTTTCGATCCAACGGTTGAGAAATATTAGCTTGAATCTAATCAGGTTTTCATCTAACGGTGAATATTGAATGCTTTGTTACTAAGCTAACATTGATTGCAAACCCCCGATTTGAAAGACTATATAAGGGAGAACTCTAGCAACTGGGAAACCTAATCCCCACACCTTACGTGTGATACTAGTTGCATAAGCTAGAGTCGATTCTCCTTTAACCTTGGGTTTCTTCTCTAAACCAGGTTAACGACTTAAAGACTTCATTGGGATTGTGAAGCCAGACCGATACTACTTTTCTTGTAGTTGTGTGATCTGATCTTGATGTTTCTATCGTACGAGTACAATTGGAATAATTGGCTTGAGATTTATATCTCCGATAGGCAAGATAGAAAAGAAATCACAAACACTTTGTCTCATCGTTTGTGATTCCGCAATACCTTTTTCGCTGCGTCGATTAAGATTATTGTGAGGTGATTGATAATACTAGGTTGTTCTTCGGGAATATAAGTCCGGTTTATCAATTGGTTCCTGTTCACCTTGATTTATCAAAATACGGAACAAAAACTCGTAGATATATTCGTGGGAGACGGATTTATCTATTATCGTAGACTATTCTGTGTGATACAGATTTGTTTATTAAAGTCTTCGACTTTGGGTCGTAGCAACTCTTAGTTGTGGGTGAGATCAGCTAAGGGAATCAAGTACGTAGCATCCTGCTGGGATCATAGGCGTAGGAGCATAACTGTACCTTAGATCAGTGTGAGATTGATTGGGGTTCAACTATAGTCCGACCAAAGTAATTTGGAGTAGGCTAGTGTCTCGTAGCGGCTTAATACAATGTGTGTTCAATCTGGACTAGGTCCTGGGGTTTTTCTGCATTTGCGGTTTCCTTGTTAACAATATTCTGGTGTGTGTGTTATTTCTATTACGCATTATATTTGTTTATATAATTAAAATATCACAGGTTGTGCGTTGTTCAATCAATTAGAATATCCGACCTTTTGGTTGTTGATTTAAATTGATTGACACTTGGATATTGGTCCTTGGTACCATCCAAGTTATCTCTCTTTGATAAAGACTCGCAGATTTCTATTTGCTTGAGTAAAGATCAAATCGAGAGATTGAGATATAAACTCTTTGATATACTTTTTTCTAGATTGAGTCTGACTGTCTAGTTGATTCTCTGGAAAGTATATTATAGTTTGTCCATACAGATTGCTAAGCGAAATATTGGGTGTGGTTGTTGTACCCCCGCTTTTTCATACGTGTTTCACGAAGTATCAAAGCACGCAGTGATCATCCTCGTAGTATATGTCAATTGTCTCCAGGTATATAAGCATCTAATCGGTTGATATACTGCCTCTGAGGCCTTTATACACGACAAGTAGAGAGTCATTCTTTTCTTGGATCTTGTTGACTTGCCTATCCGTAATGGCATCATAATTCTCAACTCTGGTGTGGACGAACCGGAGCATCCTCAAAAGGCTGTTGGAGAAATTTCTAAAAAGTATGTCGGAGCATCTTCCGAAGAGTGCATAGGAGCGGCCTATAAAAAAGATGAAGCGACTTCTGCTTCTGGAGAGAACGTTGAAGCGGCTTCTGGAGAGAACGTTGAAGCGGCTTATACTTCTGGAGAGAACGTTGAAGCGGCTTCTGGAGAGAATGTTAAAGCGACTTCTGCTTCTGGAGAGAACGTTGAACGCTGAAGTTGCTTCTACTTCTGGAGAGAACGTTGAAGCGGCTTATGGAGAGAATGTTGAAGCGGCTTCTAAGGATAACTCCAGTGAGGGCGCCATTAACCCGCGCATTGATGTTGATAACTAGATTTCCCACTTTGTTATTCCCTTTCGTAGATAAGCATCTTTTCGTAACTTGTAGATGCTTTTGATATTCAGGGGTTTCTATTTATGCGGCTGGAGCCAGGGCTTCATCGAATAATAATCCTTTGTTCTTGACAATTTTTTGTTTCCAATTGGGTAAATGAAGGAAATCTTTCTACTGAGAAATCCAAATTCTTGGAAAGATTGCGGTATCTTCAAACTCTAGATGTAGCACTCTCCGGTAGGGTTACAATAGAATCTCCTTATTCTATTGAGGTTATGTGACCGATGGGAAGGCAACACACATAACTGGTGATGTGTTTTCCTTTCATGTGACCGGATACTGCTTCCATGATGATACTTGTTATATGTAACCCTAATAACAACAACTTGAAGTAGGGGATGCAATTATGAAAATTGAGGATTCGGCCACAAACCTGTAACTTCCATTTGTTGTATCACGTGTGTTGTGCTTCCGTGAACAGGAGATCCAAGAGCGGCAATTGTTAGGTGTGGAGGCTCTATCTCCAACTAATAGCGCGTGTGACGTGATTGGACACGTTTGAAGAAGTAGTTGCAATCAGGGAGTGCTTCCTGATTCCGTGAAGGGAATTTCCAAAATATGAAAATTACAGATGGTGAAATTTCTTTCCGGGATCTAGGAACAATGAGATGGTGATTGAGAGGTTGTTTCTTCATTAAAGCAGGCTGTACTTCAGGGTACGAAGGACGCCTGCCCTAAGAAGCATGTACTGGCTGCTTGATGATTTCTTTTGGTCATCTTGCTCTTTCTGATTGCGATGATGATATGCTGGGGATGCTTGTATGGACACAATCTTCCGGAGTCGTTAAGTGAAGTAGACGAGCTGAGAGGCGTTCCGTTGTCGACGTGCCGCTATCAAGTCTTCAAGGACTTCGTTTCAAGCAACATCCTTTGAACCATTTTCTCAATCTTGGATTTTTGTATAGAATGGGATGTGATGAGTTAGTCCCCTGCTACACTTCTCGATCCAATGGCGTGGCCGGATATGTGAAAATTTATCTGCGGCGTACTTTTGGAGTCTTTGATGACCTGTACGTATTCATGTTTAGAAATTCCTGCGGCTCGTAAAGCTTTCACAGTGATGATTTTGATATCAGAAATAACCTGGTTGAGGGACTTGAAGGCATCCTGTGATGGCAGTCCCTATGTGTAATTATCCTGAGCATATTTTCTCCTGAAAGATGTACTTCCATTGTATTTTCTGGTAAGGTGGTTTACGAATTGATGAGGGCGGCAATCTTTTGGATTCATCACTTGTTGATCAGAGTTGTGTTTGATAGATCTGTATGATATCCAAACATTTGGAAGCTTATGCACCCCTTCCATAGGAAATTGGAAATCTAGAAACACCGATTCTGATTTTGTCGGCGATGTGGCAAACATGATGCAGTTGGTCTGTTTTGCTTGCTGAGGCGTTGAAGCGTCTTGGGCCTCTGAAGAGGACATTGAAGCGGCTTCGGGAGAGAACGCTGAAGCGGCTTCTGGAAAGAACGTTGAAACGCTTCGAAAAGCGTTGAAGCAGCTTCCAGAGAGAAAACGTTGAAGCGGCTTCGGGAGAGAGCGTTGAAGCGGCTTCCAGAGAGAAAACGTTGAAGCGGCTTCGGGAGAGAGCATTGAAGCGGCTTCGGGAGAGAGCGTTGAAGAGGCTTGTGAGAGCGTTGAAGCGACTTCTGGAGAGAGCAGTGAAGCGGCTTCTGGAGAGAGAGAGCGTTGATGCGGCTTTAGGAGAGAACTCCAGTGAGGGTGCCCTTAACCATTGATTTCGAAAAATGAGTTCTTCCCATTCTTCTGAGGCAATACGATATGGCAGATGGGAAGACGGCACACAAATAGTGCTGGTCAGCAAGTCGTGTTTTCTCATCATGGGAAAGAATATCGTTTCTACTGTAACATCTCAACGCTGGCAATGGTGATTCGAAATAGGGGAAATAACAATAATGGTTAAGGATTCGACCAACCTTCAGTTTGATTTTCCCTTGCAAATTACGTGCTTCTTAATTGAACGTCTCTCTTGTGTTTAAGAGGTCCTTGACTGACGGCGAAGGAATTTCATGCTGAGCCTCAGTCCCCAAGTGTGGTTTACGTGGCTCTATCCTGTATGTTCGATGGGTTGACCAAGATGAGGGTATCACCCTCTTGCATCCATGCTGATGACTATGTACAAAACAGGTTGGCTGGAGCTTGGATGGTTACGATCATGATCCTTGACGGGGACGAGTGATGACTACAGGCACAAATCTTGGCAGTGACGAGTGGTGGCTACGGCCATGGATCTTGAAAGGAAGGAGCGATAGCTAAGAGCACAAACCTTGGTCGGCCACGACCGTGAACATTGACGGGCTTTTATAAATCACGTATGTGAGTTTAATCTACCTTCTTTATTTTTGGTGAATCAGCTCCTCCCCGATTCCCCTGTACGGAATCTCGCCTATTGTTGTTAGCATAAATGCTCCATCATGGTCTCAGACGATTTTGGGGACTGAGAGTCCCTGCAAACTATGCAACTCCCGACCGGAAAAGGATCTCTCGTGCACTCTTTCGGGCCTAATTTAAATTCTCCCGCATCCACCTTCTCTTTGGAATTTTTTGCACACCGGTTGGGTGATTTACGAACCTATGGTTATGGCAATATTTGATATTTGTCATTTCTCCCTCGGTTGATGGACGTCTGAGAGGAGGTAGCTTGATAGCATCATCTTGAATCAATGCTTCTAGGAGTTCGATTACCTCAAGTTTGGAGGTCTCTCCTTTCTTTGTTGCCGAACAAGAGTCTTAGTCATGGATTTTCGAGATGTCTGCTGCGCTGGTGCCGCAAGTTTGGGTTGTTATTCTGCAACTGGAGCTTTTCTTTCCTCCTACACTCACCACGCTTACAGAGGGTTGAGTGTTATATTTTTTGTTGATGAGACGTCTGTTTCCTAGAGTCTCACATGTATCTTCATTTCTGGCGAGCCTGATTCCTTTCAGCAAGGCTGGTGCTATTGTAGGCAACCGCTTAGCAGCTTCATGAAGTTCAGAGAATGTCTGGAAGCAAAGGCTCTCCAATAAAGCGCGATAGACAGGTACCATGTTATTAATGCACAACTCCAGTAATTGATGTTCAGTCACATTTGGTTTATAGTGCTTGAATCCAATTGGTTATGCTGTTTGGTACAATGTTGTTGTACCATGCGTACGCCCAGTATCGTCATAAAGGGAGAACTAGGGAGAGTAATATCATCTTGGAAGTAAAATTCTTTGCACATCATGAGGATAAGGAGGTTGATGCTGGTGCATGTCCGCCGGGTTTTCTTTGCCTCGATTTTGGAGAAGTTGTTCCATATCCTCACGTGTGATGAAATTGGATTGTTGATTCCTTTCCAATGGGCGTTCAGGAGCAACGTGAGCTTCTTCATCTATAAAGTTGTGTCCTGCTTAAGTGCTTGCGCCAAGAATATTGAAAGTACTCCTTATTGGTTCCATAGGATGACGCGGCTCTTGCGGTAGCCGCTCCGTTAGTGTCTTGAGGAGAGTAAGTACCTATTTTTAAGTCGTAGCCACGCCTGTCTAAGCCTTGGCGAGAACTTCTTGTCTTTCCATCAAATCAACAATGGTAATAGGGTATTGGCTTCCTCTGGTTCCTCCACCTCTCGTTCTGATGGAGGAGTGGCAGTAGTTCTGGTAACAATTGGGGGCATTCGCTCGAAGAAACATTGGGAGTACCACGAGATGCGTTGATCGTGCTGGTAGGCGGTACACTGGTGTCACCGGCAGGAATGCTGACACCAGGGGTGTTGTCAGTGCCAGTAACATCGGGATTTTTCTTTGATCCGGATCTAAGATCCACCATCTTGAATTTGAGAAAGTTGAAATAAAATTGAAAATTGATCTTGCAAACGAGAGATTAATCTCTCACTGTGGTCGCCAGTTGTTTTGGGGTAAAAACTGATTCTGCTGTTTTTGGTAAATTTGGGTGTGTTAATGAGAAAAGAATTCAAACCCTAAACAAATGCACTGCACATGAGTACTTTTAGATTCAAGAGATCAATCTGTAAGACTCTGGAATAAACCAAGAAATGGTCGTTCCAGATTCAATTCGGTCACAAAGTGAAGGAGAAGGGTTGATCTTAGGGAGGGAAGCGAAGAAAGTGTTTGAGATCAGAATGTTGAATTATGAAGGTGTGGCTGTTTTATGACTTGTATCAGAATATGGTTTATGGATACTTGTGTTGATAACACTTGTGTTGTAGTTGAAATAGGTTGAAAACCTATTTATACAAGTCATTGAGCGCACCCTGATCTCGTAGGAAGTGGAGGCTGTTAAGTAGTGGAGAAGTGGGGTTGTGCAAAAGGTGGTGATCATCACGTTTCCATTATGAGGGAAGACCGATCACCCTTTCACCCACTACTCTCTTATCGCTGTTAACCGTCCGCCTTTTCCTGACACTTTCTTGTAATGGGCGCGTTGCACGCCGCACGCTGTAAACCGCCAGACCAATACTCCAGTGAGCATCCCCCAGTTTGTGACGTGTTTGATGTAAATTGGTCAAGTCATGAGACTCGCCGCTAAAAGCAGCACATAGTGCTTTTAGGTCAAATATTTTTAAAGCATCGTTTATGATTGATGCAGACGAAACATCGCTTTTAAAACAAACTGCTGAAAAACATTCGATGTGCAGGAAGCATCGTTGTTTTAGAGTTCGTCCAAATTAGTCGCGAGTTGAACGTCTTAAAAGGAGCGTGACCGACCATTTTCAGGGAGTTGGTAGGAGCTATGCGCACATCCCAAGGATTGGCCGGTCGGTCCCTATGAGAGAGTGGAGGCTGGTAGCCATTGTAACACCCTATCAGTCGGCCCAGGTAAGATCTAGACCGATTAAATTGGCTAGCCAAGTTGAGTGGCTGAGATGATTTGCGGCGCTTGATGGTCACGTTGGATTATGCAAACAGCGCACCAACTTCTTTTGGGTGATCGTTCAGAGGCCACATGAGCAAGTCGCGGCTTGGCCGATCGCTCCTTATGGAAGATGGGTGGCCGGTGATCACAGCGTCACCCTGTTGGTCATATAGAATCCGATCTAAGTCGTTCGACTAAGCTGGCGAAGATGGACGAGCGCGATTGATTTGCGGCAGTTGCATAACGCCGTTTATTCAATTTTAGGGTTTTTTTTAAACACGCGCGATCACCCTACTTTGGGCAATCGTTTCGATGTGCCTATGGATTGTCGTGTGAGGTTCGACCGGCTAAGGATGAAGGTGAGTTGCCGGTGAACACACTGGCGCCTTTTTGATCGTCCAAAACACGATCTAAGCCGTCCAACTTGGCTGGCTAAGTTGGACGGTTGTGGTAGTTTTGAGACCGTTATAATCGCTCTTAGCACGTTTGAGCTAATGTAACAACAGCGCGTTCACCCTTCTTTGAGCAATCGGTTTGACGTGCTCTTGGCTTGCCATGGGCAGGTCGATCTACTAGGGATGAATTTGGGTCGGCGGTGAATACACAAACACTTCTTTGATCGTTCGAATGAAGATCTAAACCGTCCAACTTGGGTAGCTAAGTTGGGCGGATGTGATGAATTTGAGACCGGTTTTGCCGGTCTTAGCTCGTTTGATCTCATTTTTCAACATCGCGATCACCCATGTTCTGTCTAACATTTGAGGGTGTTGCGGTTGAACTAAATGGATTCCGACCGGCTGGGATGTTAGTGGGCCTGCCGGTGGTCATCATGATGATCGCCTAGCTCCGCTAGGAGTTGGCTAGGCTCATTGAATCGCGTAGCCAAATCGTGTGGCCGTGATCGTTTTTTAAGACTGATACGGACAGTCTAGATTTTCCTTAAGGAATTTAAATGCGCTCGATCGCGCTAATTTTAATTAAAAATTGTGTAAACACGCTGATCTCTTTTTCGTAGAGTGGTGTAGCTTACGTGAGTGTTTTCATACAAGTCTGAATACTGACACTTCAGGAAATTCATGCTACTCCGCTGCGAGTGACCATTAACAATCATGTCATGCCAATATTGAGAGTTCGGCTGGGAACATAGCATAGGAAAATACTAGGCAGGTCATGCATTAGTGAATAATACTAGTGGAGAATAAAATTCATACAATATTTGGGATCATTTATACATGCACCATCTGAGTGAATTTTATATATCCAAATATATTGAATTACTCAATACATATGTAAGTAAAGAGGCTTGGGCACTCATCACTTTTAAATGGCTATCTTCTTTGCAGAATAATGGCGCATTAAATACAGGGTTTTACAACTTTGGCCCTGAACTAAAAACCACCATCAACATTAATTCCCCTGCTTAGTACGTAACAGTGAAATTGTTGTGGGGTAAGCACTAGATGGTGACAAGTAAAGATAAAACTTATGAGGCAAGGTAGGCAGATGTTACCAGGATAGAGGCCGGCTCGGTCTTTGAGCAAGACGTGTTTAACGAAGTATCAAAGCACGCAAAGGATCATCCTCCTAGCATACGTCAATTGTCTCTAGGTAGTTAAGCATATAATCGGTTGATATACTGCCTCTGAGGCCTTTATACACGGCAGGTAGAGAGTCCTTCTTTTCTTGGATCTTGTTGACTTGGATATCCATAATGGCGTCATAATTCTCAACTCTGGTGTGGATGAACCGGAGCAATTACTGAAAAGGATGTCGGAGCAGCTTCCGAAGAGTGCATAGGAGCGGCCTCTAAAAAAGATGAAGCGACTTCTGCTTCTGGAGAGAACGTTGAAGTGGCTTCTGCTTCTGGAGAGAACGTTGAAGCGGCTTCTGGAGAGAATGTTGAAGCGAATTCTGCTTCTGGAGAGAACGTTGAAGCGGCTTCTGGAGAGAATGTTGAAGCGGTTTCTAAAGAGAACTGCAGTGAGGGCGCCATTAACCCGCGCATTGATGTTGATAACTAGATTTCCCACTTTGTTATTCCCTTTCGTAGATAAGCATCTGTTCGTAACTTGTCGATGCTTTTGATATTCAGGGGTGTAGATGGTGGAATTTCGACAAGGGCTAAAATCATAAAACCATAATTATACATACTCCTGATCCAGCAATCAGATGAGTATTGAGGCTCATGTCTCTCATCGAAGCATGAAAACTCATGCCGCAAGAACCTCTGACTGAGAATACAGTCTCTCAGAGTATATGTAGATGTGCAGTCTCTCAGCTGAGGCAACGACATATCTCATGAGTACTGAGCAATTTCAGTAATTACTTTTATATAGAATCGAACGATTGACGGCTCCTGACAAATTGCACCTCGCTAGTATAGAGCAATAACGTCTTCAGGATGTAACGATATTTTCCCTGACTATATAAAAGAAATATGATGCTTCAACAAGCTCATATTACTCAATTCTCGAATAATTAATGCTCCTAGACAGCATGCCTTCTAGTATAGATCCATCAATTAATTATTTCTAATCCTTAAATTCATTAACTGAATATTCGGAAATATTCTACGTTCTTCATAATATTTCATTACTTCAATTCGTGGTTCTTCCCAGCAGAATTCCATGGGTTAGTAATAAATATTCAACGCATGTGCATCTCGAGCCACTATCGAGTAAACCCCGACCAAAATGGTGCAAGTGTACTCAAGAATAATGCACTAATGAGCACCTGAATGCACGAACGAGCATTCCAAAATACGAAGGAACGATGAACCTATGCAAAATAGGAAGGAAAATAATAATAATAAAATATTGGCTAAGGCGCTAGGGGACTGGACCCACCGGCCGGCCGGTCATGTCGTGGCCAGTCCCATGCCTAGTTCCTTATTTTATCATATTTTATTATTTTTCCTTGATCTCATGAAAATTCCTTCATTTTGAACAAAACTCCTTCATTTTAAGGAAACTCCTCAGTTTCATGGTGTTTCCCTCACATAAAGGAAATAATATAAAATTAGGAAAGGTGTCATGGGACCGGGTCTACTAGCCGGCCGGCTATGCCCTAGTTGTGGCCGGTCCCACACCTCATGATTCCTTAATATTTTATTAATTATTTCCCTCATCCCATGAAATTCCTTGATTTCATGATATTTCCTTCAAGTCATGGAAATAATATAAAATTAGGGAGGACTCACGGGACCGGCCCTAGCCGGCCGACCATGCCCTAGTCGTGGCCGGTCCCACATGCCCCTTATTTTATTATTATTAATGTTTCCTTCATCTCATGGAAACTCCTTCATTTCAAGAAAACTCCTTAGTTTCAACAAACTCCTTGATTTCATGATATTTCCTTAAAATCATGAAAATAATATAAAATTAGGGAAGACTCACAGGACCGGCCCTAGCCGGCCGACCATGCCCTAGTCGTGGCGGGTCCCACATGCCCCTTATTTTATTATTAATAATATTATTGTTTCCTTCATCTCATGGAACTCCTTCACTTCAAGGAAATTCCTTGGTTTCAACAAATTCCTTGATTTCATGATATTTCCTTAAAATCATGAAAATAACATAAAATTAGGAAAAGTGTCATGAGACCGGGCTCATTAGCCGGTCGGCCATGCCTTGGCCATAGCCGGTCCCACACTTCATGATTCCCTCATTTTATTATTATTATTTCCTTCATCTTATGAAGTTTCCTCAGTTTGAGCAAACCTTAATTTCTCCATATTTTCTCAAAATGTTGCTCAAACACGCATCAGAAAATATCAAAATTCTCAGGACTGAGAAACGAACACTTTGGTGACATGATCATATTACCTTGACCGACCAAGGTTGGCTCTTTGGCTTGCAAGAAGCCGGTCCCACATATTTTCATCATTTGACCTAATTTGTTCACATTAGATTCAAACTCTTCCAAACAATTTGGAATTTCATAAAACGATCGTCATTCGTTCCCGTGAAAAATCAGGGCCGGTTTCATGACCCCTTGGTCGGTCCCTCATCTCTTCATAATTAGGTTTTATCACCTAAGGCTCAGACGAGCATTATTATAATAAAGGATTAAACCAGTATTTAATCACCTAAGGCTCAGACGAGCATTATTATAATAAAGGATTAAACCAGTATTTAATCATCCTTTCACCAACTGGTCTTCAAGAGACTTTGGTATTTGCTCACTCGAGCATCTAGGTGCTACATGGTCGACTCATCATCCCATGTAGTCGGTCCTTCCTTCACTCCGTGGTTGATTTTCAATAAATCAGCAATTGATCTTAGGGTTTCGAATCTAAGGTTCATAATTCCAGATTCAAACACTAATAATTTTATGTTGATCCCGTAATCAACATTTTAATTATTATACTCGGTTCAGTTGCCAGTATTTTAAATTAATAATTCATCAAACGAGCAACATTTGCTCAGATGAGCAATATTTGCTCAGACTAAGGAATATTGGTTCAACTATCAATATTCAACAATTCATCAAACGAACAATATTTGTTCACCTTAACTATCAACATTTATTCAACAATTATACCTTTGTCTCAATAGACATGTTCAATTCATGAGTCTTAGAAAATTTGCAAATCACCGTTCGACTCAGCAATACAAGGCTCATCGTCCCATAAAGTCAGCAACTGACTAACTAAATACACGTCTGCCTTGCAGACTCCACAATCACGAGACATCAATCGTGTCACATGGGGATATTAACTAGGGTTTTGGTCTCATGTCTACGACACGTGTGTTCATACACACGATGAGAATGTGAGCAAGTCGTGCAATCGGCTGGAGGAGTTAGCAAAGTAGTGGATGGAAAATCAACCAAGTCTCGCACGATGAGCAACTGGTTTTAACACGATTTCCACTTCCCCACTCTTTGACTCCAGCAACAGTCACACTTCATGGGATCAAGGTGTTTAAAATTCTAGCAATATAAATAAGTCTCTGAATCATGATTGAAAAAAGCACGGTCTTTCGTCAAACAGACAACAAGAGATTAAGAACTCGACGTCTGAGCAATTACTCTCAACAGAGCAAATTCGATCAATCAGAACTTATCTTATTTCTTCACGCAGAATACACAACACACCTATAATTTCGATCACCATTGATCTCACACATTTCTCAGCTTTCCTCCTACAGATTGACACATCCTCTCTTGTGACCGAATTGACTCTAGAACAGCCACTGTCTTGGTTTAGGCCGGAGTCCTAAAGATTGATCTCTCGAATTCAAAGCACTCCCTTTTTGCAGTGCATCTGTGTGAGGTTAGACAGTTCGCTCGGTTTAAGGAGTTTCCTCCGCACAGTCGTCTCATCAATTCCTTAAAAACCAGCAACTCATTTTTCCCCATCTACAAGGGGTTTCTATTTATGCGGCTGGAGCCAGGGCTTCATCGAATAGTAATCCTTTGTTCTTGACAATTTTATGTTTCCAATTGGGTGAATGAATGAAATCTCCCGACTGAGAAATCCAAATTCTTGGAAAGATTGCGGTATCTCTAAACTCTAGATATAGCACTCTCCGGTAGGGTTACAATAAAATCTCCTTATTCTATCGAGGTGAAGTGACAGATGGGAAGGCAACACACATAAGTGGTGATGTGTTTTCCTTTCATGTGACCAGATAGCGCTTCCATGATGATACTTGTTATATGTAACCCTAATAACAACAACTTGAAGTAGGGGATGCAATGATGAAAATTGAGGATTCGGCCACGAACCTGTAACTTCCATTTGTTATATCACGTATGTTGTGCTTCTGTGAACAGGAGATCCAAGAGTTTCATTTGTTAGATGTGGAGGCTCTATCTCAAATTAATAGCGCGTGTGACGTGATTGGACACGTCTGAAGAAGTAGTTGCAATCTGGGAGTACCACGTGCACTAGCTAGCTCGCTGCTTCCTGATTCCGTGAAGGGATTTTCCAAAATATGAAAATTACAGATGGTGAAACTTCTTTCTCGGGATCTAGGCACAATGAGATGGTGATTGAGAGGTCATTTCATCATTGAGGCAGTGCCGCACTTCAGGGTACGAAGGACGCCTGCCCTAAGAAGCATGTACTGGCTGCTTGATGATTTCTTTTAGTCATCTTGCTCTTTCTGATTGCGATGATGATATGCTGGGGATGCTTGTATGGGCACAATCTTCCGGAGTCATTAAGTGAAGTAGACGAGCTGAGAGGCATTCCGTTGCCGACGTGCCATTATCAAGTCTTCAAGGACTTCGTTCCAAGCAACATCCTTTGAACCATTTTCTCAATCTTGGATTGTTGTATGGAATGGGATGTGATGAGAAGTCCCCGGTTATACTTCAGATCCGATGGCATGGCCGGATATGTGAAAATATCTCTGCGGCGTACTTTTGGAGTCTTTGATGCCGTGTACGTCTTCATGTTGAGAAATTCCCGCAACTCGTAAAGCTTTGACAGTGATGATGTTGATATCAGAAATAACCTGGTTGAGGGACGTGAAGGCATCCTGTGATGGCAGTCCCCAGGTGTAATTATCCTGAGCATATTTTCTCCTGAAAGATGTACTTCCATTGTATTTGCTGGTAAGGTGGTTTACGAATTGATGAGGGCGGCAATATATTGGATTCGTCACTTGTTGATCAGAGTCGTGTTTGATAGATCTGTATGGTATCCAAACTTTTGGAAGCTTATGCACCCCTTCCATAGGAAATTGGAAATCTAGAAACACCGATTCTGATTTTGTCGGCGATGTGGCAAACATGATGCAGTTGGTCTGTTTGGCTTGCTGAGGCGTTGAAGCGGCTTCGGCCTCTGAAGAGGACATTGAAGCGGCTTCGGGAGAGAACGTTGAAGCGGCTTCCAGAGAGAAAACGTTGAAGCGTCTTTTGGAGAGAGCGTTGAAGCGGCTTCCAGAGAGAAAACGTTGAAGCGCCTTCGGGAGAGAGCGTTGAAGCGGCTTCTAGAGAGAAAACGTTGAAGCGGCTTCGGGAGAGAGCGTTGAAGCGGCTTGTGAAAGCGTTAGGCGGCTTTCCGGAGAGAGCGTTGAAGCGGCTTCGGAGAGAACTCCGTGAGGGTGCCCTTAATCCTTGATTTCGAAAAAAAATGAGTTCTTCCCATTCTTCTGAGGCAATACGATATGGCAGATAGGAATACGGCACACAAATAGTGTTGGTCGGCAAGTCGTGTTTTCTCATCATGGGAAAGAATACCGTTTCTACTGTAACATCTCAACGCATGTGTTGATGGTGGTTTTTAGCTTAGGGTTAAAATCGTAAAACCTTGCATCTCGATGTGACGTCACTCTGTAACGAAACGGAGCCATGAGTGTTAACCTCTATTGGCATATTTATCGAGTCGTTCAATATATTTACATGAAATTTATCCAGACTGGCACATGTAGCAACCATCCCAGATGTTATGTAAATTTCGGCGCCTTGCCCATATTCACTTAATATAAGTTTCTTTGAATACTTTCTACGCTATGTTCCCCGGCTGAACCCTTAAGGTTGGTATGGCATGACAATTTATGTTCATTCGCATCATTGATGGTGGTTTTTAGACAAGGGGTAAAATCGTAAAACCCCATGACCTAGTGTTACCCGCAACACATTAACTAAGAGCATTTAACTCGTGTGTAAATAATTAATAGGGTATTTTTTTCAAAATACCCAGTTAGGTTTTCAAATACGTAACCCTAATTCCAAAATCAAGCCGCACTCCCCGCGCACCATGGCAACAATGCCAAATCAAGCGCACCTGCGCACCATGGCAGCAATGCCAAAACCAAGCCGCACCCCCGCGCACCATGGCAACAATGCCAAATCAAGCCGCACCGCGCACCATGGCAACAATGCCAAATCAAGTCGCACCCTCGCGCACCATGGCAAAGCAATGCCAAACCAAGCCGCACCCTGCGCACCATGGCAGCAATGCCAAACCAAGCCGCACCCTGCACACCATGGCAACAATGCCAAATCTCCAAGCCGCTATGCCTTTGGCCCACGCCAAACATAGCGCCCTAGGCTTGCAAGACTTGCAACTAGGTCAACATGGCCGCACGTGCCATTGGCACATGCCAACACGTGCCGCAAGCCATATTTCGAAGCCGCTATGCCTTTGGCCCACGCCCAACATAGCGCCCTAGGTTTGCAAGACTTGCACCAGGTCAACATGGCCGCACGTGCCATTGGCACATGCCAACACGTGCCGCAAACCATATTTCCAAGCCGCTATGCCTTTGGCCCACGCCAAACATAGCGCCCTAGGCTTGCAAGACTTGCACCTAGGGTCAACATGGCCGCACGTGCCATTGGCACATGCCAACACGCGCGCAAGCCATATTTCCAAGCCGTTATGCCTTTGGCCCACGCCAAACATAGCGCCCTAGGCTTGCAAGACTTGCAACTAGGTCAACATGGCCGCACGTGCCATTGGCACATGCCAACACGTGCCGCAAGCCATATTTCTAAGCCGCTATGCCTTTGGCCCACGCCCAACATAGCGCCCTAGGTTTGCAAGACTTGCAACTAGGTCAACATGGCCGCACGTGCCATTGGCACATGCCAACACGTGCCGCAAGCCATATTTCCAAGCCGCTATGCCTTTGGCCCACGCCAAACATAGCGCCCTAGGCTTGCAAGACTTGCAACTAGGTCAACATGGCCGCACGTGCCATTGGCACATGCCAACACGCGCCGCAAGCCATATTTCCAAGCCGCTATGCCTTTGGCCCACGCCAAACATAGCGCCCTAGGCTTGCAAGACTTGCAACTAGGTCAACATGGCCACACGTGCCATTGGCACATGCCAACACGTGTCGCAAACCATACTTCAAGCCGCTATGCCTTTGGCCCACGCCAAACATAGCGCCCTAGGCTTGCAAGACTTGCAACTAGGTCAACATGGCCGCACGTGCCATTGGCACATGCCAACACGTGTCGCAAGCCATACTTCCAAGCCGCTATGCCTCGGCCCACGCCAAACATAGCGCCTAGGCTTGCAAGACTTGCAACTTAACATGGTTGCCATTGGCACATGGCCGCACATGCCATACCACCAAGGCATGGCACATGCCAAACACACACGCCGGGTAGCCTAACTTGCAAACCGTGCAACCTACCACCAAGGCATTTCGCACATGCCATTGGCACATGCCAAACACACACGCCGGTAGCCTAACTTGCAAACCGTGCAACCTACCACCAAGGCATTCCGCACATGCCATTGGCACATGCCAAACACACACGCTGGTAAACCGTGCAACCTACCACCAAGGCATAACTGCCATTGGCAAACCGTGCAACCTACCACCAAGGCATTCCGCACATGCCAAACACACACGCCGGTAACCTAACTTGCAAACCGTGCAACCTACCACCAAGGCATTCCGCACATGCCATTGGGCACATGCCACACGCGCCACTAGAAGCAGCGCCACTTGCACTCAAGATGCAACCAACACTCGAGACATCGACACAAACTGGGGATGCTTCTTTAGGGTTTTGGTTTGGCGGTCACAAAGATGCGGCGTACACTACGCTCACATTAAGAAAGCGTGAAAAGGAATAAAGCGGTCAAATAAAAGAGGAAATAATGGTGAAAAACGTTTTCGCCCATTAAACCATGCGGTTACCACCTCCTCCCATTATTTCACCCTTTACTCTCTTCCTTCATGAGGCCAGGGTACGTTTCAATCTCGACTTGTATAAATAGGTCTTACCTATTTCCACCGTACAACAAGTCTCGGTCAGAGAAATATACTACACTTACACTCGTAAAGGCAACTTTGCAAGCTCTCCCAAAAAAGCTTTCATCTCTTGCAAGCTTCCTAAGCTTTCACTTTCGATACAAGTCGAGATACTACTCTCCTCAACACCTTTCTTTGCTTCCCTCCCCAAATCAACCCTTCTCCTCCACTTTGTGACCGAAGCAAGTCTGGAACGGCCATTTCTTGGTTTAGGCCGACTTGTGATTGATCTCTCGAATCTATAAAGTGCTCACGTGCAGCACATTTGTTTAGGGTTTGAACCGGTTTCTAACTCACCTACCGAATTTACCGAAATCGACGTAAACGATTTTCACCCATAAACAATTGGCGACCACAATGGGAGGATTGATCTATCTGGCTACAATACCAACTCCAACTCCCGATTTCATTTTCCGAACGTCAAATCCCAACATGGTGGAACTCGGATCCGGAGCGGGCTGCCGAGAACATCGACAACAGCAACATCGAATGAACGCATCCCCCAGAGACGCTAGATGTTGGCGTCTCTCCCCATAACGCCAACATTACTTCACCAGCTGACAACAGCAACATCGAATGCACTCCCTTCGGTGTAACACCGATGCTGGTGTCTCACCCCATCTCACACCAACATCGGCACTCGAGCCGCTGCATCCTCTAGCGTCTCTGCACAACCCTCTAATCACGGCAGCAACGAGAATATCTCTTCGGTGTCACGCCCCCAGGTCACGAGCTAGGGCCGCCACCACGACCCCGAATGCTTCTTCCAAGATGGCGCCTCGTACAACTAAGGTTCCAATTACCCCCGACGGGGACGAGAGACGGAGGGACCAGAGGAAGTCGCCCTTACGTCACCATCGCCGATTTGATGGAACGACAGGAGACGCTCGCGAGAGCCAGGGCATGACATGGTTTCAACACAAAGGAGGTGCTCACCTTTCTCAAAACCCCGACAGAGCGACTACCCCGTGAGTCGCATCCTCCCTCCGACGCCTAGAAGCACCTCCAACAACCCCGACGCCGGCACCTCGGCAGGCACACCTCCACGGATGAAGAAACTCGCACTAGAGTCCCGTTGGAAAGAAATCAACCACCCAACTTCGTCACGAGAGAAGATTTGGAACAACTCCTACGCGACCGAATCAAGCATGATGAGTTCGATGTACATCATCACCAACCCCCTTACCCATCCGAAATACAGAGAATCCCTCTCCCAAGGGGTATTTTTCCCCTCAATTTACCCCGTGCGATGGTACCGGAATGCACGCGAACATGTTTCTCGTTTCCTGGAATCCCTGGGCGAACATGAATACAATCACGTTCTTCGTTTAAGGGAATTTTCAAAATCACTTACCGAGAGGGCGTATACATGGTACAACAAAGATCCCACCGAAACAAAGCATTCCCAACCGGGAGTAGCATGGTCACCGCGTTTTACAGAAGTATTTCTTCGTGTCCAACAAGTTACCTTTTCGGACCTCTGAGAATGTACCCCGTGGGATAACGAACATCCGAATGATTTCGTCAAAAGGTTCAGGGTTCAAGCACTCGACCGTCACGACCCAAACGTGACCGAGCAACAATTGGTAAACGCATGCATCAACGGTATGGTCCCACCCTACAGCGCCTGCTAGAAAACTTGCGTTTCCAAACATTCTCCGAACTCCATGAGGCCGCCAGACGATCTGCAACAACAGCGCCAGCATTACTGGAAAGGACTAGGCCAACTCGAACTGAAGACGCACGTGAAACTCGCGGGAGTAGGCGCCTCATCAGCAAATAGTTTAATGCCGGCTCATCCTCCGTGAACATAGTGAACGAAAGAGGAAAAGGAAAGCCGCAACTATAAGCCACCAGTAGAAACGTGAAGCGCCACAAGCAACGGGAACCTCGCAACCCAAGATCGTCACTAAAACTCCTCGTGGCAAAGATCGTGAGACCAAAGGAAATACCCTTGATTTCCCATTCCCCATCGAGGAGGTGATTGACCTCCTAGAAGCCTGGGTTCAAGATGATGTCGTCAGATTGCCGCCACTCAGACGGCCACCAACTGAGGCTGAGATGGCAAACCCCAAATACTGCCATTACCACAGGTTCGTTCACCACCCAACTAGCGATTGCAACAGACTGAAGCATATTTTCAAAGAAATGATAGAAGCAGGAGAACTCCAACTAGGAGACGAAAGAGTACATCGAGACCCACTACCAATAAGAAACTGCGGTTCCTCTGGGGACTCCGTACACGAGACCGTGCAATCCATGATGCGACATAAATGCGAAATTCTCTATCTTTCCAAGGTTCAACGCCAAGATATTTTCGCAGCTCTCAATCGTGTTGTATCCTAAACGGCTTTTTCTCTCCTCTAATCCACGCCAAGGGCCCAAGCTTCCCAAACAGCGAAGCGGAGAACTGGGACCGCTGACCACGTCCCGTTTAAGAGGTAACGGTAATTTGATGACACTCTCATCGACACGGCCTCCTACCACAACGTCATTACTTTCAAGACACTGAAGGCAGCAGGATTTACAAAACAAGACGCTACTTATTCCCCGTCCGTGATTAAGGACTTGAGAGGAGAAGCTTTGAACGCGCATGGCTACATCACCTTAGAGATCGAGATGGGAGACGCTATAACACATAGCAAATTCCATATTGTCAAAGAACTAGATCACGACATGATATTGGGACGTTTATGGGTATTCGACAACAAAGCGAAATTGGATGTGCGCTCCGCCAACGTCCACGCCCGAAGGAAATTCCAACAAATCATCCCACTGGTTATCGCATCAACAAACTACCAAGAAACCCGGACATCCGAGAAGACCAGTTGGCGCTAGCTCATGGTTTTCAAATGCAAGTAAGTCTGACCAAGCAACCTTTTCGCAACCAGTCTTTCCTCCCCTTTCCGTCATGGGGACTCGGCGCGATTACTCGGCACGAACGCTTTCAAGAAATGCGAATGGGAGGGCCGGACCATTTGAACACTTTGCAAGAAGCTTGGAAACTTCTATTGAAGCCAACGAAGCCAAGACTCAAACGGTTGCACGACGTCCAACCTGTTTTCAATTGGAGATGTAGTGGTCAAAGAAAGCACGTTTCAAGTTGGGAAGATGATGCAAAAAAATGGATTTGCCTGAAGGAGAAGACGAGCCGTATTCGGTTGCGGATACCCTTTTGGGAGGATATTACAAGCTCATCAATGCAGTCACACCTCAAGGTGTGATAATTCACTCGCGATGGCTCAGTGAATCCAATCCATAAAAAAAAAAAAAAAAAAAAAGGGGAAGGGGCTGTACTTCCCATTTACTCCTTTTCCTTTTCGCATTTCCTTTAACAATTCCTCTTAGTAGTTGTACTTCCCAAGATGAATACACCGCTTGTATTTCTCCGGGGATTCCCTTACCGTCAAAAAAAAAAAAAATATACATCTCTTTCCGAGCAAATTCTCCGTGATATCAGAGAAATACATC